>JAPFFP010000094.1:3168927-3225906 GCA_026153255.1 Solanum medicagineum | reverse complement strand
ATTAGGTAGAACAATACTTCCTTTTTCGCGCGTTCTTTTCTTTTTAGTTTGTTTTAAAAAACTTTTTATTAATATTTTAAAATATTTTTTTTCATCATATTAATATTAGAAGAATTTTAATTTATAATATTTTTTGTATAATTTTTAATTGTTTAAATTTTAAATATTAAATTTAACTTTAAATTTTAAAGTAAAATATTAACGAGTAAAAATGAATCGAGTACAGTGTATAAATGAAAGGTTGCATTGGCACTTACGTCCAAATTAGCAATACCATAAAATTAAGAGAAGAGGTTAGGATAAGTCACGTGCTTGGATTAGGACACACCTATTTGTTTCATCTACTGTCTATTTATTGACATTCATTTTTGGGGTTCATTTGCACTTTCTCCACTTGTCATTTGAAAAAATATCCCCAAAAGTGTATAATATATTATTACATTATATTATATACTTTTTATTAAAAAAATGGGAAGAACACCTTGTTGTGAGAAAGTGGGTCTTAAGAGAGGCAGATGGACTGCAGAAGAAGATGAAATCCTCACTAACTATATTCAAGCTAATGGTGAAGGCTCTTGGAGATCATTACCCAAAAATGCAGGTAATGTTGTTAGCGTGTAAGCATCTCATCTAAAATGGTTTCAATTAAGTATATTTTGGTTGTTGGATTCTTTTGTTGGGGTGTGAGTTTAAAAATTATTTCGGTTTGGATCAGATCGGTTAATATTTAAACTAATGTTGAAGGCTTTTGGAGGTCATCATTACCCAAAAATGTTGATAATACGGTTAATGTATAATCATCTCATCTAAAATAAACTTAATTTAAAAGTGAGAAGTGCATTTTTGTTTACTCTACATGTCCTATGTGTTTGGATTCTTTTGTTTTGGTGTGAGTTTTCTTTGGAAAAATTATGTCGATTTGGATCAGATCGGTTAATATCATATCATTTTAAGAGTTATTTTGAGTAGTTTAGCTCAACATTTGTCATGAGCAATGGTGAAGCCACATGGACTAAAGGATGATCAATTGAATATCGTTTATATATAGAAAGCTATATAGGTGGAACATTACTTTTTATAAATGTTAAGAGTTCTAATATTTTTAGTAAATTTTTTTACTTTATTGATTGACACGAGAAGAGTCAAGCACGTGAAAATTCATTTTTTTGATAATGAGTGGGTTTTATCTGCGTGACTCGAACTTATCAGGCTCTTTTCATGAATGTTTATTAAAATGGATGACCATCTCATCTAAAATGAAAAATTATAATTAAAACTTGAAATACATTTTTTCCTTATTTATTGAATTATGTGTTTCCAAATCGTTGCAAAGTGAAATATAAATAGTTAATATTTTATTATTTTGGAAATTTTTGATAGGATTACTAAGATGTGGAAAGAGTTGCAGACTGAGATGGATAAATTATTTGAAGACTGATTTAAAGAGAGGTAATATAACCTCTGATGAAGAAGCTATAATTATTAAGTTGCGTGCAACGTTGGGTAACAGGTTTGTGTTTATTTTTGATAGACCTTTAATTTTTAATTGGTTGCGATCATATTCTGAATAAATTTTCTATCCGTTATAATCATTAAGTTTTATTAAGTTGCGTGCAACTTTGTGCAACTTTAAGGTGACAGGTTTATCTGTTTTCGATAGACCTTCAATTTTTGTTTGGTAGTAATTAAATTCTAAATAGATTTTCTACCTGCTATTGAAATATATGAGCTTTTTTGTAAAAAAAAAAAAATCAGTTCATATAATTTTTTTGGTATTGATGAATAAATTTTTGGTCCCTTAATGTATTATAATTCACCATAATTCATATAAGGGGGTCCATAATAATAATAACAACAATAAAGAAAACTTACATTAAAAATCTATCTCTGCGTGTATATTATTGGTATAATTTTTAAAATAAGGAATTTCACTTGTTAAATACATTTCTTTTCTCGTAGAGTTTAAGTTATATATACGATTACACTATGATAGTAAGTTAATTGGTCTTAATTTTATAAAATTAAGGAATTAACTATAACATTTTATAAACAATATAGTTGTGTAAATATTCTCTACATTATCAATACAAGTAGGTTGTATTTTTTTGTTAATTTGAATGTTTAAATTGCTTTGCAGGTGGTCTCTAATAGCAGAGCATTTGCCAGGTAGAACAGACAATGAAATAAAAAATTATTGGAATTCTCATTTGAGCCGAAAAGTGGATAGTTTAAGAATTCCGAGTGATGAAAAGTTGCCACAAGCTGTTGTTGAATTAGCCAAAAGAGGAACGCAACAAGAGGTTATCAAACAAAGACGCAAAAGAAAAATGAATGTTGGCAGTTCAAATTCAAATTCTACAACTGAAATTACAGTTTCTACGGACGATAAATTTGAAGCATTGGATCAAGATTTCATTTACAACTGTTTATGGGACGACTATGATAGAGAAAATAGTCAAATAATCGACAATAATAATGACAATAATAATAATGAAATATTAAGTGAGGATAATTATAGTAAACTTGATTGTTGGGATTGGGAATATTTAGGTGAAATATTGAATAATAATAATAATAATAATAATAATAATAATATGTCACTATGTGACATCAATGACAATATGCAAAATAAAGAAACAACAGTAGAAAATATTGATCTCATCCAGAGTGATTTGGTAGCTTGGCTTTTGTCTTGATTTTGGGAATACTTTTATTATGCAATTGATTTATCAGAATAAGGTGTGCGTATATTTTATTTTTATCGAAATATTGTATGTGTTATTGTTATCAAATGCATTAAGGAACTATTACACACATTTGTTGTAAAGTTTTGGAAATGGACTAGGCATGTATAGTATAAGTGCAACTCTTTTTCTTCTTGACTTGAAACATGTATATACTAGTCATACGAGTTTCGTGTTGATTAAAATATATTTTATTATTTTGATTTATGTGGTACTGATAAATATTTTTATATTTATATTGTTAATTATTGTAATTTATATTATAATTTATGTTATTTTTAAGTAATATATGTTAATTATTTTGTTTTAATATATGTTGTATTTATAAAAAGTTTGAGAGTTCAAATTTTTTATTTATTTTTTAAATACTTTAAATTTTTAGTAACTGAAACAGTTGGAGAAATGGTTTATTTAGGGTAATATTGCAAAATAAAATAGTTGGAGTAGATTTGTCAATCAGCAACTATTTAAGAAAAATATATTGAATTAGATGTAATATTATAAATTTGTAGTTCAAATAGTTTTAGAAATGACAAAATTAAATAACTGAAGTAGACACATTAGTTGGTGAATTATCTTTTTTATAAAAATAATATTATAAATTCATAATTGAAGCGATTAAAAAATAATTAAATAAAACTAATATAGTAAAATTAAATAATCAAAATAAACACATAAATTAACAACTATTTACTTAAGCAGATAAATAAAGCGGACATGTCGACGATTTTGTGAGTGCTTCAGCACTCGAGTTGCTCTTATACAATAAGAGAAAATATGAATAAATAAAAAATTGTGTGCCTATTGTTTTTATTTAATAATGATAGTCACGTGCGAAGAGTGGAAAAAGTTATTATGATAGTCAATTTTTTAAATAAGGAGTAATAATTTAAAGAGTGAAAAAATGGGAAGAAAGAAAAAAATATTATTTAAAATTATGAGATATTATGTCAGCAGCAAATAAATTCCATTCAACTTAGATATTATTTGATAAATCGCATTTATCAAAGTTCATTCAATAATTTTGGCTCATTTTAAAGGTCGGTGTAAGATAATCCCTTGGGTATGTACATAATTTTATATTTTTATATTATGAGTATCCTTTATAGTTGCGGAAGAGAAGAGTTATGATGGGGAGAAATTCGGTTTTTTTTTGAGTTAAACAGATTTAAAATAGATTGTCATGTCGTGCAATATTCTATATTTTTATTATTATTATTTTTAATTTGACTTATCATGTCATATTATAATGACATGTGACACGATTATATTGACTTTTTCATTTAAAATAACGTATTATCTTATTTGACACGTGACGTCTGATCTTTATTAAAAATATGTGTAAAAGCATGTGATTCACCTGTTTCAATTTATATGATTTATTTTTTTAGTTAATCTTCAAATAAAATAACATACTTTTATATTAGTATTAATAATTTAACTTTAAAATGTGAATTTTATTTTTAATAAAATAATTTGTAGACATAAAAATATTTGTATGATTTATTTTAGAACATAAATTATTACTCTTTTATTAATAGTTGACACTAGTCCATAAAAAGTAGATCAAGCTACTTTCATAATGATAAAATTAGAAAAATAACCTTATAACACAATTGTTAACAATCAACAATAACAAAATAATAATATGTAAAAGATCAATACATTAATAACATATTCGAACTTGTTACTGATTCAATTGAAATTATAATTCATCAAAAGTGAATTATTTTTTTCTCAATTTGATAGCTCTAATTATAATTCAAATTTTTTTGGAGGAGGTACATAAATATTAGTTGAAATAAAAAAAATAATAGGTATTTTTTTGTAAAATTTAAAAATTTAGAGTAAATTTTAATTATTTTAAACTTTTCAAATAGTATCTCAAGTTCTCAAATATTATTTTTTTGCCTAATATTTGAGAATTTGAAATTTGAGGTCTCAACGAACGATTCAATATTTTACTATCAACCACAAGTCGACACAATATTCATAATTTGTCAAATTTTCTGACCAAACACTATTTTTAAAAAAAAAAAATTTGAAGCCAAACAACACCTTATATTCGATTCATACGTGGGGGTGGGAGTCTGGGATAGGTAGGCCTTGATAGGTACTAGTTGTATAGTGCATTTATAATAATTTGGTTCCATGATATTGAAGCATGTTAAAGTTGGTAATAAATACATGCTTTTGGGTGATTTTGACATATATTACTCCGTCTATTTAAAAAAAAAAAAGACTTAATAAGCGTTGGGTTCAAGTTTTTTACTATGCATTTGGTCTTACAAAATTTTTTCAAAAATATTTGATTATTTTAAAAAATATAATTTATATTCATAAGTTCGAAAAAAAAATTTAAAAATCATATAAGTGTGTCTTATCATTCTATAATGAACATGTTCCCTTTAAAAAAACCTTATAACATCATTGATAACAATCAACAATCACAAATATTTTTTATTGATTCCATATAATAAAGATGAATAAGCATGCAACTGCAGCAGACAGAACAATCAGAAGTTGCTTAAGCAGGCAACTGCGATTGAAAACTAATACCTTATTCTCTTATTAATAAGTAGTAAAATAATACTTATACTTTTTAATTTGCTAAAACGATACACATATTTTCTATCCCTTTACCTATTTTATCAAATATTAATAAATTTAAATATTTATATTAAAACTAATAGTGTTGAATGGTATAATATACGAGTTCAATCGATTCTACCTCCAGTACAAAATACATTTATCTGTCTATCAATAATAATATTTGAATAGATTAGGAATTAATCCTTTTGCATGTAATGTTGGATTTTAGTGATTTTCAATAATGAAAAACCAAATATCAAATTGATACAAATTAGTATCTTAAATTCACCTTTTCGTAATAGTGCACCTATCATTTCAAAACACTGATATGCCTCTGTCTAGTATCCAAATTATATATAAATAATTTTTTTATAATAATAACTACTTTTTTGTCCTTGTTAAATATTTTCTCCGTCTCAAATTAATTGAATTTTTTAGTTTTTTAAGGTTCAAAATAGTTGAATTTTTCAAAGTTCAAGATAAATGTTTGAAACTTTTTCATATTTACTCTTTTATTTATTGAACTTTTACATTTTCTAGGAAATAAGTTACACTATTTTACAAAGGGCAATAGTGGAAAGTATGATGTAAAATCTATCTTTCAATGTTTTTCTTAATATATGTGCATTATTTCATAAATTTATTTAATACGGAACAGAGGAAGTAGTAAAAAATAAATTAGTGAATCATTTATTTTTCATAAAAAATATTTTTTCACGAAACATGATGTAGAAAGAATAACATCGGTTTATAAGTGGTAATATGCAAAAGGTATGTCTAAGAATCTTTCATGGTCATATCGTTTATGGCAAAACTAGGTATTCAATATATATTCGATGTATTTAAATAGATCTGTTTAAATTTATGTTTTAAAAATAAAAAATAACTTTATTGATAGCGAAGTAATAATGAAAAAAGAAAGTACAACAAAACTAGAGGAAAAAATGGAGAACTACTTAATCATATAGTTGAGCTTTATTTAGTAGTACAATTATAATTAATCCTTAAAGATGTCATTAATTATCATAATGATATATACCTACCTTAAACCTTCAGGCAAAATAACTGAATTATAATATTCACCAGTCATTTCATAAATTTAATTATATAAGAAAATTACTATGCTAAAAATTAGGAATTTTCAATGCATAAATTTAAAATTCTGAAAATAAAAACAATATATATATAAACATCAAAAGTGCTACCACTTATCACTTCGAGAGGTGTTAATCAATTTCAGAAAAAAAAAAAGTTAGATAAAATTTTGAATTTATAAATTCCTTTTCTTACCAAACACATCCTTTAGTCAAGTTTTTAGGTGTTATGGTTATTATGATTTTAAATTTAGTAGACAATTGCATGTGATACCAACTAATTAATTAAAAAATATTATATCAATATATTTGATATTAATTAACAAGTTAATGCTAGTTATAGTTATCACAACTACAATGGATACAATTTCAACTTACTATGGTTGCTTGGATTGTAATATATGAATTATTTATGCAATGAATAATAATGATGAGATTGTTATTTATAAATGAAACATGTATTTTAAAAAATGATATGTATTTTTGTATTTTAATATTTAATCTCGTATTGCTGATGTAAGTATTCGTATTTGTGATTTACTCCATATAATATAGTATATTAACTTTTATAACTTAATATAAATATTATGGAGTTTCACCGATCAAAATGCCTGAATTATTCTCAACAGCAGAAAATTTGTAAAAAAAATATACGAGCATTTGCGCACTTTGTTGGTCTTTAATTTCTATTTCGTGATAAATAACTTTTTAACGGGGCATAGATTTATATTTTTGCATCATAATATCTACATGTTATGCCCTGCCCTTTAAAGAACTTATTTGTTAGGTAAAAGTTCGATTGTTAGAACAAATATTAAAACACTTACAAATTAATTAATCAACATAACTATAGTTTCACCCAATTATAATTGACCATTACAATTGAATGAGAACGATTATTAACGTTCAATAACTTATGAGTTTTGAATTAAATTTTCGTGTCACACAATATAAATTCTATAGGAACTAGTTATGCCTTTTATGACATAACTGTTGGTTCTGAACTGAACTTTTGCCTTGATCGGCAAAAATTCTATAGAAATTAAACAAAACAACTTGTGTTATACAGTGGTACAAAAATATGAACTTATTCGAGCAAAAAATGTATTTTATTTTGGTGTCATTTTATTTTCGTCCACTTATTTTTTTTTTTAAAGTGCTAAAGGATAAATATTAAAAATCGTTAAATTCGGCAGACAAAAATAAAAAAAAATTACGCGGATAAACAAATATATACTAGATAGTTAGCTAACATAACGATAGTTTGGATTAATTATGACTTGCGGCAAACATCTAGCTGTAATTACAGTCTGCGTTTTGTATAATTCGTACAATTTATACAAACGTTGTGCACGAATATACAAAAGCTGTCGGCAAATCAAATTATATAGTAAAATATACAAACTGTGAATTGTATAGAGAATTATACCAACGTTGTATACGAATTGTATAACGAAATATACAAACACTATGTAAAAGCTGCAAATTGTATAGCAAATTATACAAATGCTGCGTGAATTATACAAATATTATAATTATCCAAATATAGTTATGGAATATAATTAGGCTTTATATGTTTGTCATTTATAAAATTTGCGCAATTAAGAACACTCTAAAATAGTACAACATTTATATGTATCATCCATCACCCGTAAAAGAATAAACATGGGGTTGGGCCTGTATCATCAAGGCCCAATTTATTTGAGGCCCAACCATAAGTCCCGCCATTGAGCCAAGATAAAAAATTAAAAAACACAAAATCCCTCCAATAATACTCAATATTTCTCCTCCTTGCTCGAGAAGCTTTGTGAAAATTTCTCATTTTCAAATTTCTAGGGTTCTTATAAATCTTCATAATTTGAACTCCATTGATTATTACATGAAAAATCTGTACAAGAGGAAGTTCGAATGAAGGAAGGCTACGAAGATATGTTATACGAAGACAGTTCCAAGGTTTTCGTTGGTGTTCGTTTTGTTCTAATTGGATTCGACCCCTTTAGAAAGGAACAGGTAATCCATGTTTAATTTTTCCTCAAAATTTGCATTTTTTTCAAGTTGCTGGTTTAATCCATATGTTAATGCTACTGATTTGATTGATTTAATTGCAAAAATCTTTTTAATTGAGTTTCGCTAAGCATTGTTTGATCTCAAGTTCGAATAAATGATGAGGATAGAGTAGAAATGACCAATAGAGAAATGGATACGGAGGATTTGTATTGTTAGATTCCAACTAGATTGAGGTTTGATTGATTTAGTTGCAAAAATCAGTTGATTGATTTAATTGCAGTTTTTTAAAGTTAATTATGGGCCATGTGAGCTGAGTAAAGTAGAGTGGGTCTCAAGGCTAGATAAAAAGACGAGGATACTACCTTTTGAATAGTGAAATTGATGTTTAAAAGTTCATGTCGTTGATGCAAATTAGCTTGGGATTGAAGGGTAGTTGATTGATTGATTTATTTTTTTGTTTCAAATTCAAGTGTTATAATGGAGTAGTTATGATTTTTTAAAAATTTTTTGTTGCATTTTCCAGGTTCGTTGTTATGGTGTAATTGTAACTTTTTATGTGGTAATTCTTCTCTTTTTGATGGCTGTTGCCGTTATCCTACTGTAAAATCTGTCCCTTTTTTCTTTTTTAGATTCGGTCCAAGCTCGTAGAGGGTGGTGCAGTTGATGCAGGCAAATATGGACCGGATTGCACCCATCTTATTGTTGATAGTATTATCTATGTGAGTATCACTATATAGTCATGTTTGAACATAATTGTCCTTATTTGGTTTTCAGGGCAATAATTTTTTTTATTTTTATTTCTTGCTTCTTTATTACTTATCAGGTTTGTTGTATTCGATGCAAACAACATTTCTCATTATAACTAGGGATGTAACATAGTGTTTTCTGAAACAGGATGACCCCATATGTGTTTCTGCTCGACGGGCTGGAAAAATAGTTGTTACCAGTTTGTGGGTTGTGCACAGTTTTGATTTGGGAATGCCTGTCGACCACCATTCCGTGAGTTCCTCTGAAAATTTCTGTCTTTTATCTGTTGGAAAATGCAGTCTGTTAGCCCATGGCTATGCTCGGTTGAGCGCCTCAACAATAAGCGCTACAAAGAATGTCTATATTAACGTATAACTTTATGATATAGTGGATAGAACATTTCTCTTCAGAAGTATTTACTTTTTAATTACAATATCACTTTGGTGCATGAAACAATCTCTTATATTATGTGTTTATGACTCCATTTTATTAGTGGCTATTCAGTTTTAAATGCTTTTGCTCTGCAATATTGCTATTTCATATTAAGCTTACAGAGTTCTATAGCAATATTGAATGGACATGATTTTGGGGTTTTGGTGGGCACATGAATCTATCTTTTGTTTTGTATCTGTTCCTTTGACCCCTTAAAAGTTCTGTCAACTTTTCATATGCCTGTAAACATAGTTGATTTTTCCCTTAAATTAAAACTCAAAAGATTCACCACTTCTCTTACAGGTCATGTACATGCCTCCAAAAGATTTGAATGGAATTCCAGGTGCTAAATCACTGATAGTCTGCTTAACTGGGTATCAGAGGCAAGATCGAGATGATATTATGGTTCGTAAATGTGCAGTTTGTTGTTCATCAATTCTTTTACTTTAAGTGAAGTTTAATATTTTCTGATAAAGGAGAATCTAACAGTTGCTTGTCACCTGTTTGGTTCTTTCTTTCTAGACAATGGTGGGACTGATGGGTGCAAACTTTTCAAAGCCGTTGGTGGCAAACAAAGTCACTCATCTCGTATGCTACAAATTTGAGGGTAAATATCCTTTTTTCACCAGTTGCAACATATTGCTGGTTGTACTACATTTATCCTTATTTATTGTTTTGCTTTATTAAATGCTTAATCCTAGAAGGGGCGAATGGGGATTTCAGGTGTTTTTGCACAAATGTCCTTTATGCTGATGATTCGTTATGATATATTGCTGCTGGCTAATTTTTTCCCTTCCATATTCTTTCTTGCCTTAATGTATACTTGCATCTACCTTTCAATTATGTTACATAGAAGGCTTGGCTTGACCTGGGGAGATGTCACTTATGTGTATGTATATCTGACATGGGTATTTCAAAGCATACTGAAGGTCAGGGTAACATAGCATGTATAGGAATATTGCCCGTATTTGCAAAATGAGCATTCTTGTTACCTTGTTACTGCATTTAAAGAAGAAACAAAGTAAGTCCACAAAGTAGTACAAATATATGGTTTTAAATCAATATACTGTGATTTAAGAACAGTAGAGATTCATTATAAATGTGAAAAAATTACTTCAACAACATACCTAGCGTAATCCACAAGTTGGGCTAGCAAGGGTAAGATGTACATAGACCTTCCTTTCTTTTCTCTTTGAATTCCATTTTTACACAACTTCCAAAATTTTAATTCATTGATATTTTCTCTATTGTATGACTTATTTGCCTCCTTTGCTAATGTAATAAATAAGTTAAATTGCATATAACATTTCCTTTCAAGTCAAACTCCATCTTATCATATAGGATGTAGCGATTAAAAGGAAAGAGAGGACTATGCTACAGTAGTGTGGGCTAACTTTTCATTAGATTCTCTTTCTTTTCATTGATGGTTTACTATTTGATGTCATATGTTCAGGTATTGTGTCTTAATGAGTGGGCGTTGATCACAAATTTTTGTTAAGACAGCTTGTCAATTACCTTAGACTTTTGAGTAATCAGTCTGGCATACGACTTGTCTATTAAATTCTCTTTTCTCATCAAACAAAGATAAGGAAGAAATCTACTCCAATTTCCATTTGATTTTCACTTTTTACCATGTCAATTGTGATACATGCTTATAATTGTTTATTGACCCTAATTGAGCTTATTACACTTAATAGGTGAGAAATATGAGCTTGCCAAGAAAATGAAGACTATTAAGCTTGTTAATCACCAGTGGTTGGAGGATTGGTATGCCTGATCTTAAATTTTCTCAGGAATTACAGATATTCCTATTTTAACCTGCTAAAATGCATATTTTTCATTTCATGATTCCTTATGCAGCTTAAAGTCATGGGAAATCCTTTCAGAAGCAGCGTATGATAAGAGGTGCGTCATTGCCATTCCCTGCCTTTAAATGTGAAGTTGCTCAATGATTCTGCTAGTTATAGTACTCCTACTCGGTTGACTTTATATTGCAGAATTTGAAACATATGAAGTTGTACATTGAGATATTATGAAGTCCTCTTTAATTAGTAGCTGAAAATGTTCATGCATATTGAAATTGTTATATTAGAAACATTTTCAAGTGATTCAGTTGAGAAACAAAAGATGTGCAGATTTTTGTACTTCATGATGTCTGATTTGTACAACAACATACAACAACATACCTAGTGTAATCCCACAAGTGGGGTCTGGGGAGGGTAAAATGTACGCAGACCTTACCACTACCACAAAAGTAGAGAGGCTGTTTCCAGGATGATGTCTGATTTGTGAATTACACAAATGCATATTTCTATGTGCTGAAGTCATATGAAACTAGAGCTTACTAGAGGTATCTGAGCACCTGGTCAGCCCTTTTTGGAGCTGTCAATTTAATGCCTTAACTCATTTTATTTTATTTGGAGTTGTGGTAGCTTCTGACTTCTATGCTAAACAAAGTTCAAACTCAAAAATCAAAGCATTGTGTAGACAACAGCTTTCAAAGTAAAAAAGCAATAATGTGCTACTGCTCACTTACTAATAAGTAAGAGCTAGTTTCATTTAGCTCAGGCATAATATGTTTATACTTTACCCCTCAATGGGGCTTTCTTGTCAAATAATTTACAGCAAATAGTAGCGTGCTCATGTGTACATTTATTTTTCTGGCCTTAAGTGGGTATGAGTTGGAGATGATGGAGGCTGAGGCCAAAGATTCTGAAGATGAAAATGAGGGCATTGCTGCAAACAGATCTGGAGATACAATGGCTATCGTGGGTCCTGAAAATCCAAAAAGTCCTAATCATTTCCTTGTAAAGCAAGAAGCCTCTACCAACATATCAAACTTAAACACATTTAGAGGTTTGTCAGGCCGTGGGAACACAGATGAGCTATCATTATCTGCTTCAAAACAGTCAAAATCTGACCAGGTTCCAGCCTTTGAGGAATCTCCCAATAGGAATGCTGAGATGCTTAATTCCAACATTTGTAGAACAAAAGAAGAGCCACCATCTAGCATACAACAAAATGGAAGTGATTTGGTTTCCGTTTCAAATAGTGCCAGGAAATCTCCTCATTCTTGTTCGTCCAAAGAAATCCCAAGGAAATGCAGTTCTCCAAAGACCTTTGCACAAATGAAGAGTTATGCAGGAAGTCCTGCCTGTACTGAAGCAGGTATAGGGTTTGATTGCTTTAATCTGTCCTCTCAGCGAGGACTAGAAAAAAGTGAGTTAGGTGTAAAAACTCCAAAGAATTTGTCGTTTTCTAGGAAGGGTCAAAGCAGTAGACTGCCTGAGAAAACGAAGATGGACATTTCAGACAGTAGCTTCAAGTCACCCAGGTCTGGTGATAATCCAGAAAGCATACCAGGTGGTTATTTGACAGACAATCGTTCTGAAGAGTTAATAAACACGTCGAAGTTACATAGTCTAAGCCATGAAGGCAGTCATCAATTGTCTAGGGACCCTGATCCTCACTTGGACAAGGGTGTAACTGTGCATACCATGCAGCATCATGCTTCAACCATTTCCAATCCTGCGACACCAAGCACTAGGCAGAGGCTCGATGAGGATGCACCTCAAATTGGCACTTGTACCGTTTCCAATCCTGCGACACCAAGCACTAGGCAGAGGCTTGATGAGGATGCACCTCAAATTAGCACTAGTCATGCTACTGTTGATGTTAGTGGGCCATTGAATGAACAGCCTGATGTCCCATCTCCAGTTGATGAAACAAGAGACGCCCTGAAGTCTAATGTGCTGGCTGAATTTGATAAAGCTGGAGATGAATCCATGTCAGGGTCTAAGACATTGAAGAAAAGATTGCTTTCCAAGAAGACACTTGGATCTAGACAAAGACTTGGTAAAAAGGATGACAGAAATCAGAAAGGTTCTTTACTCATTAACAAGAATGTTCTGACAAATGATTCAGCTGTTTCCTGTAGCAGAGCGAGAGAGGAGACAGAGCACCAAAATATCGTAAGCCCTACAAAGGCTGAGGTTCTCCTTGCAGATAATGCAGTTTTGAGCAAAGAAATTGAGAGAAGTAATATTTTGAATTCTGAAAAAGAAGTTGCCAAAACAAATGAATCCCCTAATGATGATACTGAGGCTCCAGAGGACCAAGAAGATGAGGAGTTAAATGTTCTAAGAGAGAAGTCTATTGATACTGAAGCACAACATTCAGGGCTTCAATCAGCAGAGAAGAAGACAAATGTGAACAAGGTGGTAAATAAGAATGACAGGAAAGATATTGCAAAGAGACTTAGTACTGAAAACAACAAATCTGAAACTCAGAAGACTTCTTCTGTCAAGGAGACCAAGTTAAGTGAGTCAACTTCTGTGGGGAAAGCTTCAGAGAAAAAAGTTCCCAAAGGTCCAACATGTCTGAAGAAGAATAGCAAGAAAACTAATCGAGGTACTAAAAGAGCTGCTGTTTCTGTAGAAGGCGCAGAAAAGAAGAAGTGCAGAACTGATAGAAACAAGGTAGAGGCAAAAAAAGGAAAAGGGTCTCCATCTGAAACTGGAAAAGCCACAGTAATTTCAACTGAGCATCAACCAAAGAGCTCCATAGATGTGGAGAAGGAGAATATGCCTGTTATTGAACCCCAGAACGTGAGTCATAACGAGCATGAGGCTGACACTAGTTCTCCTTATGATAAAAAGTCTCGCTCGTTGCAGGTTACAAAAGTACAAAGTGAGCCTAGGTGGTTTATAGTTAGTGGACATCGGCTGCAAAGGAAGGAGTTTCAGCAGGTTATCAAGCGATTGAAAGGAAAAGTGTGCAGAGATTCTCACCAGTGGTCATATCAGGCAACCCATTTCATTGTTCCCGCTCCAGTACGAAGAACAGAGAAATTTTTTGCTGCTGCATCCTCTGGAAGGTTTGGCTAATTACACAGCCCTAAAGAAGTTCAGTTTAAAAAAATCAGAGCCCTAAAATCATGTCTATTCTCACAGTAATCATATTGTCTTTTGATTTTTACAGGTGGATCATGAAGACGGATTATTTAACTGCTTGTGTTGAGGCTGGAAATTTTTTGGATGAGGAGCCATATGAATGGCACAAAAAGGGACTGACTGAAGACTTAGCAATCAACTTAGAGGCTCCGAGAAAGTGGCGGCTTCTGAGGGAGAGAACTGGACATGGCGCATTATATGGAATGAGGATAATCATATATGGTGACTGCATTATACCACCATTGGTAGGTATTTGTTGTTTGCCGTATATGTTTTCTTGTAGATTGAGTTCCTACGCTTCTGCTTATTTGCAAGAGTTCCTTTCTCTCTTTCATTAATTTTTTTATGGAGTGTTTTATAAGTATGAAGCAGAATTATTTTTTAGAACTTCTTTGGTGAAATCATTTACGAGTTGGTTTCCTGGTATTATGGCAAGATAAATTCTCCTAACATAGTACATTCCACAAAGTGGAAAATGACTTCCTTTTGGGCGCAAGTAAATTTGTAATTTCTTCATTGTTCTTACAAAGCATAACCCTTAAGTTTATATTACTTAACAAGTAGATTGTCTTTTTTAGTACTGAAAAATTATCACTAGAACACTATTTCGATATTAAATCCAACATCTTGTATGATTATATCATATGTCATGTACTTTTATCCCCAACCACAATTGGAAAGTGATCTAGAAAGCAATTTTCTGAGGTAAAACATTTCTGGTGGAAATATTCTCCGTGGGAAGGTTTTCCCAAACCACATGCAAGCAATTTGTAGACTGATAAATTTATCCAGATTGCACTTTGTCCATATCTCTTAACAGGTTTTAATATGCTCTCTTTTTGAATCAGGATACATTGAAGCGTGCAGTGAAGGCAGGAGATGGCATTATATTAGCAACTTCTCCTCCTTATAGTCGATTCCTTGAGTCAGGTGTTGACTTTGCCATTGTTAGTGAAGTTATGCCACGCTGTGACAAGTGGGTTCAAGAATTCTTAAGGCATGAGATACCTTGTGTGTTGCCTGATTACTTGGTGACTTATGTGTGCAAACCTGGTTATGCCCTCAACAATTTTGTGCAATACAACACTCATGCCTGGGCAGAAAGATCGCTGAAAAAACATGTCAATCGCTTGGAAGAGATTGTTGAGGAGATTGAGCCATCAGATGACAGTAGTAACGATATAGCATGCCAGGTGTGTGGGTCGCCTGACAGGGGGGAAGTAATGCTGATCTGTGGTGACGAAAGTGGCTCTCGTGGATGTGGCATTGGCATGCATGTAGATTGCTGTGATCCTCCCCTTGAATGTGTACCCGAGGAAGACTGGTTCTGCCCAAAGTGTAGCAAGAACAAAAGTAACAAAAGTACCAAAAGAAAATCCAGAAAGAGGAGCTCTACTTCAAAGAAGTGGTGATAATCTGTGTATCGGCTAACGTCTGTATAATAGCTTCAGTCAAGTTAAGTATATTTAGATTAGTGAAATGTACAAAAATAATTATTTCGCGTTGCAGCATCTTGCTGCTTTTCTAAAAGTCGGTTTTCAATGTTATGTAAAATCAGCTCTTGAAGGTTTCTCTGGACGGTCTGAACATCTATTTGCCTGGTGGAGATGAAACTTTTCTTTCACCCCTTCATGCCTTTGTCTGTAACTGTTGTATTTCAGCAAAGACTACTTCTATCTTTTATGACACTTGTGATGTTGCACATTGTGAAAAACTTCCATTACTTTGAATAACATTTAACATGATTTTTTGCCACTCAACTAGGATATGAAGAGAAACTCCTAGTAACGTCGTTGCTCGTAAATTATTTGACAAACTTCAAAACATAATTTACAATAAATAGTGTTTCAAATGAAAGACTTTTCTTTAGATTAGATATAGTATATTGAAATTATATATTAACCTAAATATGAACATGTTTTCATCATTAGTTTCCAGATTTATGAACTTTTGCCCCTATTTTGTGGTAAAAAAATTATGGAGCTTTTTATTTTGATCACCTCATTAAATTAATATATATAAGAGTTGTTTCAAATCGAAACAAAATTGACAAATTGAATTGAAAAAAGCATTATTAATTTATTGATAATGGGTTATTGGATGGAGCCAAAGATTCACTATATTTTGGCTTTTTGGGGTATGATGGAATAAAGTAAAATGACTCCTTAAACTGTCTGCGCTTCTTTCAATTGTGAAGTAGCAGTTAGTCAATGTAACTTTCGACGCTCATCATGGGTCATCCGGAAACAATCGCGCTATGTTTTTAAACATAGGGGTCAGGCTGCGTACATCCAACCCCCCTTACCCCGCAATGGGCAGGAGCCTTTAAGGCATTGGGGTAATGTTGTTGTTTGGGTTATTGGTTTAGCGGTGTTGATAACTATTTTAATTTTTTTAATTATTGAGTTATTGATTTTTAACGATTTTAAATTTTTTCCTAACAGGCTAAATTGATAACTCGATAGAGAATTAAATAATAGAAAAATTTGCACGGATAAGCAAATATATAATAGTTAATTACCTAACATAATTATAGTTTGAATTAATTACGGTTCGCGGCAAACATATAGTTATAATTACAGTTTAAGTTTTGTATATTTCGTGAGATTTATACAAATATTGTGCACGATTATACAAAAACTATGCGTGAATCAAGTTATATACTGAAATATACAAAAGCTATGCGCAAATTAAATTGTATATCGAAATATACAAATATTGTGAATTATAGAATGAATAATAAACACTAGTTACAAAATATAATTAACCAAACCATAACTATAGAGCATAATTAGGCTTTGCCCTTTAAAAAATTTGCTCTTCCTTAAATATATTAAAATATTTTATTCTGCAATTTTGTGTTCCTAAATATTTTTGTATCCCATTAGCCGCCGCCTCCAATCACCTCCTCCGGCAAAACCTCATCTCTCTCTCCCTCACACGAAACACCCACCGGAGAACCACCAAATAGACCTACCATTGGACAACCACCAAAACCTCAGTCCTCCATACCTCCACCAACTCAAAACTCCATCCAGAACCCCAGCACTGCGACGAGCAGCAAGTTGTCATAGCCGGCTAAACTTCCAAACTCCGACCATTACCAGCTGCTAGGACTCCAACAACAAAATAACTCCAAGTTAGCAGAGCTCCATTTTGTAGGTATTTTCTATCATCTTTAAACTGATTGTTATTCTCCTTTCCCCTAAAATTAGCAAATAACCTTGTCTTTTGTTCTAGTTGGTTGGACAAACAGTTCGTAGATTTACATAAGTAAAACATGGCAGGTTGTTAGGTTTGGAAACTGTAGCAATTGGCAACTAGAAGGGAAGGATGTCGAAGTCTCTCAATGAGGAGCTGCTTCTGTAAGAGCGTTCTTTCTGTCTTGTTTTATTACGAACTATATACTTGATTTCAGTAGTAATTTGTGTAAAAACTGTATGTAAATAGATTATCAAAGCCAATAAAGGAATCACTTTCCAAGGCACCGTATACTCCTCCAGAGGGTTCCAGTGTCTCTATCAAATCCATGCTATTGTCTCTTCTTTCCAGCTCACAACTCGAAATAAGGGATTTTAGCTTATGCTGTGCTGCGTTAGCATCTGCCTCCGAATCCACCTACGATCAACTCTGTTGGGTTCCCAATTTGCTATCTCTTGCTGCTGCCTCTGCGTTTAAAGATTTATCTAAAGCTTATGCTACTGTGGCAGCTGGGAATCATGACTTGATCAAATTTGGCGAGCTGGATTTCGATTTTAAGTCTCTCCCAAATGATAAAATCTTGGTCATACACTTAATACCTCAACTCTTGCCTTTGTTAAAAGACACGATTAAAGAGAGTGCTATTGATAAATCAATTGATGGTCATGAGATAACAGCTGCAAGCGCTAGTGTTCCGGTAGCATACGCCATTCTTGCTGCTTATCAGTTTAGATGGTTCGTTTCTCAGGTATGTATATCCTTAATTGGTACCTGGAGATTTATTTATATGATTTTTTCCTTTAGTTGGTGATTTGAATTCTATTGAGATGAAACGTAACTATCTATTTTTCTGGTTTGTAGGTAGAGTATCCACACCTTGGAAAAGTGTGCTCTTTGGTGATGCCATGTGCCCTAACAGCTCTTGATCACTGGTCGTCTGAAGTAAAGGTGCATTTGTCTTTGTCTGATTGCTGGTCTTAGAAATTCGTTGCTATTTCAATCAGAAATCTCACCTACTACATCGATTGCCAGTTCAAATTAAGCTGATAGCCCGATAAACTGTTGATTCTTGTGTGGTTATTTAATACTGTGAAAGAGTTGGATAATTGGAGATTCTAATTGCTGATTTCTCTTTACCTATATCACTGTCTTTCCCTTGAGATATATTGTGGTCTAAATATACTGTGAACTGTTAGAAGGGATGGACTCTTTAAATCGAGTATTAGCTAGCTAGTGCTTAAAATATTTATGTACCTCTAATGTTTGGCTTATTTCAGTCCCTTATAGCAACTGATGACAATAAAAAGAACATCAAATGAATCAGCATTTCAGTTTCTTTTCTAAAGCTTGTTCATGGATACTTTATGAGGGACTTCTGATTGCAATAATATTGACGGCACCTCTCCCTGTTTGTCTTTCCTTTTTAGTCATTTCTTATTTTTTTTTTTTTGGGTAAGTACCTTTCTGGATTAGTTGTTTGGAGCATGATGTAATCGATCTTCAAGCTTAAAATGGTATTTCAAATTGTTACAAGCAAGTGGTACTTGTCTGCTATACATTTGCATCTCATAATTAAGGTTAAGATCATTGCTTTCATTAGGTTGTTGATTAGATCATGTCTCTTACTTCAGGGACAGGGCATGGTTAGCTTAATACATCTGGCAAAAAATGTCAATGCTGCTGAGATTGGTTGGTATGAAGATGTAATTCTTGATGCTTGCTGCCAAAATATTGTTTCCGATGATGAGATATGGGAGCGTGTGGTTCAAATGTCTGTACTTATGGTGACCTTCACCCAGAAGAGTAATCCTCGAAGCATATGGTAGAGCGTCCTCTATATCACTATATGTTATATATTGAATCTTGGATAAATTTTGGCAACATATTCGCATGGTTTAAAATGGTATTTCTACTCATAAATTTACTGGAGAAATGGTTTATTCTTAACAGTAACCCTTCAAAAGAATGATTTAGAGCTTGTGATGTAGCAAATCCCTGTTAGTTGTCTTTTGAAGTTCATTATAATGTCATATACATAAACTAGGTATCTGTACCTTTTTGCACTAACATGTCACATGTCCTCTAAAAATTAGCATTTCCAATATGTTATGCTTCAAGTATGTATTTACCTATCAAAAATGTTGTGACACAGGTATGAGAAATTGTTGAATGAGATGTTGAGTCACTTGGAAAGACAGCCAAGAAACAAGGAGCGACGTGTTGCATGGCTACAGCATATTGAGCCACTGTTCAATGGTCTTGGTCTTATACTGGTAGCTCATTTCAGGCGACTTTTCCCACTCTTCTTCCGGTGGTTGCATGCAGATGACGACAGAACTGTTCTACTGGTAAGAGGTGATGGAATTCTTTTGAGCTACTCAGCCTTGCCACCTTTTTATGAGCTCTTACAGTAAATCACTGTGTCCTGGACAATTTTGCTGAATTCCTTTTTCCTTTAGTTTCAATTTCTGTAGCCTGATTAAGTACTATAATTTAGTTGCGTCAACAGACTTCTTGTTAAAATATTTAAGAGTTAAGCTACTTTTGCATTTAAAAGTTTTCTTGTATAAGATATTCTGCTTGAAGATCATCCTTGGCAGCGCATTTGATACTTCATTTTTATTTCAGGTTCTTGAAAGGATCAAGACAGTTTTAAAGTTGACATGGATAAGGAATTCTCCACACATTGAAAGGTAATTTACGAAGGAATACTAGGAGTAATACCCTGAATTTTACTCATCTCCGCTGTTAATATGAAGAAAAGAGTAGGTAAAAGTTGTAAATAGATCCAATAGTGTATTTTTTTCGTTCTGAATTCCAGTTTTGCATCTAAACTGAGGATCCCTTCTTTCAATAGTTAAACCATCTTAACTTTTGATGGATTAACATCCCTAGCATTAAAGTAGAACCTTCCTCTTGTCCTGCTTTTTAAAATTGCATCTGTTGGTGTGATGCAGGTTGGTGGATGAACTTGTGAGTCTATACAAGGAAGCAGCACTGAAAATCGCGCGCGAAGAAATCAGAAAACTTGTTCTTCAGACTTTAATTTTGATCCAACAGTAAATATTATGCTCTGTTACCACCTCTGTTTTCTCTTCCTGCATGTGATATGAGTTTTTTTTTTGTTTTGTGTAGTTCCTCTGTACTTATTGAGTTCTTCAATTTCTTAATATCTTTTCCTTTCGTTGTCAAGATCCAAGGGCTCGCAGTTCAAAGCCGCTTGGGACAAGTACAAAGATGATCCTGTCTTGACAAGTTTCCATCATTCCCTTATTGAACAACAGCCTGCAATGGTAACACTATCCCTCTGTATTCTCATGAGAAAGACTAGCAAAATTGTCGGTCAAACATTCAAGATGATATTTGTTGCACTTATTCTAGGTGATAGCATCAGCTGTCTTAGCCAATTTTTTGCTGCATAATGAGCCTGTGCTTATATAAGAATTTGCCAATGATGCATGATCTATTAAATCAAAATTCAGGTTCTCTGTGATGTCTGGTTTTTAACTGCTCCCTCAATACCAGTTTATGAGAAGTCATTTGGCTAACATAGAGTTTAAAAGTTATCTTGATCACATATTAATTAGTATCTATAACTAAAAGGGTTAGTTTGATGGAGAAGAGGTGAAACTTAAATAATTTGAAATTTTGAAACCTATGAAAGATGTTTAAAATGATGTTATGAGTGAGATAGTGCCAAATATTATAAATGATTCAAAATGGAAAGCAGATCGTCATAAATAGGGAAAAGCGTGTAATACTTGTGGCTTCTTGATGCCATCGTGTTCTAAAAAGTTCATGGAGTAAATGATATAAAAAACAGGAATTTATGTATTCTGTTTGTTAATGTTGTTTGATGGGAGCTGTTTATGGTTAGGCTTGCTGGATTTGAATGTATGCTACTGCCCTTTGAGTTGCCGAGGAGACTCAAATTTGGCCTCAACTGGCTAATAAACATTCCCAACTTTGAGAGTGCACATCTAGGCACTTCAACTTTCACTAGCAACTAAATACCCCAACTCGTCCCAACCGTGTCTTGCGAACACCCAAGGCTGACGTGACTTAATAAATTTTGGAGGTGTCTAAATGACCATTTTGTAACAACTGATCACAGTAGATATGAGTTGAGGTGTCTAGATATGCATACTCAAGTTGGAGTGTTTACTCGCTAGCTGAGACCAAATTTGAGTGTCCTTTTATGTATTATGCCTTTTAAAAGTGTAAACATGTAGCACTTGCATCAGTTTGATACTCAAAATAACTTGTCACTAGTCCCTGTTTTAGCATTTTATATTCGTACAAAGTGGAGCAAATGGGAGATATATTTTTCACTTGGACAAAATGGGCAGAAACAGTAGTCTATTTGGGGTACTAATTGCCATGCATGCATTTACAGGTAGCTCAATTAGGGAATCTTGGCGTAGCTGATAAAGTTGCTACCATGTGATCGGACAGCCTCTTGGTAGAAATACAAGGCAAGACTCTGTACAATAGATCCTTGTAATCTAGGCCTTCGAACTCCTCGCATAGCAAGAGCTTAGTGCACCAGGTTTGCATTTTTTCAATTGCTGAGACTTGTTATGCTTCTCATGATTCCTTGTGCAGTTTAAAGTCTTGGGAAATCCTTCCAGAAGCAGAGTATGATAAGAGGTGCGTCATTGCCATTCCCTGCCTTTAAATGTGAAGTAGCTCACTGATTCTGCTGTATTTTGTTTTGTGCTGGTAATGACTAGTTATAGTACTCCTACTCGGTTGACTTTATATTGCAGAATTTGAAACATATGAAGTTGTACAAGATATTTGGACGTCCTCTTTTATTAGTATCTGAAAATGTTCATGCATAGTGAAATTGTCATATTAGAAACATTTTCAAGTGATTCAATTGAGAAACAAAAGATGTGCAGATTTTTGTATGTCATGTTGTCTTATCTATGAATTGCACAAATGCATATTTCTATGTGCTGAAGTCATATGAAACTAGAGCTCACTAGAGGTCTGTGAGCACCTGGTCAGCCCTTTTTGGATCTGTCAATCTAATGCCTCAACTCATTTTGTTTTATTTAGAGTTGTAGCTAAACAAAGTTCAAATTCAAAAATCAAAGCATGGTGTAGACAACAGCTTTCAAAGTAGAAAAGCCTTAAAGTGCTACTGCTCACTTGCTAATAAGAGCTAGTTTCATTTAGCTCAGGCATAATATGTTTATACTTTACCCCTCAATGGGGCTTTTTGTCAAACAATTTAACAGCAAATAATAGTGTGCTCGTGTGTGCATTTCTTTTTCTGGCCTCAAGTGGGTATGAGTTGGAGATGATGGAGGCTGAAGCCAAAGATTCTGAAATGAAAATGAGGGCATTGCTGCAAACAGGTCCAGAGAGACATGGCTATCATGGGTCCTGAAAATCCAAGAAGTCAATTCCTTCTAAAGCAGGAAGCCTCTACCAACATATCAGACTTAACATTTAGATGTTTGTCAGGTCTTGGGAACACAAATGAGCCATCATTATCTGCTTCAAAACAGTCGGAATCTGACCAGGTCCCCGCCTTTGAAGAATCTTCCAAATAGGAATGCTGAGATGCTTAATTCCAATTGTCTAGGGACTCTGCCCCTCACTTTGACAAGGTTGTAACTTTGGATACCATGCATCATCATGCTTCAACCATTTCCAATCCTGTGACACTAAGCACTGGGCAAAGGCTCGATGAGGATGCACCTCAAATTAGCACTTGTATGATCATGAGGTCGAAAGGGACTAGTCATGCTACCGTTGATGTTTGTGGGACACTGGATACAAGGCCTGACATACCATCTCCAGTTGATGAAAGCAGAGACGCCTTGAAGTCTAATGTGCTGGCTGAATTCGATAAGGTCTGTATAATCTGTTTCGGCTAAGGTCTGTATAATAGCTTCACCCAAGTTTAAGTATACTTAGTGAAATGTACCAAAATAATTATTCGCGTTGCAGCATCTTAAAGTCGATTTTCAATGTTACCTAAAAAAGGTTCGCCTAGACAGCCCTAACATCCATTTGCCTGGTGGAGATGAAACTTTTGTTCCACCCCTTCATGCCTTTGCCTGTAACTCTTGTTTTTCAGCAAACACAACTAATACCGTCTTTTATGACTCGTGTCTTTTATCCCAACAATTTATATTTCATAAAAAATAAGAGTTCCTTAATTGCATAATTTAGAGTTTTTAACCGCACCGTTGACAATGACAAGTTTGGCGCACTAAAGCTTTCGCTTTGCGCAGGGTGTGGAAAAAAGTCCGATCACAAGGGTTTATTGTAAACAATTTTACCTTGTGTTTCTCTTAGAGGCTTTAATTAGTGACTAAATACACTTTTTTCTTTCTGGGTGAAAGATTAAATACACTAATTGAAGCAATTAAGTGTGACATAGAGAAAAAAAAAGATGTTAAGTGTTTTTTTATATTCCTGAAATGTGAAATGTTCTAAAGCGAATTTAGTTTTTCTAAGTCAACCAATGAAGATTTTTCTACTCCAATCAACTTGTGAGATGCACAAATTAAAGATAAGTGGATGTGGATTGGCTCCAAAACATTATTACTTTTATGTACTTTTCCCTTATTGGAATTGAAAAGGGTAATTATTATTAGTATATTTTATTATAACTATTCAGAGTCATTATTACTATGTACTAATCCCCATTTAATGATCTATTAATCAATATTATCATATTTTAAGTTAGTCTCATATATATGGTACTATTATGTTATCTTCTTAACAGAATAAGTATTAATAGTTGCAACTAGAGATTGCTGTGTAAATTTTCTATATTTATAGACATATAATTAGTAATGCCGAATTAATTATATCGATATTATTTTTTATGAGTTATTTTATTTGGTTTATTCAAATTGTGTATAACTAATACATAGCAACTCCCTAATAGAAGGTGATTTAGCTGCACTTTCCAGCATAGTTATCTTGTTAAAACTCATAGTATTACCAAAGCATATGTTATCAAGACACTGAACATCTTATAAACAACAACAACATTACCGCATTTGCCTCAAAGGCTCCCGCCCATTGCGGTGTAAGGGGGGTCGAATGTACGCAGCCCGACCCCTATGTTTAAAACATAGACCGACTGTTTTCGGATGACTCATGATGAGCATCGAAAGTTGCATTGACTAACTGCTACTCCACAATTGAACGAAACACAGGCAGTTTAAAGAGCCATTTTGCTTTATTCCATCATACTTCAAATCCAAAAAGTAGTGAATCTTTGACTCCATCCGGCCGTGGAAAACACTGAACATCTTATGTTTTCACTAATAATTTATTAATATATAATTAAATTCTGAATTCATCATGAATTAATCACTCAATGTGCACTACTTTTTTTTTTCTTTTTAGTAATGTTTTCCTTAGTGGTCAATCACTAATATTCCAGATAGATAGATACCATATATATTATTAATTCTTTATTGGTTTCACGTGACCTTTTTTCTTGCTGTGACATAGAATTATGAAATTTTGACAACAAAAGAGAAAATATTATAATATATATGTTGTTGATATTATCTAATTTCTTATTTTAACGAAACAATCGATAAGAAATAATTTTAACATCATTAATCATACTATATATTATTAATATGTTCTATGATTAATGTTATTCTTATATACTTTATTAATCGACTCGTTAGGATACTATAGTTCATAACTACCGAAGTTTTGCATCGAGATGAGGTGACGAGTGAAGTCTCCTGTCAGAATTATTTTTTTTCAGCGACGAACTTAGGATTTTCATAACAAAGGGAGGTTCGAAATATCAAAATTAAACACACAAAAAAGCAAAGAAGAAGGTTCAACATCTAATATATATATATATATACACGTAGACAAAATAATTTTAATCATATATAAATAGTGTAATTTTCTGTTTAAGAAAATTTGAATAAACCCCCTCGATCTTTACTAGCTCTGACCGTGCTTCGGCCTTTTCCTTTCTCTTTCACTCGCTCTCTCTGCCTATGTTAATTGGACTCTTCAAAAGTTTCAGTGGGTGGATGTCAGATTCGCTAAAAGTAGTGAATTTTCGAAGAATCTGACATGATTACGATATTGAAAGTACAGAGTTCTCGTAACTTAGTTCTCTGCTATCTCATTCATTGAAATTTTCGTATCAAAATAATTAAATTTGAGATTCTAACTAAACATAAAATATATTTTTTTATTTACATTATAGAATGAATATTCACATATATTTTATTTTTTTAAAACAATATTTTTCATGAAAAATATTCTCGGAATATATTGGCACATGCATGATGATGTTTGACCTGTGCTAACGTTTCTTGCGGTCAAAGTTGTTGGACCCTCTTACCTAATTACGGCTTGCATGTGAAAAAACATTGACAATTCTTTTTTTATTTTTTTTAATAAATGGTCCATTGGATCACGATCATAAAAAAATTTATTATACGCAATTTTATTTGTATTGATGTTCAATATACCATATAATAATAGAGTTACCTCATCAAGCCAAACAACATCATGTGTCAATTTAATTCTATATATATAAAACTTTATAAATATATAAATTTATTAATTTGTATGCTATTATCTTGATATATGCACCATGCATGTTTATTTTCCCCGAAAAATAGAGTCAATAAATAAAAAGAAATTATTAATAAATAAATAACATGGGATGTTTAATATCCTTTTCACCATTTAGTTCAATCACCAAATTGGTGTCATCAATTATTATTATAACCTTACTCAGCTTCCTAATTTCTGTTGGAATTGGCATGACTTTAACGAGATGCCATCCAGAATCGTGATGAGATAAATAAAATATTTTAGTTTAAATTGGATGTAAATTTTAATTAGTAATATATGAATCAAACAAAATGCTAGTATTATTTTTGCTCAACTCGTGTGCTAAAACATTCACTAAATAAATACAAACGCTAAATTTTGAAGACAGTTGCTAGCATTTGAAGTTACTATCCTATAATTCAGAAATTATATACAAATTTCAAATCAAGAATCTGATTTTGCATTCCTTCAAACCTCTTCATTAGAAATTTCGAATTTGAGCTTCATACGGAAAACTACCAAGTATAATACTAATTTCAGAATACAATAACTAACACTTAAAGTTACTATTCTATATTTTAGAACTCACAAAGTTAAAATTTATGAATTTGCATTCGTCCCCTTCTCTTTTCATCAGAAATTTCTAATTCAAACTTTATATGACAAAAATAACAGGCATTTATTCTGTTAATAAATTTTAAATATATGTTAAATTAATGTTATGCAAATATTAACATTGAACGCAAAAACACATAATTTTAGAAAGGTCCATTTATAGTGATATTGATGAGCATATGCATTGCAATAATAAAATGAACAATTGAACTAATCATATAGGGTAGGTCCAAATTGCCCTACCAATTCTATTTATGATCCTATGGCCTAACTATTAGGCTGAGTTGGAGTTCCAAATTTTTATAAATTCAATTTTTTTTAAATTTATAAAATTTAAATTCTAAATATATGTATCATATAATAATATATTGGAGACTGAAAAAAAGAAACATAAAGTTAAATTCTCACGAATTTAAGACGAATAACTAATAATTTATCTCTTTTTTGGGAAGATCGAGATTGATCCTAAAAGGGATTATGAATGGTAAAAATAGTATATCGTATCACGAAAAGTTCTGAAAATATTTCATTATTTCTAGATGGATATAAAATCATGTTAGAATTCTTAAATCTGTTTCTCTTTGTTCCTACGAATAGAACAGTTCTATTATTACCAATAAAATACAAACCCTTCTACAGAAATAATCAACTTTTTCTAATAAAAATTGAAAACTGAAGAAAAGAGATATTTTGTTAAATTCTCACAAATTTAAAAATAAATAACTAATAATTTATCTCTTTTCTTAAAATTAAAATTAAATTTTTATAAATTTATAATATAAAAATTATTTATACGATCATATCACTTTAAAAAAAATAAATTTTAAAAATTACTTTAGTTAGACTTTAAGACAAATCAATATAGTTGTGGACTCAACATATCATGTGCATTCATTAAATAAAATCAAAAGCAAAAGAGGAAAAAGCATGATTATGTTACATTACATCATTCCACTTGTCACTTTCTCAACACTATTTTTGTTATTTTATATTTTATTATTATTATTACTATAGCTTATCTTCTTTTTATTTTTATTTATTTATTAATGGTGACCACTACCATCTTTATTACAAAATAAAAAATATTATTAATTTTTTTTTCCAGATCTAGCCTACCTAGTATCTGTTTTTTTTTTCTTTTCCTATTTTTCTTCATTGACAGGTGTAATTTTTGGCAGCAAAGAGGATGGAATAGTAATTAAGTAGGTTAGCACTATAGGGGAAACAATTTTTCTGCTTTTTATGAGGTAGTCGTAAGGTCTGCATACACTCTATCCTCTCTAAAATCTCTGTTATGAGATTTCACTGGGTATGTTATTATTGTTGGGTCTGTCGTATTTTTTTTTATACGTCTTTTGAAAAATATTATTTATTATAATTGAAATATAATATATTTTTATAAAAATTTATGCAAACTACAACTTATTAACAATGAACTTTATAGTTGGTTTATGCAAGAAATTCCAAGACAAGTCAAATCATATAGAATTTAATAGAAAAAATTATGGAGATAAGTATATATATACTAATTAATTAGTTAATATACCTATAGTTTGAATAAATTATGATTTGCAATAAATATATAACTAATAATTATAATTTGAGTTTTGTATAGCGCGATTATACGAAAGTTGTGCGCTAATCAAATTGTATAACGAATTATACAAATATTACTATAACTATAGTTATAAAATATAACTATCTAAACTATAGTTATATAATATAATTACGCTTTATATATTTACCATTTATGAAATTTACTCAATTTAAAATATGTAATATTATATTTTAACCAAAAAATAATTTTTACAAATTTAATTCGTGACCTTTTGATCACACGATAAAAATTCTTATTCATTGAGATTTTGGGGGGAATGGGAATAGGGGGATAGATGAGTAAATTAATTATGTTGCAGAAGAAATAAATAAATTCATGCACAATATTTACTTTTTTTTTCCAAGACCCCGTGATCTAGATAAGGTATATATATAGCCTTGGATCTAGTAGTTAAAAATTTAAATTGTGATAATAAATGCAAATCTAATAGAAATAAAATTTATGTAATTTAAAATTAGTTAGGAGTATTTGGTTGAAGAAAAAGCTTAACATATCCATCTGGATATATGTAAACCATTTAAGGGCTAAAAATCATAATCGTTTGAATTCATAAAATTTAAATCTTTTATTCATACATGTATATATATAATATATATTACAATATCTTGACTTTTTAATTCGGTCTTTTCTTAAAATTGTGTTACTCTTTCTGTTCAATTTATTTGTCTCACTCTTATCTTACCTTTAAGTTCGTTTATTTTATCTCTTTTCTTTTCGATATTTATATATTTAAGACCCAATATTGAAAGACAGTTCGATAACTCTTAGATATCTTTTATTTGAGACAAGGATCTTTCGAAAACAGTCTCTATCTCTATGAGATAGTGGGAAGATTTACATATATTTTACCATCCCCAGACCCCACTTTTGAGATTCCATTGGATATGTTGTTGTCGTTGTAGGATTTACAAGTCCTTTTATATTCCGTACTCAATGGCTTACCTATATATAGTCTAGGGTAGACAATCGGACACACTTCGTCGATATATTGTGATATGTATATAGAAAATTGTACAAAATATATATGTTTAAATCTTGAACACTTTTAATAAAATTTCTAACATCGCCACTATATAGACCGTGCTAAATCAAAATCCGATAAATAAATTTAAATATTTTTTTTTCTCAAAAAATGTTGTTAGGATAATTAATTAAATACATGTATATAACTTTATATATTTGTGGAGTGTAGAGGGAGAGATTCTGGCGTGGTTTGCCAGCAATGAAACAGAAGGATCAAAAGCTCTCTGTCTCTCTCTAAAGCTGGCACTGTGTATTCATGCACTTCATTAATTTTTTTTATTAATTTTTTTCCCCCCAAAAAAAAATCTTTTGAAGATATTAATGTAATAGAGATACCCATAACCCCCAAACAAGAATATTTTTGTGGGCATTTTGATTCTTGATCCAACAATGGCTGCATCTCCTCCATTTCTTGCCTGTGGAGAAAAAAAGCCCTGGTGGATTAGCAACAAAAAGGTAAATAAAAATACAATCTTGAAACTTGACCATTCTTTTCATGATTGCATTTGCATACAATGTAGTTAGTTAGCTAGTGCTTTGCCCTACGAGTTCGACAAAATTCAGTAACTTTAGCTTAAAACTTTGTATTTGTATTGTTGAAAAATACAGTCTTGTTTTTTACACATTTTCATTTCATTCACTTTATTTAATGATTTAGTTATAAGGGGGGCTAGAGCTTCACTAATGGGTTCGACTGAATTCAGTAACTTTAGCTCAAATCTTTGTATCTGATGTTTCAAAAATACATTCTTGATTTTATCCATTTTCATGTCTTTTACTTTCTTTGATGATTGCATTTGCGTATGTAGTTATGCGAGGGCGGAGTTAGAGTTTTGTAGGATTCAATAAACATTTGTATTTTGTGTTTGAAAAATACATTCTTGATTTTGTCCTTTTTCATTTCATTCACTTTCATGAATAAATGAATACATAATTAGTTATGTAGGGGTGGAGCTAGAGCTAGAGCTTCACCTATGGGTTCGGTTGAATTCAGTAAGTTTGGCTCAAACCCTGTATTTGTGTTAAAAAAACACAATCTTGAATCTTGATGTGACCCTTTTTCATTTCATTCACTTTCATGGATAATCGCATGCATAGTTATGTAGGGGCAGAGCTAGAGTTTCGCCTATACGTTAGACAGAATTCAATAACTTTAACTCAAACCTTCGTATTTTGTGTTTGAAAAACACATTCTTGATTTTACCCATTTTCAACTTTCATGGATAATTGCATGTGTAGTTAGTATGCAGGGGCGGAGCTAGAGCTTCACCATCGGATTTAGCAGAATTCAGTAATTTTAGCTCAACAACTTGTAATTTGTGTTTGAAAAATACATTCTTGATTTTGTCCATTTTCATGGATACTTGCATACATAGTTACAAAGGGGTGGAGCTAGAGGTTCGCCAATGAATTTGGCAGAATCCGGTAGCTTGGGCTCAAATTGTGTATTTTAGAATTCAGAACTCATAAAATCAAAATCCTAAACTCGGACTTGTCCTTTGTATTTGTTTTTGTCAGATTGTGGAAAGATATATCAGAGATGCCAAAATTCTCATTGCCACTCAAGAACCAAATGAGATTTCTTCAGCTCTTTCCCTTGTTGAAGCTGCACTTGCAATTTCTCCGTGTTTTGAATTAGCGTTAGAGTTGAAGGCTCGATCTTTGCTCTATTTAAGGTGTTTTAAGGATGTTGCTTATATGCTACAAGATTATATTCCTAGTTTAAGAATGCCTTGTGATGATACATCTTCTACGTCTTCGTCTGGTTCATTTGATAGCTCAAAGGAGCAAATTAGGCTCATTTCTTATGGTGATGAACCAAACTTCAAGTGCTTCTCTGTATCTAATTTGAAGAAGAAGATCATGGCTAGCCTTTACAAGAATTGCAAGAATGAAGGTCAATGGAGGTAAGCTATTAGACAGAGCAGATGTTTTGTTTACTTGATTATATTATGTTTTAACTGTCACCATCACGTGTGAGTCTGATTCTTTTTCATGAGTCGGACATGTTGATATATAGTTTCTTTTTTGGGAGGTGAAGAGTTTTATACCCATGAATTCTTGTTGCGTGAGCATCTCATTTAAAAGTTGAAAGTTGTTAGAGCGCTCACATTCTTAATTATTTGATTATTTTATGTCTTGACACACTCTTTCACGGGTGAGTCTAATTCTTTTTCATGGGTCGAGCACGTGGAAGTATTTGTTATGTTTTGGGTGGCGATGAGATTTGGGGTAAAATTCACAAATAGCCACTTTACTTGATTATATTATGTTTTTAACTGTCACTGTCACGCGTGAGTCTGATTCTTTTTCATGGGTCGAACACGTTGAAATATCATTTCTTTTTTGGGTGGGAATGAGTTTTATACCCATGAATATCTTGTTGCGTGACCATCTCAATTAAAAGTTGAAGGTTGTTAGAGCCATTACATTGTAATTATTTAACTATGTTGTTTTTTGACATGCCCTTTCACGGGCAAGTCTAATTCTTTTCGGGTTGAGCATGTGGAAGTCTTTGTTGCTTTTTGGGTGGCGAAGAGTGTCCCGTAGGTGCTATTTCTACTAAACTTTGTACCAAGGAATTCTTGTCGTGTGATCGTCTCATTTAAAAGTTTAAGTTTTTAGAGGGAACATGTGTTTAGTTTTTTAATTCCGTCATGTCTTAACAGGTACTTGGTCTTAGGACAAGCTTGTTGCCATTTAGGCCTAATGGAAGATGCAATGGTTCTGCTACAAACTGGCAAACGCCTCGCGACGGATGCATTTCGGCGTGAGAGCATTTGTTGGTCCGAAGACAGCTTCTCGTTTGCCAAATTTCCAATCTCAGGCAAAACTTGCTGCACAACTTTGCCATCATCCGAGTCAGAAACAATCTCTCAACTTCTCAGTCATATCAAGTTACTCTTACGACGAAAAACTGCTGCAATTGCAGCTCATGATGCTGGTCTTTACTCAGAAGCTATCAGGCATTTTACAAAAATTGTGGATGGTCGTCGTGGTGCCCCTCAGGGGTTTATGGCAGGATGCTACATGCATCGAGCTTCAGCATATCGTTCCTCTGGTCGAATTGCAGAGGCAATAGCTGATTGTAATCGAACGCTAGCATTGGATCCTTCTTGTATTGATGCCCTTAGAACTAGAGCTGCACTATTTGAAACCATAAGATGCTTACCTGACAGTCTTCATGATTTGGAGCACTTGAAACTCTTGTACAATTCAATTCTAAGGGATAGGAAATTACCAGGACCGATATGGAAGCGTCAAAACGTGGAGTACAGAGAGATTCCAGGAAGGCTTTGTTCCTTGGCTACAAAAATTCAAGAACTGAAGAAGAGGGTTGCAAATGGTGAAACTGGGAATGTGGATTATTATGCATTGATTGGTTTAAAGTTGGACTGTTCAAGATCAGAACTGGAAAGAGCACATTTGTTGCTAACTTTAAGACACAAGCCTGATAAATCGACGAGTTTCATAGAAAGGTGTGAGTTTGCAGATGAACAAGATGTAGATTCTGTAAGGGATAGAGCAAAGATGTCAGCTTTACTGCTGTATAGACTGATACAGAGGGGTTATGCTAGTTTGATGGCGACAATCAAGGACGAAGAAGCAGCTGAGAAGCAGAGAAAGAAAGCTGTTGCAGCATTGCAACTGATGCAGCAACAAGTTCAGTTAAATCAAGAACAACAACAGTCAAGAACTGAAACTTATGGCACAGTTGTAATGCAGCAACAATTTCAGAAAATTCAAGAACTTCAGCAATCTGGACTTGAAACTCTTGATTCAGATGCGTGCAGTACTGCACTATGTAGTAACGCAAACGCTGCAAACATGACAGTCTTCAAAGGTGTGTTCTGCAGAGAGCTTGCGATGGCCGGGAATTTGTTGTCTCAAGCTGGATTTAATCAACCAATTCCAGTGAAATATGAGGCGTTGACTTGTTGAAGGATTTATAGTAAGAATTCTATAAAGAAAAGAGAATAGTTTGAAATGTTATGCCACTGGCTCAGCAGAATCTGAATCTGCTCAGATACCAACAAAGGATCTATCCATCCTAAACTAGAGTCTCGGGTTTGAGCCCTTGGTATATGCAAAAAAAAGAAGAGAGAATCAACTCCTATATCATTGTATACATGGGGAAGAAAAGTATTTACCACTACTAGCTGGGAAAATTTTGTTAGTTTTATCCATTCATCATTTTGTACTCTCTTTGCACTACATGTAGAGTCTTAAATTCAGTATTTAAACATGATCAAGCCCAAGCCATTTAGGATAGACTCTCCACAGGGCAAACAGAGTTAAATGATAATTTTTCAAAAAATTCATTTGCTAACATACACCAAAAGCTCCAATAATCATGAATGTGCCATTTTAAACCGCGATATCCAAAAACACTAGAAGCAATGTCACTCACTCCATAGTCGTGGACGTTAGGGATAGACTATCTGAGTTTCAGGGAAAATGTAATCGGGTGATAATTTTTCGAAAAATTCATGTGCTAATACACACACCAAAAGCTCTGATAATCATGAATTCACATTTCCGGACCTTGAAACTAGAAATATAATTGAGGTCAATCACAGTGAATCCCAAACTGGAACACTGCAGTCATGTGACTAACTGCTTTGGGCATTGAGCTTGAAGGAGGAGAAGTGTTGGATAACCTGGATTCATAGTTATTATATAGAGAACTAGGTTGCACGGACTCTTCACTTTCGATGTTGCATAAGTGTCAGATTCTCCAAAATACTATTTTTGGAGAATCCGACACACCCATTGAAACTTTTGAAGAGTCAGAGCAACATAGATAGAGAAACAATATATTGACATTATGACTATGCAAACACAGGCATCATGGATGGTGAGAAAGATCTTGCATATGAGGAAGTTCTGGCAAATGCTGGGGAGACGCTGGTACATGGAGGTAAGCTTCTTATATCTAGACTAGAAAGTACACAAAATTGAGAGGCAAGCTCTAAAATGAGTAATGGAAGAACTCAGTCTGTCATAACTGTGCTGAAACAAAGCAGCCATAAATGCAAAGGGAAACTGAGCAGTAAAGAAAGACTTGTTGCTGAAATGGAGCATCCCAGGGTCTGAGACTGCTGTGCTATCTCTTGCAAATCCTAAAACTGCAGACCATCTATTTTTTGAGTGCCTCTACACCAAAGCCTAATCGAAAGCAATGCTGGAATAGAAAATGTGGCAAAGGGGAATACTAAATATTAAAGGCAAACATGCTAGTGATGTTATCCTGAAGGTCAGTTTTGTGGCAGTAATCGACTCTATATGGATTGAACGAAGCATGAGGACTTTCCAGAGTACACAATAGACCCATGGAAGTGCTGCTTCACCAAATAAAGCTCAGTTCTTTGCATGAGGATTAGAGGAAATAGGAGACTGATGGAATGTATTGACACATACTAACATGGCAAGACTAGTGGATTATTTTGCTTAAATCATAGTGCAGGTAGAGTACTAGGCAGTTTTTGGCTGTTTATTGAGAAGGGTGGAGTAAGTTTATGCCTCATGGTTTTGTAAACTTTCTCACTTGGTAATTAATAAAGTGTAGTAATTGCGAAAGAAAAGGAATTCTTCTTCTCCCCTCTTCTCTGCATTGTTGTCACAATAAATAAGTGTCGAATGATCTGTTATCGTTTTTGTCATATTTTCACAGGGTGAAAGAGGACACACTTGAACAATACATGGAAAAAACAGAAATAGGTAGGATTTTAGTCAAGAATATGTAGATAGAAATTTCCAACTACATGTAAATGTTACAGAAACAAAAAAATCTTCTCATCAAACTACATAGATACCAAAGGATACAAAATAGTTATAGAAGACCTGATCAATTCAAAAACAAATGAATAAATATCTGGTGAAACCAATCTTTTCCAAAAATGCTGATCTACAGCATAACGAGGATGCGATCTCTTTGAACTTCTATGGCATTGGTAAGTGAACCTACTTTATATATTGAGATACCCACTTAAATCCATCGCCATACCCCATTTTCCGTACAATACTGCACATAAATACCTCCAAAGGACGAACAGTAGAATCAGCAAGATTCACCTTACCTTTGCCAGTTGTGACACCGGTCAAGCCAAGGTGATAACGCAGTTCATCTTCTGAGGCTGCATATGGTATGTCTATCTTGTTACCCAGAATGAGGAATGGAACAGTAGCAAGGGCTTCATCAGAAAGAAGTGCGTCTAATTCCTTTTTCGACTCAGCGAAGCGCTCTTTGTCATATGCATCAACCAGGTACACAACTGCATCAACCTGTGGGAACAGCGATTCAATCCAATTAACACAAACTCAGGATGATTCATTGGTCAATTCAATAGTCACCGGAAAAGAAGGAAATAAGAACTCATTGTTACTGCAAAAGAAAGAAATAAGAAAAAGTGAACGCACAAACTTCACACTAATAAGAAATTATTCAGTACCTCAAGAGAAACATTGCACAGATAAAAACTAAAATAAAAACGTTACCTTGTAACAAACTAGCGAGAGGAACTCTAGGGAAGGGTCAGAAAGAGAAACTGTGCTAGACTCTGAAGTAGGTAACGTTTCCATAAACATTGATTTGTGACTAAAAGGTCCACTAAAAGATGTGTTACAATGAGTAAATTTGGCGTTTGGTGAGATTAAGAACATGTCTAAGAATATTCATAATTTCCTCTGCCATTTAATTACCCGAATTCCAAGAAAGAAAAAAGAGTTGGCACAGTTCGGCTGTTAGCATACAGTAGACTAAAGGTTCTACAAAGAGAAAAGTGGCATCATTTTTGGGACAAACTAATTGGGGGCAAACAGAGTAATAGGTATATAAATATGCATCCACATGTGTGACTTAGTGATCAATGACTCAATGAAGTGGGTGAAAACCATGGAGACTGAGGTTTAAATATCCACAGAGACAGAAAAACGCTAGGTGTTCTTCACATCTGCCTAATCCTTGGTGGATAGAATTACACTGTACCTGTGTTGGTGATAGGTAACAGGTGCTCGTTGAAATAATTGAGGTGCATCACCGTTCTACAAAAGACAAAAGTTTATAGATATTTCAGATCTCTAACTCGCATTGACTTTAAAAAGTCAACAGTGTGGGTATAAATTTGAATGTTCTGTTTGCCTACGTCCATTGTGGCAACTAGCAGAGTTAAGCTGGATAATCATCAGAGAAGGCAAGTAAGGGACTAAATTAAAGATATTGGAATTTCATGGACTGAAAGATAAGCAGAAGGCAATCAAATACTTCAATGGATAAATCAGACTGTTTATTTTTAGTGTAAATCGAAGTCGGTAGATGACGTTGACCCTTGCTACAGATGGTAGAAACTTTTGTAGCTTTAGTTTCATCCCTGAGGGTTCCTTTTTTAAGAAACAAAAAGATCTCGTATATTCATACATGACCTCAACATATGTAACAAAGGAATAGTGTAGCACACATTCCATAAATTTTAATTTTCCATAGGAATACTTTCTAAAGCACCTAGACTGACAGAGATACTGTCACCAATGAAGCACCTGAATGTTTTCATGTTGCTGCAAGGGGCAGCCAATCTAGAGGCTGTTCTAAGCCATAATGTTAACCGAAGAGAAAGGCAAGTCATATCAAATAAAGAAAAAGACAAGTATCTAGGAATCTGGAGCAGTAGGGCAGAGAAATAGGAAAATATATTATGGAAAAGGGTCACATTTACACCTCATATATACCTTTTGTTATACTGTTCAATTATAAATACCCCTACTATTATACTTTGGTTCAAATATGCCCCCATCCGTTCTACCTAGGATTAATTCAAAGACCAGGTTCATTTGGCCAAAGCTACATCCAAAATAACCCATAACCCATCCATTTGCCTCCCAAAATTCTAGGGTTCTTTCTTCTTTGCAATCTGTTCTAAAAATATCAGCAAGTTCGACGGATCTCACATGCTATTTAGTCTTCTTCCTCTACGTAAAGGGGTCTCTTTAGAACAAATACATGCAACAAAGTCATCAGTTGTACTAGCAAGAAGCCAATGCTTGTTGCGCTCTCAGCAAAGTTTTTCTGATCAGCTTATTTACCTTGTATTGCAGATGTTAATTAAATGTTGTCAGACATTTCAACTCTCAAGTTAATTAATATGGCAACTTACTTCTGCTGTTATTTATATACGCTGCTCAATTTATAAACATTTGCTTACACTATATCAATGAACAGAAAATATGTGTCTTCATTTTGAATCTTAGCTCGTGATTGACATAATCAACAAGAAATTTTGCGTCTTTCTTATGGATAAAGGTCTCTAATGGTTTACCTCTCATGAAAGGTAGCGGATGTGGGTTCCCTTGTCATCATAAATATGCTGTCTATCACTCTTTTACTAAAATCATTAAAGCTTTCATGGTTTGTTGGATTTGTCAACTTAGTTGCAACCTGCTTCAATGGAATGAAGAGGATCTATGCAATTTAATTCGTTTCTTCTTTGCTGCAGCAACGAAAATGCCAAGGGTGGAAATCTATCGGAAGCAACAAAATAAAAACACCAATGGGGAAAACGACATTAAGTCATTAATGGAGGTACATAGTTGTCTAAGCCGCCACTGTTCTCTCTTTGGTGGGTTTTAGAGGAACAGATTGCAATGACGAAGATGAAATAAAGAATCTCAGGATTTTGGAGGGCAAAGAGTTCTTAACGGGGTCTTTAAATTAATCTGAGGCCCTCCACATGCCTATTTTCATGTTGAGTCAGGTCATTTAAAGGATGGGGACATATTTGGACCAAAATATAACTGTAGGGGTAATTATAATCGAATAGTATAACGGAGGGTATATACGAGCGAAAGTAGAGGGGTAAATATGACCCTTTTCCGTACATATTATGGTGCTTATCTCTAAAAATCCAGCTTTCTAGGATTGGCATCTCTATGTGTGTTGAGATATAATCATGTACTAACCATGTTTAGTTTGTCAAAGTTTTAAAGTTGCTTCAACAAAGGAAAATAAGTCCACATACTTCAGAGTTCAGAGCACCAATACTCAGCAAGACGAACTTCAGACCAACAAGATTAGCATTAAGCTTAAAATGCATTATATCCTAACATGACACATGGATCTGATGCAATTACAATTGATCCAGTACAGTTGATATAAAAGGCAATTTCGAGTTTTCATTACTTTTGGACTAAAAGGAACATTTTGATTATTTCTTTCGATTAAAGCATAAAAGATGATCAGGTTACAAAATTCAAGTATTGATGTATATATCTAATTTCACAGAAAGATTGAACAAAATCCCCGAAACTCATATAGTGATCAAGAGAAGACAATGCGTTGAACACAATGATGCAACAAAATGAGCAACACAACTTCTGCCTGGGTGCAGAATTACAGTGATAGAGCAAAATGGTTATCAACAATTAATACACAAATCATACCTTGGCATAGTAGTCTTTCCAGACCCGACGAGCAATCTGATGACCTCCCAAATCAAAAGCTTTGAACTTTATCTTCCCAATACTCAACTCTTCAGATGTAGGATACTGAGTTGGCTGATGCTGAACTAGCCTCTGTAAATAACAAAATGCAATCAAGGAAAAACAAATCAAAGACGATGTTTTTATGATGATGAACCAATACAGTTGGACACCAACCAACCAATCAATCAACTACACACAATATGAATCCTCATCGCCCATTTGCTCATTTCCACTCAATTCAAGTCTTCTCAAAGATTTTAAAAATACGCCAGCTTTCTACATTTGAAAATAATTTAGCCATTAATAAGATGATTTACATGTTTCAAAAGTTTTTCTTAAACTCCGTGTGCGTCAAACAACATAACAAAATTCCTCCGTCCCTCTCAAATTTATGTGCTGCACTTTCTCTTTAAGTCGGCCAGGGTAAAAAAATTTGCTAGGTTTCTACATTTAGAAACAATTTAACCCACGATTACGTATTTCAAAAGTAAGTCTTTTCTTTCTTAAAATCCGTGTTAGGTCAAACAACATAATATAATTCCTCCATCCCTCTCAGATTGATGTAATGCACTTTCTTCTTTAGTCTATCCAGTATAATAATGATTTACATGTTTCAAAAGCTTTTTTCTTGAACTTCGTGCCCGATCAAACAACATAACATAAAATTCCTCTCATGTGATGCACTTCTATTTTTATCTGTCCAGAAAACAAATTGCTACCTTTCTGCATTTGGTACAATTTAACTCATACAACAACATGCCCTATATAAATCCATAAAGTGGAGCCTAGAGAGGGTAAATTGTACGCGGACCTTATCCCAACCTAAAAGGTAGAGAGGTTGTTTCCGAAACAATTTAACCCATGACTCAATATTTCAAAAATGCATCTTTTCTTTCTTAAATTTTGTGCCAAATCAAACAACATAACATAAAATCCCTCTCAAATTGATGTGATGCACTTTCTATATTAAGCTGTCCAGAAAACAAGTTACTATCTTTCTACATTTGGTATTTAACTCATAGAACAACATACCCTATATAAACCTACAAAGTAGAGCCTAGGGAGGGTAGATTGTACGCAGACCTTACCCTCAACCTAAGAGGTAGAGAGGTTGTTTCCGAAACAACTTAACCCATGATTCACATATTTCAAAAATGCATCTTTTTCTTTCTTAAATTCCGTGCCAAATCAAACAACATAACATCAAATCCCTCTCAAATTGATGTGATGCACTTTCTATTTTAACCTGTCCATAAAACAAATTGCTACCTTTCTACATTTGGTACAATTTAACTAATACAACAACAAAATACCCTAAATAAATCATAAAGTAGAGCCTAGAGAGTGTAACTTGTACGCGGACCTTACCCTCAATCTAAAAGGTAGAGAGGCTGTTTTCGAAACAATTTAACCCATGATTCACATATTTCAAAAATACATCTTTTTAACATACCCTATATAAATCCATAAAGTGGAGCCTAGAGAGGTAGAGTGTAGGCGGACCTCACCCTCCACCAAAGAGGTGGAGAGAATGTTTCTCAAACAATTTAACCCATGATTTACATATTTCAAAAAATACATTTTTCTTTCTTAAATTCCGTGCCCAAAAAAACAAGGGGGGAGGAGGGGGGGGGTTGTACCTCATCTTTGAGCATATGAAGAAGAGTGGTCTTGCCAGCATTATCAAGGCCTAAGAATAAGATCTTAGCTTCCTTTTGCCACAAACCAAGAGATGACAAAATTCCATAAAACCAATCCCATACAAACATTTTCTTGATTTTTTTCCCTTCAAATTCAAGAAAGATCTGGATTGTAATGCACTTCTTTTCCAAAAATCAGATCTTGGGGTTGTTTATATTGGGGTGATTAATGGAAGGATTCCATTTTTAAACTTAGAAATCAAAAGATGATTAAAGAATTGATTAGGGTTTAGGTGAAGCTTTAAATGGAAAATGAAATTGAAACTAATTTTGTTGGTTGAAAATGGAAAAAGACAAATTTGTGGATGGATCTCAACTGGCATTAAAACTGTCTTCTTCTTTCTTTTTTTCTATGGTGGTAATAATAAAATATTTATTCTAATATTAAATCTCCAATCTAATTTAAAAAAAAAAATTCCAATTGTACCAAGATTAAGAAAAGAACAATCACATTTACCCATTTTAAAAACTTTTTCTTATAATAATTTTGAGGAAGTGTGAACGGAAATGGATAAAAAGTGATTTATTTTATATGTGTTGTTTGCTAATCTATCTGTTTATGGGAGCTTTTAACATTAATTTTTGTTTTAGATTTGCGTTGTTAATATAAATCACATCGAAATGTATTTGAATCTTTCTAATTATTTAGACAATAGAGTTTTTTAATTGCGATAAATCATATATTTAGCAATAAATATAATAATCTAAAGCATGTCTTTGAACTATTAAAAATGTCCAAATATATACTTAAACAATTAAAAAGATTTAAATTTTCCATAATAATAATAATATAGGATATTTATTCATATTAGTCACATAATAATTTATTTAGTAATAAAAATATATTCAATCCGATGATAACTTATTGTTAAAATGTAGTTTAATTTAGTTTCCTAAGTTGTGTTGGTCTAGGATTAATTTAGTTTCCTTATTTGAGTTGGTCTAGGATTAATTTTTAGTACTAATGTTTATTGTCCTAATTTGAGTTGGTCTAGGATTAATTTTTAGTAATTTTTTTGTCCTAATTTGAGTTGGTTTAGGATTAATTTGCTTCTAAACTAGTATATAAGATTAGTTTGACATAACTTTTAACTTAATTTCATATATTTGATTCTTTTAAAATTAGCATATTATGGCTACTTTCGAATATCACAATTCTTCATCAGATGCATCCCTCATAATTAGCCATAAAATATCACCACATAATACTAATGTTTTTCCTTCTTTAATCATTGAATTTTGTCTTCAAACTATAGAACAATATTGGTCTAAAGACTCTAAACCACACCATGAGGAAATTCAGACCAAATCCCTTCGTTTCGAGCTTCATTCTGCGATTTACACCTCGTTTCAACCAGAGCTATTTTTCTATAATGTCATGCAAGAAAAACTTGTGAATTTGGGCGAAGAATTCGATCAGAACTATCGTCACATTGTTATTCGTGATATGATATGCAAGATACATGAAATTATTGAGATTAAAGATGGTCAGAATTTGAAGGTGTTCGTTAGTGTGATTGTAGTCGCTGATCGAGTTATAGAAGATGAGTCGTCTATATTATTGCAATTGGTGGAGAAAATGGAAGTTGATGAAGAAATTGGGAAGAATGATTGTGTGATTTGTTTCGAAAATCTTGGAATGGAAAGGGAATTGTTGTGTATGCCTTGTTCACATATGTTTCATGGAGATTGCATTACAAAATGGCTAGAGAATGGTAATTCTTGCCCTATTTGTCGTTATGATCTCCTAGCTAGCTAATAAAAATCCATCGCGATGAATTGTCGATAATTATATTAGCTATGAATAATTTAGCGATAGACTAGCCATTTATTTTGTAGCTAATTCCCTTTTTGGGGTAGTGGAAGGAAGAAAGAAGCATTAGTTGATGTAACACTTTGGTCAAGTTGAGAATTGTTGGTTTTCTTCTTACAAAGCAAGGAATCGAACCTTCACTTTAGTTTAGTTTTCCTTATGCTTTTTTGTAACCTTGAGGACCTTATAGGATATATTCTCCAATTTCAATTTGTTTATTTTACTTTCCTTTTTAGTCTATTTAAAGAAGAATATCACTTTTCTTTTCCCGTCAACTCTTTAATGTCAACTTTTCATGTGGCATGCTTTAAACACAAAATTCAAGAATTTCTTTACTTAAACTTCATGTCAATGTCAATTCAAAACCAGCCAAACAAATCGACACAAAAGGAGCAATTAGTATAAGAAACAACATTCATTGTTGTCACATATTAACACAAAAGAGGAAAGAAACAACGTTCTACATGTCATATGTGCTACGCCCTTTGTGGATACATGTCTCCTTACATTATAGTACATGAAATTACACTCAAATGTTTAGTTTCAACAGAAGAAGAGCTTCTGGATTCCCCTCTATTTTCCAGCAAAACAACACCTTCAGGAGTTGGGAAATGGTTGCCGAGGACGGATAATGCCTTATATACACACCTCACAAAAGGTTTTCATGGCTCTGATATTTCCGATATAGTACATGGCATGTTAGCTAGCATCTTGTGAACGCTTTAAGATCATGGTAAGCTCAATCATCTCATGCCTCCATAATTATTATGAGAGAGGACCCTGTTCCCGAGTCTTTGCTAGCTTTGCTTGGGTAAGCCTGTCCAGGATAGAAGGTTCCAGCGGAATTGGATCAAGACATCGCTCAGCAGCTGCAACAATTACCTGTTCAGGAAGATAAGTTCATTTCATCTCTTATCAGATAAAAGAACAGCTGAAGCAACAACTCCATCGACATGTACGGTTGCAAGCAAATATACAGCAGTACAATGGACCCTTTGAGAACTCTCACACTGTACAAAAGAAAGTCACTGAAGAGGAGACACTAGCCAAAGGTTCCTTCAGTACAGTAGCTGTAAACTAGATATGTAGGCGTTATCAGTTTACCTCATCAAGCAAAAAGTCAACAGCAGCTTCATCATCGGCAATGTCCTTCAGAGTCGTTTTAAGAAAATGAATGTCCAGCTGAATTTGTTGAAATCCACTACGATTATAAGTCTGAAGCCGGACAAATTCTTGTAAACTCTTCAAGCAAAGTTTCACGATAGTAGTTATTATTGATTCCTGCAAAATCAAGGGCATTATTATCCATTGTTCTTCAAGACAAATGAAGTTTACCAAGTGACAAGCACTGTGACCGAACCTGTGTATGTTCAACTTTTGTGAAAATCTCCATCTTCTGCTTAAACAATTTCGCCAAATGGGACTCAAGAAGTTGACTTCTGGCCTTCTGGGTATTTGACTGTAACACTCTATCGTCTCTGAGTGGATTACTACGGGAGGAAGTGGTGCTCCCAGTGCTGTCGGTACGACGATGCTTACGCTGGAGCCCTTCAGGTAGTATACTCTTTACTTCTTTAACGATACTGTTGAGCTGGCAATAAGATCAAACAGAAAATGTTAATTCTTGAAGTAATCTTATTGCGTGCATAACCAATTACACAATTGCAATGTGGAGGTGTCAGTTTTCTCCCACACAACACATTAACTTCCCGTTCTTAGAACATGAATAAAAGATAAAAGACAAGAACTACCTCTTGAAGAAGCAGATCAACAAACATATGAACTTCTCTGGGCTCTTTATGCTGTACAAACAGGAAAAGGTGGGGAAAAATTAGCACAAACCATCATATTGGTCCCCTTGGGTAATTACTCCTACCTCACCATATGTTCTGCTTACCTTTATCCAATTTGGTGTTGTAAACCTTTTATTTAAGACAACTGATATCTTCTGAGTTTTCATGTTAATATACTGAGAATAAATGGAGATGAAGAAAATCAGAATTTTGATTTCATATTCTGCTAATGAAGGTAACAAAAGAATTATCAACAATCTTCATGTTTCATTTATAAATTATCATCAAGCTAAAAAGATAATTTAAAAATCGAAACAGAGAAATATGCTACAAAGATAAGTCTGCAATCCATATAGGACATCATCAAGAGCCTTCAAAAGCAAGCACTGGGAAAATGTACGAAATAACTAAAATACAAGAAAAAAGTTCTGTATGACGTACCCACCAACAAAAATTACATTCAGCAGTTCCACTAGATAGATAGAATATAGAAAGATGTTACTTCCCAAAAAGTGCCAATTCATTCACCAGATGAAAAAGTACAAAAAAAAAAAAAACAGGAAAAAAATATAGCTTTTTCTTTTGAGAAGTGTAAGGATTTAATAAATAATATGGTGCATGTGCTTACATGATGTGGGATCCCCTTATACAAGTGTTACATATAGCTTTGGCATTCTGCAGTAATCACTTGTCTCCCAATAGAAATTTTTGCACAGTAAATTTCTGTAGTTCTAGAAGCCTACCATTAAATTGCTGTATGTTTCTTAAAGAAACTACATACTGACTTGTTATTAATGGAAGACTAATCGCAGAGGAGACATTAAACTCTCAGTAGTTGAGCAAAATAGTTCAAATTCTGTAGTTAAGCCAGTCACTGAAACAGAATAATGGTGTTGAGCATCTGTAACAGAAAGAATATGCTCAGAATATACATGTAACATACATGCTGCAAGAATTTTTCACCAGCTGCTCTGAAGGTACGACAAATTTCAGCAGGAACAAATGGTGGACCATTTTCATAGCCCCGAGACACACCACCAGAGAAAGAGGAGGCAATTTCCTGAAAGATTAAGTCAAAAGATGCCCAATCAAATGGCGTGGGATATGTAATTAACTGGTTATATATCAGACCACCCTTTACCTCCGTGATTCTGGGAATGGCATTTTGCTCAACAAAAACAGAGAGTTGAACAAGCACAAGAACAAGCCCAGGAAGTACTTTGTCTCCCGGTATTCCCTCCTGAAAGCTTAGATCTTGACCGGCTGGATATTTCTTACCAGACAGTAAGAGAAAATGATCATTAAGTTTCCTGAAGAAGTCCTGGAATCCTTCTTGTACCCAGTCAACGACCAAGTCTCTCAACTTAGAAAGCAGTTCCAAGTTTTCATCAAGAAGTTGACGGAAATCCTGTCATAGAGGATATCAAGCAAAGGTGCAACTCAGAAAACAATTCACTAGGAACTAAGTGCCTGTACTGTGATCGTGATTTTATGGCTTTGTCTCTTCTTTTGGAAGATAGGGTTCCTTGTGATTCAGGAAGCAAGTTTATTTATCTTTGACACAGGGAGCAAATTTTTGTCTAGTTGAGTTATAATTCAGGTAGTTGTTTTGGCCTAACTAATAGTTAAAGATATCTGTCAATTACTTGAGATCAATTTTATTGATGTCTTGAGCAAAGACCACAGGGAGCATAGAATCTTTTCAATAATTTAATAGCAATACAAATTTGTAAAAGCATCCTCATATTGTTAACGCATTCCAGAGAACTATTCACGAGAAAATTAACTCACATGGAAATGGAATTTACTTACTGGAAGTTCTCCACCTTTTACTCATAAGAACTCTCCAGTCTGTTACTTCTATATCATGTCGATTTCGTAATTGATGTCCTCTAACACTGAAGCTAAACACCATAAGGGCAGAAGTAGAATTGATCAATATATATCATCAATTTTAAAAATCACTCCCGCCCCACCCTCTGATGTAGTCTAAATCTTGAGGGGGACAATGTATAACTAGTGAAGTTAATAGCTTTAATAGTTTTGAACAAATACAAGAATTATTTGACACAAGGATAAATAAGAACTTTTTATAATTCCGTCACAGCTTATTTTACCTGTAAGACATCCATACTGCCTTGCATTACTGCCTTTTTACTGGCCTCGAGGGTGGCCTGTAAAGAATTTTCTTCTTCAATACCCTCCATTTGATTACCAACTTTTACAACAGCACCTGCCAGTTCAAAAGAACAAAGAATAGCCGAAATCAAGATGCATTAGAACTCATGCAAACTAGGTTATTTCAATATTAAGGTGATTGTATTGATATAAAGAATTTATTTTTCTCAAGGTTACTCAATTGGATTGTGCAAAATTCTTTGGTTAAGAAAGTCTACGGACTATACATTGAGCTTTGGATCTTACACGGACAAAATGTAAGACTAAAACTTCAGAAGCACATTGTTCAGTTTTATATCCTTTTAAAAGATCAAAGGTAAGTTGAATCTATTTTGAGCTGTTCTTTAAGCATCTTACCCAGTAAACTCATGATACAAAATATCCAACTTTAGGCAGATAGAGTAGGTTATTGTGAAGAAGGGACTGAAAGCTGGTTCTGCAATTCAATTTCGGGAAATCAGAAGGTTCTTATTTTTGAAAAAGAATAGGTTCTTATTTTTTTAATTTTTGAGTTGATGGAAAATCAGAGGTTTGTTGGTTTGCACATTGAGATATCTTTATATCTCTTAATATTTACATATCTATTTGAATTGACATTTGTTTTCCTGGTCAAAGTTTAGGCATATATTCTACTGTATCTTCTTCTTTTTTCTTTTTTTAATCATGTTATCTATTATTTCGATTTAACAGTACAAACCTGAAATATCAAGTAGAAGACGGCTAAATCTGCTAGCAATGTATTGTTTAATGGCAACATGAGCAGCCTGAAATGACGAGTCAGTACATTAATGTCAATCGAGCATTACAGACTAATAAGAGGTAGCTGTCTTTTATATGCAACCTCCATAGTAATATCACGCAGACCAGCCTCAGGCAACACTTCATCCATGAGAAGCACATCAGTCCAAATAATCCCTGGCGAAATATGAGTGTCGTAAGATACAATGTCATTGTTACAGCAGCCTAACACAAGTGTTGTCCATGAAAATCTTGGTTTAGAAACAGAGGACTTGAGATTTTGGAAAGAAGAAGAAAGCTAAATAAACAAGCAAGACTGAAACTAAACAAAACAATCAATCATAAAAGACAACGCTGTAAGATAAATAAGAAAATGAAGTCCAAATAAAGGAGTTAAAGAGAAGCAGTAATGCAAATTAAAGTTGAATAAGCAAAATAAAATAGAAGCCCATTTTACAATGTCCATGAGGCAAATGCTAGTGAAACTTACTTAACATGGCAACAAGATCGGAAGAAGCAAGTTGTTTCTTGATGTGCTGCTGGGTGGCTTCAAAGTGCCTGAATTTGGTTGCAGGTGGGATTGTTATATTAATCACAGATAAAAAATATTAAGCACAAATGATAATGAGGGAACAAAATCAGCTTCACCAAGAAAGGGATCTGGTGAATAAGAACTGCGTACATTTTAGGTAAGTTTTGTGCAAGTCTAGAGAGTTGCTGTTCTGAATCATGGAAAATAACTCGATAAGCACGGACAGCCTCGGAAAATTCACGAATAGAAGCCTAAGTCATGAATAGGACATGCATTAGTATAAATACGATTAGTGCTCGGAAGGAGAAAATATAAATAATACACCATACAATTCAACTCCAGAAGAGAGGAACTCCAGATGCATACTTAAGATCCCAAATCTGTGTCCTTTAGGTTTCACCATCTTGTATTAAGCTAAGTGCGGGGAACTAGCATGTCGCATAACAAATATCTCAGCAAAGTGGTATTATCTTTCATATAAATGGGCAAGTCATGTCATAATGCTATTTCAATTGAAGTTTAATTATGGTTAGTTTTTTTTCTCAAGTATTATTCACACACTTTTGTGTACATCCTCTTGTTGTAGTGATAACTTCCACCTTTTTGCAAGGTTAGGAGGGAGGAACTCATCTTTAAAACAATGTAAAGGAAATAGTGTTAGTAATATAACTCACCTAAAACATCTATGTCATCATTCATATCCCTATCCTTAGTTTTAGTTATCCTTATCCTTTTCGTTTAAGAACCAAAAGCCTCCCTTACCCCATTTGTGGATTACACACTGGGTATGTTGTAAAAGTCTCCCTTAATTTAAAGTCCCATGCTGCACTAGGATCCTCACATACTTTACTTTGAAAAACATTTGATAAATCAAATTGTAAATTGAAACCTCTCTCACTCCTGATTTCCTCAATTCTCCCTTCTTTCCCCTCTTCTTCAGTCTGTGTCATTATATCTATTCTCTATTTTCTCCCCCTTTCTCCACTCCCTCATATTCCTCTCTCTTTCTCCTTCTTGTTTCTACCCCTTGCTTCTTTCTCATCTCTTCTCGGTATTACATAAATTAGCCACACTGTAGCCTAAGATTCCAACTTCAAAGCATGAGCAATGATCCTGCTTTAACGCACCTCATGAGCAGCAGAAGTAGCTGATTCAGGAAGGTTTCCTTGATCTGCTGAAGTGTGGGGTATTTCCTTAGATTCCAGATGGAGATCCACAAGGAACTGTTCTAACTTTTCAAATAGCTGCACCTTCAAATTATCAACCTGCATAAAACATATAGATTCAAAGATCAACATCTTAGTTTTCGCTCGCACTCTTTGTAATTATGGCTTCACAGCCTTTTTGATTTTAAAACAAGATGTTACCGTTTCCACTAAAAAAAATCAGCATGCAAGAAGAAAACAATAGAAGTTTCAGTAATCTTCTAAGATACCATACCACAAAATTGCATTTGCCTTCCTGCTTAAGGCACTAGTTCGGATGGAAACCCTGATCAGGCAGGTGGCCTAGCTAACATAGCTATCCGTCAGAAATAGCTGCATTCCGTTGCAGGCTACTATAGAGGCATATAATTTTCCGGGTGTTAAGAAAGATATTGAATCGAAAGCGGACATGCTTGCTCACTGCTAGATCGGGCTGTCTGTACCTTTGCTAACTCTTCTTCCTGTAAGGAAGCTTGAAATAGGGAATTCTCTGATCTATGACCCAAGATAGTCTTTTTTTTTTTCGATTCCGCATAAACACGTGAATTTTTGTTTCAGTCATTTTTAGTATTTATAAACTCAACTCAAACACAGCCAGTTATTCCCACATTGATATCCAAAGAATACGAGGTTGCGAGTTTCCTCTTAACGTAATATATTTTTCTTTTCATCTTGAAGGAAATTATTTCGACCAGCATGCAATGTATATTCCATACCACAAGACCAGCATATAAAAATATTTAGCGACCAACAAACCACCATATCTTTTTGGTTCTATAAACATACAAAAATGACCACATTTACCATTGCACTACCAAAAAACACATCCTTCACATTTTCAATTCTCTAGTTGAGAGAAGAAAAGGATAAAATTGAAGAGGCATATTAGAGAGAAGAGCTGATTCTAATTCAGAGGTACTGGCAACCGTAGGCTTTTGATGATAATTCAGGGGACAAAAGGTACCTATGTCTTATGTTGCTCAGGCACTTCAAAATTGCCATCGAGTGCATGTTGGATCCTCCAACTGTTGATTATTTTGGAGGATCTGACATGGGTTCAGCCACATTTTTTAGGAGTCCTAGTAACATAGCTTATGCGGTGTTCCTATTTTAATAGGTAATTTATCATAATCCTTTTAAAAGACCTAAAATATTTTGAGTTAAAGGCACATATTTTTAAGACAAACAGTAAAACAATCTTACTATATGGCTATCCAAAATAAACAAAATCCATGTTGATACATATTTCGCGCACTGCTTACCCATATCCCTTCCCAACCATTCTTACATCAATGATGTAATACATCAAAGCAAACCATTGTGCAATTCATTCACATTGGACCAAACTTTTAACAAAATGCAGCACTTTTACAAGCTTCTGCTAATCAAGGCATGGCTAAAATTGAGATCATCCACATGCTCATCTTCACAGGATGGATAGATAAGAAAGCAACTAGAAGCTAAGCTTCTTGCCGAGAGAGGGACAGACATACATAAAATGGGAGTGAGGAGTGCATTTCTTCACTAAACAGATTTTTTTAACTAAAGAAGACTGAAATTCTGATAAAATTAAAAATCTCATCTAACATTCAAGAATAAATTACACCATGCTTAACAAGTAATAGGTTCGCTCATATATAGAAGCAAAAAAAAAGGTGTGATACAGACCGGAAAATTTAACTGCTTAAGGAGCATAACAGCTTCAGCCCTGGCTTGTATTGATTCAGAATCTGAAAATACCTTTCCCTGAACCAAAGTAAAAGTAATATGAAAGATCAACTCTGATCATTTTTGCCAAGTTTCAAAAATCTTTCTTTGTTCTTCATCTTCTCTCCTTTCTTCCTTCCATTTTAGCAAAATATTTAACTCAGTTTAAGTACCTCAACCAACTGTGGCATCTCTTCACAAAGTAACTGCTAAGTAGAAAAAGGAGAAACCTGCAAATTCGTCGTAACAACAGCAATTGCTTCCTCTGAGGCTCTTTTGCAATCCTGGAACGAAGAGTCTCCATATGCCTGGTAATGAAAAAGTACTGACATTAAAGATGAGACTATCATACAAACAGGAAAAACAGTGAAACAGAGATCACTATGCACAAACCTTGAAAATGGGCATGGCTCCAGTGTAGTATTTCACAGCATCAGCATAGGCTTCTGATTTGATACACTTTGCTAATCTAGCGGGTAGATCATATATGAACTGCTCTTTTCCACAGAAAATGAAATCTATGTAACTCACAGATAACCAGAAACCAACTCTATACAATGCATAGCCGCATACAACATAACGTTGCATTTTATCTATCTCAGAAAAGAAAGTTACATGATGAACCTGAATAACAAGTCTATAAGACAGAGAAGGTACATACGACATTATTTTCTTTTAAATCGATGTTAGCATTCATTTACAACTTCACCAATCCTTTTTTTGACTATTTAATCATGTGAACTATTAAAAGCTCAAAAAATCCGGTGGCTAAAATATGAAATGGATTGTCCCTTCCTCTTCCTAAAAATAATTTTCACTTGATAAGTAAATTGCTCTACATATTTCCCACATATCACGAGTTCAAGTAAATTGTACTAGAAGTAATAGATGATGTCATTCTTCAATTAACATCTAGATCAATATATTTCAATGCCGAATGAGCAATTCATTTTCCCTTGCTTGAATTATTTTTAGTAAGTATTTCCCTTGGTTAAATCATAAACAGTCAAAAATCAACCACCTCAAGATATCGGGTGTATAAAGGAAATGCTTATTCCTCTATGCTTGTAACTAACAGCAAAAAATCACTTAGTTATAAAGGTTGTTATAAGAACCCACAGTTGGTAACTACAATAACAATTTCTTAAAACATTGCAAGAGCTTAACACCTCAGATTAGTACCTGAACTTTGCGTAGAAGATTACGGGTCCGATGCAATTTCTCTATGTGCTCCCTCTTCTCAAAGAGAGAAGTATTGACCCCATCATTTTTAGATTGCACGGACATTATCTGCAATAAATTTTTTTTGAGAATAGTAACAGATCATCTGCAACAATTGAAGAAAATTTAATTCTTGACACACATCTTTCAGTGTTTTGCTACTTAGGTCATGATTATAACCACAAAAAAAAAAAGGAAAAAGATTCTTTAAACGAGTAAAAAGGATAAACAAGAACCTTTTCAAGAAGCTGCTCCATATTTGTCTCCATGCCAACAATATTGTTTTTCATCCTGGAAAGATTATAGTAAAGTGAGTTCTTCATTAACATGACAAGATAAAGCCCAATTAGTCCTTATTCAACATATAAGCTGAAGCCAAGCATAATAAGTTCAAGAAACTTCTGACAATGCATGATCCCCATAATTGTAGAGCACTGAAATTAAGGACCCATGAAACATGCTATAAGTACTAATAAACTCAACCTACATAGACTTAAGTTACAACTATACCCCCTAATATTTGTCTCCTCAAGGATGAAATGGGCTTGGAACAACTTTCTAGAACATGGTTTACCTTTTAATTGTGTCTGTAGCACTTACAAACTTGTTGTAATTTTCATATACCAACATTTGCAGGTCGGTGTCCAGATTCTTTATCTCAGCAGCCATTTCAACATGTCTCTGAAGCAAACCTTCCAAATTGGACTTCTGGACCTGAAAGTTTGGTGAAATATAAGACATTCACCCCAGACAAATGAAACCAAAAGTCATTTATTTTTTACAAGACTAGAAAAGATGGCATGATTAAAAGATCATTTTACTCCTTCAGAAAGCAACAGATTAATAAAGACCTTTCTCATAAGTACATAACTTCGCAATACAAAAGTTCTACAGAAGATGCCTTAGTGAAACCAAAACCAACATGGCCACTGTGTCAATGTTTGCTCCTCTGACTTGGGTAGGCTGAGGTAAATGGGGAAGGCCCATTCTGTTACTAATACTGATTGATTCTATGGCAATAGACTGCTGACTGAAAGTGTGACCACTCATTTTCCTTTTCTTTTATTCCAGTTACCAGGATTAAAGTGCTATGGGAATTTTGTGCCTCTTCTTGAATTCTTTTAGCCTTCTGGTGAAGTTGCAAAATAAAAATGTCACTGGAAATTTGTGCGCTGCATATCAATAGGAGCCATTACCCTATTCAATTAACCAAGGTGGAGTTAGATTTTTATACTGTAGCTACTGTGTATTTACATCCAAAATCCCAACTACCAGTGTAGTATCTCAGATATTGCTAATTGGTAGTAACGGAACCCAAAGTTGTATGCCTTCATGAATGTTGACAATTTCTCTCCCTTTTATTAAGTAACAGTTTTATTTATACAAATTCACAATAGTTGACTGCTCTTATCAAAAGCTTTACAGTTTCTATTTACCAAAAAAAAATTACAGTTTCAGCTCCAAACAGCTCAAAAAGTTTAGTAGATCTTTAATACTAGAAACATAGTGCTGCCTGCTCTGAAAAAAACGGAAAAAAGAATATCCAAACATTTTCTCGTGATGCTGTAAAAATTAATTGCTACAGTCAGGACTCTCTATACTAGTCATCCTCAACAACATTTCACTATAACAACCATGTTTTTTTTTTGGAACCATTTTTTAATCTTATGTTACATTATTTGTTCTCTACTGGGTATGTTGTTGTTGTTGTTTGTATGTTACATTATTTGTTCTCGATAACAGCAGTTCACTATAACAGCCGAAAAATATGTTATAGAGAGCCTTGTTTGTATATGTTTAAAACATTTTAGTTTCACTTTCCAAAGATGTCATCCAATGCAAAGAAGAGCGAGCAATCCAGATTTTTCCTAGCTTTTATGTATTGCCTTCCCATGTACATTGATGGCGCTATAAGCCTCAATCAAAAAATATTGGGAAAAAGGAAAACAGGGAAGTCAAGATTAAATTGGTAAGAATTTCTAAACTAAACTGAAGGAGCAACCATATCCACATTTCAAGCATTCTTTCTTTTTGGATTGTACCTAAAAATATACATGATAGAAGGATCTGCGTGTGTTAGATTGGGGTAAGACCTAAAAGTAACTACTGAAGCCTTTCTTTGTTTAGCTCCCATAAATGAGCTTGGCTGAATTTGGTGTAGATAAGTACTATGCACTTCTTTGCTCCTTTCTTGCTAGTGGATCAGTCTCATACTTACAGTACTATACATTCCATCACCCACTGCAGTTAAGGGGTAGGTATAGGATTCAGTTACTTTAATGGAGAATGTTATTATATGTTCGCACAGATAAATAAGCTGTAAAAACCTTCCAGGCGTTGAAGCTAATAACTCTAACAGATGTATTACCAAAGAAGAATCTTTTCTTCACCTCCAAAAGTTGGGAAGCTAAGAAATTAAGCTGTTATTGCAAGCTTGTATCTGGGGGATGCCATTTCTGAAAAGCTGATGTCTTTGAGACTTTGACACAACAAGAAATTTGTTTAAGAAATAAGCTCATTATGTAACTTGCTTAGTTAAACTTCTAATTTCCTGAACACCAACAGGTAAAGCGTGGACACAAAAGATAATAATGGTTCATTATGTTACTCCATTGTTCATTGAATAATAAAGGAGTTATGCTCCATGTCCAAAACCACATTATCATCTAATTACTACTCCATTATTACAAAAGCATTACTTCACAAAGTAAGATAGATGATCAAACACCTGAACCTTTCTAAATTCACACATCCTCTTAATACCATTTTTTTAGTTCTACCATTATTTAAGTATGAATCCCATCAAATCAAAACAAAATCTTTCTAAGATAAGCATTTCCAAAAAACTTGTCTAAATAAGTCCTAAAATCCTTTAATTTGGCAGTGTACACAGATGTAATTCTTGGAACTATAGAACTTAATATTAAAAAAACTTTTTCCTGATAGCCATATTCTAAGCTAGCATTTAGCCGTAAACACCTATTTGATGATAGATTTTGGATGAAATTCTGAATATCTGTTTTTTTAAAAAAAATTAAGTTGCAAAAACCACCTCAGACCAGTTTTGGGATTTTTGAAACTTCCACTAACAAAACTTCCTATTTTTTCTTATCCAAACACAAGTTTATTCAACTTTCAACCTCAAAATCAGCCAAAACAGATTATAAATCAAACTAAAACTAATTCAACTCAGTTCATTTGTTCAAAATCGATCGAAAAAAAATAATAAAAAGTGAAGCAGCAAGTAAATGAAGTCATACAAGTAAATTCATGTACTGATCGACATCAAAGGCGGTAGTATTGATGGTATCCAAAGTTGCGAATCTGGAAGAAGCATTATTCGAAACTGCAGTAGTATTTGGATCTGGAGAGTAATAACTCGATAACAGATCTCTCATTCTCTTCGCTTTATCGTCAATCGGTACCTCATCATCTACAGCCATTTTTTGTTCCTTTAGCTCAAAAACTACTTCAATGGCGGAAAACTGAAGAATTTCAGATCTATTGGTTGTTAGCCATGGCAGTGAAAAAAATTGTTTTGGAGAGGATGACTCGAGATAATTTGTCAAAACTACACATTAGTCCCTTAAGTTTGGAGTTCTATTCAATTACATCGCTTTTGTCCGTTTTAATCATCTATAAAAAATTAGACAAAAATTAGGATACATTCTCGAAAAATCAAACTTTTATAGGAGAGAAGTAAATGAAAGGGGTTCATTATAAAATCTAACAGATTTATCACTCCCAGGGGTGCAGATTCATAACAGACATATAGAAATTATTGTACGTCTAATAACATTGAAAGTGTTGATTTCAGATGATGGAATATATGATTTTCGAGGAAGTATATCTCTTGATTTTGCCATTTAGAATTGATATATCATTAGTTGAAAAGGTAATGCATGTGTTTTTTTTTTTTTTTTTTTTGTATAACAAATAGGAGCATATTTACTTTATTTATTAACAATTTTTTATTTAATTGAATTTTAAAAAAATAAAATAAAAATTGATGTTTTAAATTTAAAAGTTTTCACATGATTTAAAAAAAGGCATAATATATAAATGTGTTATTTTACTTGACATTAATTATCATTTACATCCTCAAATTTTGGCCATACATAAATTGACACTTAAATTTATATAAAACTAAACAAATAGAGATGGACCTAATATGTGTTCTGTGTGATGAACAAAATGCGTACTTGCTCGCTCATTTTATATAAATTATGAACACTCAAAAATAAAAAGTTATATCAATTAAAATCAAACTAAATACGCATTTTTATATTATACGTTTAAAAAATGATCTCATTCCTTCTTAATCCCTGCAATCTAGATCTTGACAAAACCCAACAATATATAACATGTGTGTTATAGAGATTTTTTTTTAAATACATGTGATATTTTTACTTAAGAAATAAATTTTAGATTATTTTTTAAAAAATTATTAAATATTAATTTATTATATAAAAAAAGAGAAATATTTTATCCTTCAAACATAAAAGATCTTTTATTTAAATGAAATGTATATTATGTATTTTAAATTGTAACGAAAAACATGTGATCTATGATTTAAAATTCGAAAGGCAATGGATTAGGTATTAGCATAAATACTATAAAAAATATTTTAGCGGCATATATCCATATCATAGTAATATTATATAGAATGAGTTTTAGTTTTTTATAATACTCTGACCATATATTGATGACATCAGGACACGAAATAAAAAGGGATAAGTGAATAGAAATGTAAGTAGTTTGGATATTAGATTAAGGGTAAATAGTTTAGATTAGATATATTAAGAATAAATAATTTTAAATTTTATATACTTTTTCCAAAATAATAGATATTGAGCTCGTGGTTACACGGAGACCGATGTCCAGTACTTGTTTTTCTTGTCGTTCATTTTCAAGAATTGGGTCCAGCTCTAGATTACAAATTGTGAAAGACAACAATTGATTAAAAAAGCCAATAAATTATATTTTAATATTTCATTCTTGTTTCTATTGTCAAGTAGCCAA
>JAPFFP010000094.1:3157436-3168152 GCA_026153255.1 Solanum medicagineum | reverse complement strand
TTATATTTTTAAATATGAATTTATTTTCCGCAATGAGCGGGAGCTTTTTGAGGCACACGAAAATATGTTGAAATGAAGAGCAAATAAGGAAAGAAAGTAGAAACTTACCTAATAGTAATAGGCTTATTAGCTGTCATCAAACAGCCAGCCAATCATGTTACACCCATGACACAACTTTGCTTAAAATAATTTTTAAAAAATCCTTAATTTTCCCAAAAAGTTTCTTCATCTTCCCTATATAAACCCCTTTTTCTCTTACTTCATAACATTCTTTCAACCTTTTGGTTCTACAACTTCCCTGCTTTGCATTTGTAAGTTCCATTTTCCTTTACTTCTTTTTCTTCCTTTTTTGCTTTCTTTATTTTTTGCTTTGAGTGTTTTATTTGTTGTTTTTGTTTTTAGCTCCTGTGTTTGTTTTGTTTGATGTTTTTCCAATTTGTGTTGATGGTATAGAGAAGATGGATCTTATGCCTATAAAGATGTGAACTTTTTTAATCTGAGAAAAGGAAAAAGATTTGAACTTTATCTGAGAAAAGGAAAAAAGATTTGAACTTTAGTACTTTTACCCCTTAGTTAGGTAGGTTAATCATTTGATTTACTGTTTTGTTTGTTCTTTCTGTTTTGAGTTCTTATGTTTGTTTTGTTTGATGTTTTTACAATTTGTGTTGATGGTAAAGAGAAGATGGATCTTAGGCCTATAAAGATTTGAACTTTTTTATCTGAGAAAAGGAAAAAGATCTGAACTTTTTTAATCTGAGAAAAGGAAAAAGATCTCTTTGTTAGGTAGGTTAATCATTTGATGTAATCTAATTTGGTGACTCTTAATCTAGGGACATTTGTTTAAGGGTTTGTAAAAAACAGTAATTTGGAGTTCTTTTAGCAAAGATAATTTTTTTTGAAGATCTTCAAACTCACTTTTCCAAATCTTTAAAAAATCCTATATGATCTGAAGACTAGTTTTTGATTTCTTAACGTGAGAAGTGGATGATTAATCATCTTTATGCAGATCCCATTCTATTCCGGAAGCTCATAGCATTGGTCCCGAATGCCTCGTCTCTTCCAATGTCTTTGTCATTTGATCCAATAGCGTTCCGTTAGATAGGAATAGATTTGATAGAGACTGATAACTCTCGAATAGAGTATTAGAACGGAAAGATCTAGTAGATAATGAACTATTAGTTCTAAGCCATCTCTGTGAATGATTTGAAGATTTTTGTGTAAGGTCTGCATACATAGTACACACTACCCTCCCAGAACCCTACTTGTGGAATTACGCTGATATGTTGTTGTTTTTGTATTTGAAGAATTAAGTTGAGAAATCTCGAAAAGGTTAGAACTTTTTTGGCATAAACATATCAATCATACATTATATCCTCACGCTTGATATTCGAGTTTGCAAACATTGTTTTTGTGAACTTTAAAAATTGATCCATTTGATGTTTGGATTTATGTTCTTTGTTGCGGTTGAATTTTGTTTTTGCCTCTTGATCGCATTTCTGAAAGGTTTTCTAATACAGTTTGTTGTGTTTGATTGCAGATTTTTTCTGTGAATACTTCCACTTGCTGTCTGATTTGGATATTCTACTCAGGAAATTATTGGTTCTTGGAAGATTGATTGGGGTTTCTCACAAAGTTCCAATGTTTCATCCTTAGTTTCAAAATTTCTTCATGTCATTCTCTATCCTAATGCGTCGAGTTCGGATTATGCACTCATTCTCAGTAGTCTTTCTTCACTGGTTCTACATGTTTTCATGAACTCGCCCTCATCGTTATCCTAATCCGATTTAATTTAGAATTCCCATAGCCACACTATCAAAAGTTCGCTGATTTAACAAATTGCACATAGCTTTCTGTTTTTTGATCATTCATCAATTTGGCCTGAGAGACATGTCTTCGACTCCACAATTGGTGAGTTCTGGTTCTGATGCAGACCAGAGGTATGCGAAGTTTGATGAAAGGAAAAGGAAGAGAATGGAATCCAACCGTGAGTCTGCCAGGAGGTCACGGATGAGGAAGCAACAGCGTCTGGAGGAGTTAACGAGCGAAACAACACAGCTGCAGAACCAGAACAGTATCTGCCGCGATAAGATTGATTCTGTGGAGAGGAATTATCGTGCCATTGATGCAGAGAACAATGTGGTGAGGGCTCAGCTCGCTGAATTGACTGAACGTTTGAATTCACTGAACTCACTCGCCCAATGTTGCTCTGATACTACTGGATTTCCTATGGACATCCCTGAAATCCCCGACGCATGGCTGGAGCCATGGCAACTGCCTTGCCCTATCCAACCTATCACTGCTTCCGATATGTTCCAGTTTTGAGCTGCTAGTGTGACGATTCACGAGAATGGAATAGAGAAATGTGCATTAAGTATCTAGTTTAATATTAGCAATATAGTTCTTGTTTCTGACTAGTCATGGATGTTTGAATATCTGGTTTGTTGGTTTTAGTATTTTGTCAACTTTATTTAGTCTGTTGGTTAATATATGCTTGAATGAGATGGCCTTTGTTTCTATGGAATTGCTTTTCTCATTTTGTGATACTGTAGATCTGTTTATCCTTTGTGTTTATGACTGCTTCATGTGTTCACTATTTTGACCTAAGTTGCTCGGATTCTCCATCAGGCTCTACTCCTATGAGGTAGTGGTAAGATATGCGTATATTCTACCCTCTCCAGGCCCCACTTGTGGGATTTCCAGAAATGTTGCTGCACCTGTGCTGGTTCCTTTAAAAATACAGTATTTTTGGAGGATCTATTGCACACATATTGACATTTTTGAAGAGTTCGAGCAACATAGGTTTTGATCATCGGATGCCAATGCTTATAGCGCAAAGAGTTTCTGCAATTATCTCTTTTTTCTGTCCTTTGAGTTGTTTAGAGTAGAACAAGAGTTAATTTCTGTCCTTTGAGTTGTTTAGAGTAGAACAAGAGTTAATTTCTCTCCATTTGTTCCCTTGGTGGATAGAGTTATTTGCTATAGAAAAATTTCAATTTGACTTGATTTGAATCTCGTGAAAGAGAATATGTAGAATGTTTTTTCCTATTTATCTTTTTATTAATGAACAAAGTTATTTGATATATGTATTAATGAAAATATAAATATACATGAAATTAATCAAGATAAATGCAAGCTAATTTAAATAATACAATTATGAAAGGAAAATATGTGAAATACTCTTGTTAGAAATATAGAATGAGAATAGATAGCTAAAAAAAAAAATAATTAAAAATCTCTAATTGCAATATTGCTAGGAGTATTTCAAAAAGAAATATCTCTCTTTTCTTTTTTTACAATTTATTCATTTTAATTTTTCACATAACATATTTAAGTCCACGCGAAGCATTTAGATACTTTTCACGTATCTTTAATTTTAAAGAGTGAAATTTAAGGGAAAAAAATTTACTTTCGTAAGCTCTATATCAACTCTAAACCAAACAAACAAATTTGTGTACATAGGAGGAAGTATACATAACAGTATACCCGATTTAGCCCATATTTCGTGTATAAGCATGTATTTTTTGATATATATTATATTTAGTGTTTTCTTTGATTATAATTTAATACAATATTATATATAATGTTATGTGACATAACATTCTAAGTTAATTGTATATCTTTGAGAATGTCAAGTTTGTTCATAAATCACATTGGTCAAATGCGCTTAATACATGTTTGTACACATTGGTAGAATGCCTTTTGATTTTATCAATCGCATCAGTCAAATAAGTCATAAATCGCATTAATAATCTCATTTTTACACATTAACAAAAGCTTTTATAATCACATCAACATTATAACATCTTTAATTTTATCATCATCAACAACAATAACGTAGCTAATATATATACAAACATGAAATTTTTTTAAAAAGTACATATAAACTTTATTCTTGTAAAAAGAATCATCTAAAAGCATGTTCGAAGTTTCATCCAAAAAAACATAACTACACTAAAATATACTCTCTGTTAAATTTATGAGGTAATGCAAAGAAAATTTATAGCATATTTTTCACTGTAATACTCTTGTAAAATCATAAATATATAACATAATTTATTTCATAAACATATAAAAAAAGTATCAAGTGTATTATAGTGCCGTCTCAATTCAAACTATATCATCTAAACTAAAATCGATGCACCATATATATATATATACTAAAAAGAAGATTTAACTTTTTCAATATTCATAGAGATTTAAAACAAGAGTATCAAATTACCATTTGAATAAACACAAATTATTATTACAAGTAATTTTAATTAATTATCATAAGTGCGGCATTCATCAGTTTCAGGATTATCCTTGCAGTAATTCTCCAATGGATCCGACGATTCCTTCTTCCTATCCCTCGCATGGCTCGCCGCCGCGCTCGCCTCTTCCACCACATCCCACGCCGCCGCACACTCACCGCTCACCGGATTCTCCGCACAAGCTTCCTCTGCTTCCTTAACACTCTCCGCCACTAGATCTGAGAGCTTGTTATCCGGAGCAGCTGCTGCAGGTACTACTAAACACATCCTCCTGTGCCCGAATTGAACTGATGATTTCTTCCATGGATTTTTGTTTAGGGTTGAGAATTTCGAGGGATGAGTTTTGGGGAAATCGAATGATTTGGATGAAATTCTGGGAGTTGTGATACTAACACCAGCTATGGAGGACGCCATTTTTTTGGTTGCTCTGTGCTAAGATATTTTTTTTCTTCTTCTTTGTTTTGGCTGTGTTGGGAAATGAAATTATCTTGTTTGGATGGGATATTGGTACTATATATTATATTTGATGAAATGATTAATGAACACACATTTCTTATCATTTTGTTGGCCAATGGTTAACATCCACGTCGTGAAGATGACATTAAAAATATCTTTATTGTTATTTTAAATTTTATCGGATAGAGTGTATTATAAATCTTTTAAAAAGAAACAAATGTTCGAAATATAATAAGGTAAAAATAACTATACTTTGTAAAATTAGATTTGTAACTGCATAAGAGAGGCAAGTAAGATCAAGAGAGGCGAGCAAGAGAGAGCAGAGAGTGGAGAGAAGCGAATTGTATATGTATATCTGTCAAATAATTATATATGTATAACTGATATACATATGTATTTGTATATTTCGCAAGCGAGATCGAGAGAGAGAGGAGGGGAACGAGTGAGATCGAAAGAGTGAGGATAGAGACATGCGAGAGAGGGCAGAGAAGCGAATTATATATGTATGTCTATTGAATTGAATATGTATATTTGTTAAATAATTGTATATGTGCCATTGGTATACATATATACTTATATATCTCGCAAGAGATTGCAGAGAGAGAGAGAGAGAGGAGAGAGCTTAGTGGGAAAATAACAACAAAACTTAATTGTAGCTATAAATTGTAACTTTTTCAAGTTATAGTAATATAATATAAATACATATCATATGCTTATTTAGTTACGTAATTTTCTCTTACTATATTAGTACTACAACTTTCTGAGCATTAGTAATGCAAAAGGTTTTATTAATGCATGTATTAACATGATAAAAAAATACAATTTGTTCTTTAAAACATCTTTTTTTCGATCTTCTTCATTATATTCGTATTGTAAAGTTTTACTTTTTAAAAAAAAATTACACAATAAATATTATTTTTAATACTACGAGCCAAACAATACATATCTAACTAATATACACTAATCTCTATGAAACATTATTTGTATATACTTTATCAACAATTCCTAAATGTATTTTGGTGAGTTTCGAAATCTTTTTTATGGCATGTGTTTGAATAGATATTTATCTAACACTATCGATGGGATAAAATTCATTATAATAATTGGGTTTAGTGATATTTAATCTTCTTCTTAGTCCATTAAAGCTTTTTTCTGCTCTCAAATTTAGTCCATCAATGATGCAAAGAATGAAACTTTGCTGCCATTAATGGGCAGAGATGTTCATCATCTTCTTAGCCTTGTTAAAAAGTACCAAAACTATCGCAAAGCAATTCAGCAGATTCATACTCAGTTAATATTCACCACTGCAGAAAACACCTCCACCCCAACTTCTTCAATACCCATTTTATTAACTCTCTGGAACTCTTTAATTCGTCATTACTCTCTTGGTATTTCCCCGCAAGAATCTTTTTTGCTGTTCAAGCAATTGCGGTGTCAGTATCAGCGTATTATATTTTTTGATAGCTTTACATATTCGTTCTTGATTAAAGGGTCAGCTAATTTAGGGGAGTTTTGTATTGGGAAACAGATTCATTGTTTGAGTTTGAAGGATGGATTTGAATCTCATGTTTATGTGCAAACTGCACTGGTTAATATGTATGGGGAATGTGGGGTTCTGGGTGAAGCGAAGAAGGTGTTCGATGAAATGCCTGTGAGAAATTCTGTCACTTGGAATGCTTTGATCAGTGGTTTTATTAAATGGGGTGATGTTAAGGCTGCTCGGGCGGTGTTTGAGGTAATGCCGGAGAAGAATATCATTTCTTGGACGGGTCTCATTGATGGGTGTACGAGGATGGGTCGGTTTAATGAGGCTTTCTCATTGTTTCGAGAAATGGTTGTGGTTCAGGTGATTAAACCGAGTGAAGTTACGCTCCTGGCGATTTTCCCAGCTATTTGGAATGTTCGGTGTCTAAAGTGCTGCAGAATGATTCATGCTTATGGGGAGAAAAGTGGTATCAATGCTTTGGATAAACGTGTTCTGAATTCACTTGTGGATGCTTATGCTAAGTGTGGAAGCATAGACGATGCTGTGAGAGCTTTTGAGGATATATCGGATGAAATAAGGGATTTGGTGTCATGGACGTCAATAATATCAGGATACGCAATGCATGGTATGGCAAAAGAAGCTTCTGATAGTTATAAGATGATGGTGGATGTAGGTATTGAACCAAATGACATAACGTTTTTGAGTGTGCTCAATGCTTGCAGTCACGGAGGTTTAGTGGATGAGGGGCTCGAGTTTCTCAGAAAGATGGTTGATGAGTTTGGGATTCAACCAGACATTAAGCATTATGGCTGCTTGATTGACATGTTAGGGAGGGAAGGTAGGTTAGAAGAAGCAGAAAGGATAGCATTGGGGATACCTAGTACGATGTCTAATGTTGTGATTTGGAGAACACTATTGGGTGCTTGTAGTTTTCATGATAATGCAGATATGGGAGAAAGAGTTATGCAGAAGATCATGGAGGTGGAAAAAAGATATGGTGGCGATTATGTTCTTCTTTCTAATATCTTTGCAGGTATGGGCAGGTATGTGGATTCCGAGGGAGTGAGGAGAGTGATGGATGAGCAGAATGCATTTAAAGCTCCCGGTGTAAGCTTTGCTTAATTTAAGATTGTAAACTGACTGATACATTATTCGTAAGTCACATATTCCTTGACATTGTTCTTTAACTGGAAACAAGGCCATTTATTTCGTGCCTTCTTTAGCTCAACTGATCTTAAAGTTTTGGCTAAGTCAAAGTTGTCGCCTGATCTGATTACTGCTTGTCCTCTATACTATTAGGCTCAGGCCTGATTTTGCTGATTCTTCTGTTAATGCAGTCGTATCTTTTGTAATTAGAAAGGCTGCGCAGGCAAGCTATTGACCATTGAAATTTGAGTTCAAAATCTTTTATACAATGAGCTCACAGCATTCAAAGTTTGATTGAGACATGTACATATGATCAAATTAGCAATCTATCCACATCCGCTGAGGTGAGTCACGTTAGCCTCTGTTAATGAGGTGATGAATATAGATGGATTTTATGGAAAGGAAGGAAGGAGAAGGGATAAAAAGACAGCTCGGTGCATAAAGCATCCTTGAGTTTCAGCCTTCTATCCGTGGTAGATTTAGGTTGCATGGTAAAAGCATAATTGTTTGAAAAATCATGTAGATACCCAATATGGTGCCAGATATTGTAGCACCAGCAACAATGTCTCAGTCGCAAGAAAGTTGGGATTGTTTGGGAATGATTGTATGAATCCTCACTTACCATGTTACTCCATTTAATCTCATCGCGGGGCAATATTATACGATTAAAATTAAGAAAAAGTTCTCTGCAGTTTTTCTGGCATATAAATCTTCAGCAGATATACATTGGAAAAATAGGACTTTTAGTACATGTACTAATATTACAAAAACATATTCCCAACTAGTTGGTATGACCTATATTTATCTTTTTCTTCCATTGTGCCCTAGTTCTTGGTAGGCCTACATGAATTCCAAGAGATTGTAGGTCTTTCGAGGCAACTTCCTTCCATGTGATTTTTGGTTTATTTTGTCCCATTTTTAACACCTCTAGTTGCTGTAATTGCACATGGAGGCCAACGTTGGACATAACCCAACCATCTCAAGCGACTCTCTCTCATTTTATCCTCAATGTGTGTTTGCTTGCACCTTATCCTAGCTAGAACAACTCTAAGGATTTGGTTGTTTTAAATACAGGTTCTGATGGGATAAGTTGTGATGGCAATATTTCTTATTGTGTGTTTGGTTTGTTGCATTCAAAATAATATGCATTATATAAATTTTAAGAATATATTATTTTATTTACAAAAAATACCTTTTATGAATGTGAAAAGTGATGTATAAAAAATTTTAGAAGGATATATTTGTCATTTACCTACTTTATCCCGAGATTACTATATCAGTGTACCACACAAAGGGAGGGATAACTTATCCCGGTACTAATTATTAATCCCGGGATAAGTTATCTCGGACTTGCCAACCAAACAATAAATTGAGTGACACTATAAGTTAATTTCGAGACTATTTGATGTCATCTTTCACACCAGATGACCCCTAAGGGTATATATAAGAATAGAGCTAGTTAAATATCCTACTTATTTCCTTAACATGGAGTTGTCCTTAAAGCTGCCCTTTTCAGTGTGTTTACAAGAACTTCCAAATAGAAACAGATTCAATGGGTGTTCCCTTCCATCCAACTAGGAGAGCCTTCCCATCATTTTGAACAGTGCAAGAACTGCCATGGGGAAATTGCTTGAGAATCAGATTTGCTTGATATCGAGACGACTCACCGAGCTCCATTTCCACCATTCCAAACCTTGCAAAGTATGCTCTCCATACATCAAGCTTTACATTCCGCGTGAACCTTTCTGCACCCTCAGCTGCAACCATATTCCGGATACCTTCACCAAGATGAAATACTTCAATCCTCTTTCTGACCAAATTGTCTCTATCCATGCAGTCCTCAAAGCAATCGAAAAGCACACTATAAAAGAAAAGTGCCTCTACAAAACGGTTCAAAAATGAAGGTGAATTATGGTTTGCTTCAACTTCATAGACAACAACCACAGATGGTCTTAGTCCTCTGATTACTCGCATCGTGTTGTCCAAATAATCTTGCCTGCAGATCATTGTCCTAAGTACAGTGTAACAATAGACTGCCACAGCTTCATCTGCTTTAACATTGACTGATTCTACCTTGAGATCTTTCATGTCTGATATAAAGACCATATCAAATGAAAAGGGAAGATTCAAGGAATTGGCAAAACTTTGTAATCTCTTGCCTGTTTCTTCGATTTTCTCTTTTTCTTGGTGTCCGATGGCTGTTATCTTCAGAAGCTTAATTGGACAGTCACGGCGTTCTGAAAGAGCTTGCATCAAGCCTGTACACTGAATTCCACTTCTGATATTAAAGTCAACCAAATGGATCTTGGTTGCACCTTTGACATTTTCTACGATTGCTTGATTTCCCGCGAATTGCAATACTTGACAGAAGGGAATTTCTGTATGGCAGGTTAAGGCTTCAGGTGTAGTACCTAATGCCAGAGTGCTTAGAAACCTTAACTTTCTTTCAAAACATGGGGACCTTCCTATTTCTCGATCGATCCTTTCTTGTAAAGCTTCACCAAAATAGAAACAAAGTCTCTGGATCGGATTACCTATTCAATATATATACAAGTAAATAAATGCGTATTCTCTCTAGTAGCTTAAGCTTATAGATGACATGAAACACAATTTAACGTTACCTGTAACAGATGCGTTCTGCAGGCAGCGTGCAATAGATTGGCTAGCTGGATGAAATTGCTGCTGGTCCACTTCTTCTGCTGCAGCTAGGAGGAGGTGAACAAGTTCCATGTCCTTTGTTTGGTCTATGGAAAGGCCAGAAAGTGATGAAGCATATGGATGTACAAACACAGAAAGACCATCTACCCTTTGGGTGGAGTACTGGATATATCTTTCTCCAGCAACTCGTAAGATCTCTTCTGTCGACAACTTAGGTATGTCACTTCCACGAGCCTTGTTGCTGAGTACGTCGCTCAAGTTTTCCTCGCTTGATTTGTTGAACAATCTCACACAACTGTTCAAGAGCTCCAAAGATGCTAAAGAAATGGAATTTGTTTTCTCTTTATGGAAATTGTCAAGCCTTGGCAACTGAGGCTGAACCACATTAGATGATCCGGGGATCGTCTGAATTTGGATAGGCTGCAGGAGCAAGTGCATGTTGGAAGAATCATCACTTTGGGTCCAATGATCTGAGATGTTTTGTTGCTGATCTTCCAATAACTGAACTTGTTTGTCTGATGGATTCTCTTGATATTTAGGGTGAAATGCAGTGCTAAGAGAATCAAGATCCTCTCTGTTCACTTCAAACCAAGGATCTACGATGCCATTGTTGATCAAGTCATTTCTCCGACACTCTTGAAGATGATTGTGACCATCCTGGAAAACAATGAAACCATTGGTGGGGAATGAGACTTGATCCATGTTCCCAACTCCAGGAAC
>JAPFFP010000094.1:3105047-3138788 GCA_026153255.1 Solanum medicagineum | reverse complement strand
TCTCAAAAATCAAGAATTAGTAGTTCAATACCATAAGTGTTGCCATATCCTCAATCTCAATATCCTCACATAGGAAGTACAAGATTCTATATACTTAACAAAGGTTAAGAAATCCACTTGCCTTTGCCAAAGACAATCAATCAAGCACTTGAGCCTTCCCTTTCCGAATGAAATCCGAAACACCACGATCTAATCAAAATCAATTATTACCATTTTAAATTGACATGCCAACAGTAGTGAAAAATAATTTTGGCATCATATAGTTGTTTTCAACTTAATATATATACATAATACTTTTATAATAAAGTATTTAAAAGGACACGAAAATAAATTCATTTATATAAATTATCTTATTATAAGAGATTTAGAAAATAGGAGCAACTTACAATTAAGTTGTCGAAACTCCACACAATAAAGCACCTTCGTTTAGCTTAGTAGAACTCTCAATTCAATCACTCTATATATTTTTTTTCTTACATGTATCCTTAAAACCCAGGCTTGATCCTTATATAGGCATTTGTTAGCCTGCTCCAAATGGAGCAAAGGAATTAAAAAAAATTAGTGGTATCACCACTTACACACTAATGGAAGGAAACATATATCAGTGGCTAATCCACTCAAGCAAGTGGACATTATGTGGAGGTGATGTAATCCACTAAAAAAAAGGTCGTTACATTCTAAAGTAACCTGCAGAATTTTCTCTTGTCTTCTTCTTCACATCTGTCTAGCAATACTTGCTAGTTCATCAATTTTCTTGGATTTATTAAATCTTGTTGAAGTTGTTGACACTATCATATGATTCTGTTTTGCCAATTGCATCGGCAGATGCCTTGGGACAAACTCCTCAGTCATCTTACCATCCCAACTATTTTTTCTATCATGCTTCTTTTTGTTATTGCGATCTTGCCTAGGAGAAATATCCGCCTCCGTAGCTGCATTTGCAAAACAATAGTTTAACATATCCTCTTCCTCATCTTCCTCAGAGGTATCCTCGTTTTGTAGGTTAGCAAATCTATTTATGAAGAACGAACTACTACCACCGTCTTGTAGTTACTTGTTTGTATTAATAGGTGTAAGTAAAGTCACCTTTTTAATACTAGAAGTCACTAAGTTTTTGAACATCAGTACTTGGTAAAACTTGTCTCACCTCTAATGAAGATGAACCACTTCGAATGCCACTTCCCTTAGGTACAAAATTAGTGTTTCTGGGCTCAATTTTCTATGACATGTGGTATGTTCATCCTGTTCCTCCGCCTGGTCAGCCCATCAACTGTCACTTGTAACACCTTTTTGCTCCCTAGAAGTGCTACATCTTCAGACAGTAGCTTTCCAGACGAGACTTGCAATGCAACAACTAAAACCTTTGAACTATTAGCTTCAGGTTCAATATTATCATGTGATGTAGTTGCAAGTTCATTCCCAACACTCGCAATCTCTATAGCTACAACACTTTCTTTTTCAGTAGCATTACAATTTAGTTGCTGCCCAACTTCAATTGATGTATATGATGTCCAGAATTTTTTAGTTCCAATGTTGCAGTGGAATTTCGATCAAGCACATGATCTACATTCGAATCAACTTTCTTTTCATCCAAAACTAAACATGTATCACCTTCTTTATGCCCTTGGATCTCACCTGAATTTTTCAGAGCATTATCCAAACTTCTTTTAGGTGCCAAGAGTCCCTCCTGCACCAACGTTCGATCAACTAACCCAGAATTGATATTCGGTGTTTCCTTCACATTACTTCCATTATTCTCATTCTCATTGCTAGAGACTTTATTTTCAACTTTTTTTAAATTCAAGAAGTCTCGTGCATCACCTTGCAATTATTCCACATTGTTTTTTTGTCACCTGCTCAATGTCATCTTGATAACCCTCTCCCCATTTATTTTTCTTGATCATTAGTCGACAATCAGCTTCTTCATGACCTTGGTGCTTACAACAGGTACAATATAAAGGAAGATTATCAAACACAACTTGTTGATAGTGTTCAACAAGCTTACCAGGTTGTTCATCCAAAAAATGCATCCTTACTCGTTTCGGATGTTTGTCCAGAAGATCAAGAATGACCTTAACTCTAGCTGCTAGGTCTTGTCCTATCTTGGGTAGCTTTGTCTATGGCTACTGGCTTACCTATAGCCGATGCAATAGATAAAGGTCTTCGAGCAAAAAGATTTGGCGGCAGATCCAGTAGCGAGACCTATGTCAAAGCTTTTGAAGTTTCTTCCTTGGGATTAAAATTTTGTGTCTATGGAAAGTTACGGAACTGATGTTGTTCCCCATTGAAGTGAAGATAACCAAATTGGTTTGAAAGAACAGAGCAAAAATCTTCATAAAGATCGCAACGAATCAAAAGATGTCGCGCTGCAAGCAAACCAATTAAACAAAGCCCTTTGATGGCCAAATATTTTGGAATTAATTTTCTCAATTCGTGTAAGCTTGGTGCACCATAAGAAAACTTCAGAATCACTGCTTGATGAAGTCCCTCTTCAACCGCATACTCATCTAATTCCATGTTAATTATATTAGTAAAATACTTTAAAAAAAATATTGTAGCAAGTGTACTTATGATGAGTTGCATAGAAATTGAAGTACAAATATGCAAGCTTATCGACGGATGATGAGCTTATTCAATCGATATCATTATTATTGCAAGACACATCATACTGAAATATTAGTATCAAATGAATTTTAAAAGTAATACTCGACCGACTTCAATTATGTAGTTCTTATAACATATCAAGTATCACTTGACAAAGATTCTTTTTTAATATATCAAAACACAATTTAAATGAGTACTATGGTTGCAAAATATTTCATCTCTTAAAGTTTTTGCCTTTTTTCTAAAATTATTATAGTCTCAGAATTTTTACACCCGCATACATATCAAGAAGTTATTGCCAAATCATGAATGACAATAGATATATGTAGAAATTGTACAGAAACTTGATCATTAGGATGGCTAGTAGATCAATATCAACTTTACAGAAAAAAAAAAAGAAAAGGAAAGGAAACATAATTAAAATCTTAGCTTCTACATTTAAATGTAATGATTAAAAATTATGTTTTGTTTACTTTCATTACAATTACTATTCAATATTAATTAGTTAGATATTTATAATTAGTGGAGGGATAATATGATAGTTATATGAGAGAATTATGAAGTTTTGAATTGTAAGATACTACACACTCAGTGTTCGGAGCCCACATTAGAGCCCTGACTAAATTTGGATCACGCTTTGCAGGATTCATTTGGGGTGACCTCTCAACAAGATTTTCTCCATACTCATCTGGTTAAGGGTGAAACAGTCCCAGCACTGCACCACAACCTATATTAGTAATATAATTTGTTGTCTCCCATTTGTTTTTAATAAGATTTGCATTATAACAATATATAATGAAGGCATAATACACGAACATGCCCTTTAGCGTGACATCAACTAACATCTATACCCTCTAACTTTGGTTGTGCACAAGTACACACCAAAACTTATATAAAATTGAATAAACAGACATACTCATCCTTTGTGACATCCAACATAACAATTGTGTCTCCCGTGTGACGTTCTACATGTACTATATACCATATAGAAGGTGCATGTCTACTTGGTTCAATTTTATACAAATTTAAGTGTCTACTAGTGCATATCCAAAGTTGAAGGGATAGACTCCAGCCAGCTGAAGCCATATTAAATAACATATTTATGTATCATGCCTATAATATTTTATACTCATGATTTCATTTTTATTACCTAAAATTGTTTTTTTAACTAATATGAATAAATTTCTTGTATCAATTAATGTGATTATAGTAGATGCGAATAGTACTCCAAGGCCACAAGGAAGCAAATCAATTTACTAGGCTTTGTGTTACAATATTCACTCTTATCCATTAATCCATAACTTCTTTAATCATGGCAAACAAAAAGAATAAGTTGAAGAAATTTACAATTTTCAAACTTTTCGTCATTGTGGGTTATTTCCTAGCATCCTACACTCCATGGATGCCAAGAAATGACCTTGTTATTGTACCAAAAGCAAAGAAAAAGAGCTTCACTTTGTATCACGTAGGCGTACAGGACTGTTTGTCTTCCTGTACGCCCTTTTACTTTCGTTTTGTTAACCATGTTAACAAACTCCCACATTTCGTTACTAGTCATATGTTACATTTCTTGTGTTTCTCGATCGCTTAATGCTGCCTCAAACAATGATCAAGGTTCATTGTTGTTAGCATGTGGTTCTCAAAATGGTGGAACAGATGAAGATGTCAGAAAATGGGAATCAGACACGAAGTATCTCGTGTCAGGTAATAAATCAGTCATGACACAACCTGAATCCCCTGACCCTTTAGCTCCGTCTGTTGTACCATATACAAATGCAAGAATTTTTCAATCAGAATCTTCGTATAATCTTCCTGTTACAAACCAAACATCACATGTTATGCTTAGGCTTCATTTCAACCCAACCCCTTATCCTAAGTTCAATATTTCCAATTCATTTATCACAGTTTCTGCTGGTAAAGTAACGTTGTTAAATAATTTCAGCGCGTATATAACTGCACAAGCCTTGTCACAGAGTTACATTATAAAAGAGTACTTATTGGCTCCAGTGGGATCTCCAACATTAGAGATCAAGATTAAGCCTTTTGGTGATTCATCATCATTTGCATTCATCAACGGAATTGAAATGATCACGGCACCAGACATATTTTTTGGTCCGGACCCTCTGATGGTTGGTATTAGTCAGCACAGTATGTCTGTAAAGGAAAACAATATGGAGCTAGCTTATAGGGTCAATGTTGGTGGACAATATATTTCTCCGAAAAATGATTCAGGTGGATTAATGCGGAGTTGGTATGAGGATACTCCTTACATATATGGTGCTTCAACAGGGGTTACTATGAGGAGCAACAGGACAATTCAGTATGATACCATCCCATCGTACGTTGCACCACTTGCTGTCTACGAGACTAGTAGATCGATGGGTTTTGATTCAAATGTCAACAAGAACTATAACCTCACTTGGGTTTTCAATGTTGATTCCAATTTTACATTTCTTGTGAGGTTTCACTGGTGTGATTTTAGCATCGATGCTACGAAATTCAATTCCATGGTCTTTAATGTATACATCAATGGACAGATTGCAGATTCAGAAGTCGATTTAGTTGCAATGAAGAATGGAAAAAAGGCAGTTGCGACAGTAAAAGATTATGGTACTCGTGTTGATGATAAAGAAGGTCAGCTTTGGGTAGCAGTGCATCCAAAAGGAGTTGGAAGTGAGATAGCTAATGCTATTGTAAATGGAATAGAGATATTTAAGATTGGGGGTGGAGATACGAGTTTGGCAGGACGGAATCCTGCAATGTCAGATTTAATGATGAAATATCAGGAAGAGCATAGCAAAGAAGCTCCGCAGGCATTTGCTAATCAGGAAAAATCACATAGTAATACTGTTATAATCAGTGGTGCTGCTGGTGGAGTTGCTGTTGCATTTGGTATAGCTGCTGTACTAGTCTTTGTTGCTTTGAAGAGGAAAAGAAGATCCCCGGGATCTGAAACAGGCACAACTAGTTGGCTTCCGATTCATGGCAACTCTCACTCTTCTGCTAGCAAATCATCTTCTCGAAGAAGTGGTGGTAGCACAACCATTTCATCAGATGCTGCTTCTAACTGCCGATATTTCTCACTGGCTGAGATCAAACAGGCAACTAAGAACTTCGATGAATCGCATGTCATTGGAGTTGGTGGATTTGGAAAAGTATACAGAGGAGTTATCGATGGTGACATGAAAGTTGCAATCAAAAGATCAAACCCGTCTTCACAACAAGGGGTTAACGAATTTCAAACTGAAATCCAGTTGCTTTCAATGTTAAGGCATCGACATTTAGTGTCCCTAATCGGATTTTGTGAAGAGAACAATGAAATGGCCCTTGTTTATGACTACATGGCTTATGGAACATTACGGGAGCATCTTTATAAAGGTAACAAAACTGTACTATCTTGGAAGCAAAGGTTGGAGATTTGTATCGGAGCGGCCAGAGGATTACATTACCTCCACACAGGATCTAAATACACTATTATTCATAGGGATGTGAAAAGTACAAACATTCTATTAAATGACCAATGGGTTGCTAAGGTTTCAGATTTTGGACTTTCGAAAACAGGTCCAAACACGAACCAAGGACATGTTACTACAGTTGTAAAGGGTAGCTTTGGTTATTTGGACCCCGAATACTTCAGAAGACAGCAACTGACTGAAAAATCAGATGTGTACTCATTTGGGGTTGTCCTCTTTGAAGTGTTATGTGCAAGGCCAGCGCTTAATCCAAACTGCCCGAGGGAACAAGTCAGTCTTGCAGATTGGGCGTTAACTTGTCAAAGGAAAGGGAACTTAGAAGATATTATCGATCCACATTTGAAAGGCAAGATCAATCCTGAATGCTTGAAAAAATTTGCAGAAACAGCAGAGAAATGCTTAGCTGATAACGGTGTTGATCGTCCATCCATGGGCGATGTGTTATGGAATCTTGAACACGCTATGCAGTTACAAGAGAATCCAGATGGGGTTTCATCAACTCCCGAGGGAACGAAACAAGTGGATCATGATAATGCTGAAGAGGTAAATCAACAGAGTTGGATGGCAATGCATAGAAACACTTTGAGCCTCGGTAATGATAATAACACAGATGATGTCTTTTCGCAGATTGCGAATCCCACAGGAAGGTAATAGTTTATAACATAGGTTGTTCTTTCTTATCATTTTGTTATGATGAGAGTAAGAATTTGTACAAATATCATACATACACCTTATAGACTATATAAAGAATATTATAGCAGCTCAATAAATAATGCTGCTATAGTGAATCTTTCAAGATGTCACAGCAAATTTTGTAATATATATGTATTTTAGACGGCCATTTTTTTGTAACTCTCTTCATTCCAATTTATGTTATAATATTTTCTTATTGGGATTGAATCCTCAAGTGTGTATATAACAAATAAATGATTTCGATTTATTTCGTTTTATTTTAATGTTTTTTCTTGAATCAGAAGGCAATGAGCATATCTTCCTACACTAGAATTGCAGCAGGAAGCCTCTGTCCTTGCAGTAGGAATTTTGGTTTCCCACCCTGTGTTGATACATCGATACCTCCATTGGATCCTTGACTAATTCAAATTCATATCGCGTAAGCCCATCTAAGAGGGAAACACTAACTAATATGATTAATTCCATTCTCGGAGTTCGAACTCGAGTCTTGTGGTTAAGGGTGGAGGGATCCTATCCACCCCACCGCAACCCCTTGTTGGTGGCGAAAGGTTCTACAAAAGGAATACAGTATACAACTTACATCTATGCTGAAATACTAGCTCTAAAAACAGGTTTACAATAGTCATTAATAATACATGATATTCCCATATTAGATCCTTGTTAGATCTCATTTATTTTCCTAAATTTGTGAATCTATCCGAGCTTCACACTGTAGTAAAATATCTTAATATTAACTTTTCGTAACATACGATAACAACAACATACCTAGTGAAATCCAACAAAGTAGAATTTAGGGAGGGTACACTGTACGCAAACCTTACCACTACCTCATGTGCATCAATCTCAAATAAAAGAAAAAAAAACAACAGAGAAAGCATGATGGTTAATAAGAATAGCAGTATAGAGTTTACTGAAGTGAAACATTAATAACAACAAAATAGTATGATAATCGACATTCAATAAACACCATATGGCAAGAAATACAATAAATGACTAGTCCTACATCAGGCACTAAACCTCGCAAGGCAAGGCACCACTCTACCCCTAGCTACTACCCTTCTACTCTAATACACGACCTCTACTATTTCCTATCTAAAGTCATGTTTTCAATAATATGAAGTTGTGCCATGTCTTATGTAATCATCTCTCACAATATTTTTTGGCCTACCTCAACCCCTTTGTGTACCCCCTACAACCAGCCTCTCACACCTCCTCATTGAGGTGTCAGCACACTTCCTCATCGGGGCATCAGCACACCCTCCTCTACACATGCCCAAACCATCTCAATCTCTCTTCCCTCATCTTGTCCTCCACAGAGGTCACTCTCACCTTCTCCCAAATAACCTCATTTCTAAACTTGTTATTCCTAGTATGTCCACACATCTCTTTCGACATCTTCATCTCCAAAACATGTGTTTTCTAAATATGAGATTTCTTGATCGGTCAACACTCTGTCTCATATGTTCATATAAAACTTCTATTTTTAGTTTTTATGATTAATTTAATTAAGACATACTAATTCAAAAAATATAATTTGATTTTTTTTTACAATATTAGTTAAGAACATATGTTTACTAATTAATATATTTTCAAAAGATAATTTTTTTTTCAAAAGATAATTTATCTCTAAATATTTAATTGAATATTATTTATAAATATCCTTATTTGACTAATATAAATTTTATATTTTAGATAATTAAATTTTATTTTTAAAATTTAATATAACCTTATAATTACACTTGTGCAACCAAACTGTAATTACATTGTGACAAACAAATAGGACACAATGATTACTAAACTATGTAATTATTAGGGTGATAATTACGACCCTAGTAATTACACCAATTCCAATTAACAGGTGACTTTTCAAACAGACCGCAATTAGTCACTTGAATCTACCACATGACTAAAAATCTAGAATGTAAGTACAGAATAAAGTAATATATGTCCCTTCACTCTATATATATTTACTATAAATGTAAAAGCTTGTAAACAATGTTCAAATAAGATTTATAACATAGGTTGTGCTGTCTTGCCATTCATTCTTCACTGAGAACAAATACTGTTCATTTTTGAATCGTGAAAATGATAACATATAGACGCTATATTTGATTCAAATATCGCGTCCATATAAAGTGTGAAGGCAAAAGAAGACGACGAAAACATATTTTGGTTGTTTGGTGCTGAAATTATTGGCCAATATAGTTCAAAAGTACTAATAGAGTAGGGATGAATGTTACTTGTAGTTATTTCCATTTTGGTCTGATCATAAATTTATAACAAAGCTGTAGTTTTTTAAAAAAAAAATTGGTAAATTTACTTCTATCGATTTTCGAAGAACCATTTCTCATTAAATGAAGGACATTTACAAATTTCACTCATAACCATTCATTCATAACTTCCAATTATGACAATGATTGGTGTTTGTTCAATGAAATCGAAAAAAGGTAAACAAAAGAAGAAAATTGAAGAATGGAAAACATTTATCAAGTTTTTTTGATTTTGTTGGTTTATTCTCAGGCAACCTAATTAATTAAGCTAAAACCCTTTCAACAAAGGATGCCTAGAAGGCAAGAAATGATCTGGTCTTCACCATAAATCAAACACAAAAGATAAATCTCTCGCTTTTTTATTGCCTCATAAGGCGTACAGATAACATTGCTTTCCTGTACGCCTTTTTTTGTTGTTTTTGTTAACATGATGTTAACAAAAATCCGCAATTTGCTACTGTTCATATGCTTTTCTGCAATTTCGCGATCATTAGATGCTGCAACAGGTAATCAAGCATCACTTTTCTTAGCATGTGGTTCTCAAAATGGTGGAACAGATGAAGATAACAGAAAATGGGAATCAGACGCAAAGTATCTCGCGTCAGGTGATAAATCAGTCGCGACACAACCTCAATCCCCTGACCCCTCTGTTCCATCTATTGTGCCATATACAAATGCAAGATTTTTTCAATCAGAATCTTCATATAACATTCCTGTTACAAATACATCGTCTCGTATATTGCTTAGGCTTCATTTTTTCCCGACTCCTTATCCTAATTTCAACGTTGCCAATTCATACATCTCGCTTTCAGCTGGTAAAGTTACATTGTTGAGTAATTTCAGCGCGTATATAACTGCACAGGCCTGGTCACAAAATTACATTATTAAAGAATACAATTTGTCTCCTGTGGATTCTCCAACTTTGGAGATCAAAATTAGTCCTGTTGGTAGCTCTTCTGTTGCGTTTATCAATGGAATTGAAATGATCACCTCGCCTGATTTGTTTTACGGCCCTGATCCTGTAATGGCGGGGTTCAGTACTGCTGAAGAAGGGAATGCTTCTGGTGAGGGAGATTTTGTTTCTCAGCAAACTATATCTGTAAAGGAAAATAATATGGAGTTGATGTTTAGAGTCAACGTCGGTGGACAATTTATTCCTCCGAAAAATGATTCAGGAGGTTTAATGAGGAGTTGGTATGAAGATACACCCTACGTATATGGCGGTTCAGGTGTTGGTGTTTCTATGAGCACCAACATGACAATTCGTTACAATGACTTGCCATTGAATATAGCACCCCTTGCTGTGTACGAAACTTGTAGATCCATGGGTTTTGAGTCGAATATCAACATGAATTATAACCTTACTTGGGTTTTCACTGTTGATGCAAACTTTTCATATCTTGTGAGGTTTCACTGGTGTGATTTCATTGTGGATTCCACGAAGATCAATTCGTTGGTCTTTAATGTATATATAAACGGACAACTCGCAGAGAGTGAAGTCGATTTAATTGGAATGCAAAATGGGGAAAAAGCAATTCCTTTAGTAAAAGATTATGTGACTCATGTTGATGATCAAAAAGGAGATGATCTGCTTTGGATCGCTGTGCATCCATCAGGACATAATGCTGCTTTAGCTAATGCTATCGTAAATGGATTAGAAATATTTAAGATCAACGGCGGACACACGAGCTTGGCAGGTCAGAATCCTACAATGTCAGATTTAATGATGAAGTATCAGGAAGAACATAGTAAAGAAGAAGCTCCGCGGGGATTCACTGATCAGGACAAATCACATGGTAAAACTGGTATAATCAGTGGTACTGCTGGTGGAGTTGCTGCTGCGTTTGGTCTAGCTGCTGTTTTGGTCTTTGTCGCTTTGAAGAGGAAAAAAAGATCCCTGGGAGGTGAATCAGGCACAACTAGTTGGCTACCGATATATGGCAACTCTCATTCTTCGGCTAGCAAATCAGCTTCCGGAAGAAGTGGCAATGGTAGCACGACCATTTCATCAGATGCTGCTAGTAACTGTCGATACTTTTCACTTGCTGAGATCAAACAAGCAACTAAAAACTTCGATGAATCAAATGTCATTGGAGTTGGTGGATTTGGAAAAGTGTACAAAGGAGTTATCGATGGTGACACCAAAGTTGCAATCAAAAGATCAAATCCATCTTCAGAACAAGGTGTCAATGAATTCCAGACTGAAATCGAGATGCTTTCAAAGCTGAGGCATCGACATTTAGTGTCCCTAATCGGGTTCTGTGAAGAGAATAATGAAATGGTCCTTGTTTACGACCACATGGCACATGGAACATTAAGGGAACATCTTTATAAAGGTAACAAAACTATACTATCTTGGAAGCAAAGGTTGGAGATTTGTATCGGAGCAGCCAGAGGACTTCATTACCTTCACACAGGAGCTAAATACACTATTATTCATAGGGATGTGAAAAGTACAAACATTTTGTTAAATGACAAATGGGTTGCTAAGGTTTCTGATTTTGGACTTTCGAAAACTGGCCCAAACATGAACCAAGGACATGTTTCAACAGTCGTAAAGGGTAGCTTCGGCTATTTGGATCCCGAATACTTCAGAAGACAGCAACTGACTGAAAAATCAGATGTGTACTCATATGGTGTTGTCCTGTTTGAAGTGTTGTGTGCAAGGCCAGCGCTTAACGCAAATCTTCCGAAGGAACAAGTTAGTCTTGCAGATTGGGCGTTAACTTGTCAAAGGAAAGGGAACTTAGAAGATATCATCGATCCACATTTGAAAGGCAAGATCAATCCTGAATGCTTGAAAAAATTTGCAGAAACAGCAGAGAAATGCTTAGCTGATAACGGTGTTGATCGTCCATCCATGGGCGATGTGTTATGGAATCTTGAACACGCGATGCAGTTACAAGAGAATCCAGATGGGGTTTCATCAACTCCCGAGGGAACGAAACAAGTGGATCATGACAATGCTGATAATAACAGTTTGATAGCTATGCATAGAAGCACTTTGAGCCTTGAAAGCGAACACGCTGATGGTGACACAGATGATATCTTCTCTCAAATTGTGAATCCAACAGGAAGGTAATAACAAATATATATACATATATAAGTAGTTATATCTTATGAACGGTTATAATAACTATACAAGACTGTACATTACACTATATATATATTACGTATCAACTATATATATAACCAGTATCGCTAGCACGCGATTGATTCCATTTGTGTCACATATATGTATTTGTAAAGTTGTACATGTATTTTGAAGCATATAATACAATTCAAAGAACAAAAATATATTGTGCTTATGGTAATTTGTTTGGAGTTTGGACAAACTATGTAATCTTTAGATTCAACATATGTAATCTTTAGATTCAGTTTGTATATTATTTCTATTTCTAACTGAACTAAATGCATAATAGTGTTGACTTAAAGGATTTCAAAAAAATGACTTAAATATAATACGAGAAAGTACCAATTATGAAACCTCAATCTCTACGGGCTTAGTAGCTAAATGGCAATTGACACATACAATGTGTCTAGTCGTGTCTGGTAGATTTCATAACTCTACTATGAATAAGAAAGAGTAACAATGACAAGAATTACTTAAAACACTTGCAAAAAGAATATGAATGAGGAAGATTTGGATAAATAATTGTATAATGTGCTATAGTGAAGTTTTGCTTCTTTCTTCTTTGGTTTTTTCATTTTTCAATATCTACTCTGAGATTCGACTAATACGTATCCACATCGGGAAGTCAGACTTCAAGATAAAGTGTTCTCTAAACCTCGAACTTGACATCTATAGTTAAAGAATGCAGGAGTATTTATCATTTCACCACGATCTTTGATGATAGTAAATCTTTGGATACATCACAATATTTTTTTTTAATTTTATTTCCGACAAATTCATTTTTATTAGTTTAAATTTCTATATTTATTAGTTTATAAACCCTTTTTAAAAGTTGAGGATAAAAGCTTTACTTATCTATATTATATAGAAAGAAGAAAGAGAGAAATAAAGATTCTTTCCTTTTATCTTATGTGCTATTTCACGTAGTAATTATCTTTTTCAATTGGAAAAGATGGCTCAGAGGCATTATTCTCCTTATTTCACTAGATTTGGGATTGTTACTTTGCTCTTTCATCACCTTGAAAACCGAATAATAACCACTAATATCAACCAAACTAATTAATAGTCAGTAAATAAGAGAACATTTGACCTAATTTAGTTTGGACAAAAGTATATTCAGATCATTTTGCTAAATGTAAGGAAAACTTGAGCATTTTCCCCTAATAGTAATAAATATCGATATTTTTTTTTGTTAAATTGTGAACTATTTATTTACGAGTAACATTTGTCGCACTGGTGCTAGAGCAAGATGTTTCTTGACTAATACGATAGTTACAAATCAAATTATATAAACGCTTTTTACGTCTAAAAAAAAAGTTTCTTGTCTACTTTCCGGTCTTCAGAACAAACAAAAAGTGGAACTGTCAATTCTACAAAAAATTCACCCATTTTGGCTAGCAAGTCTGTCATTCTGTAACAAATCCGCAAGACCACGGAGGAACACTATGCCGCAACATTAGGGGCAAACAACCCCCTAAATACTTGGATCAATATGTGGTCCCAAAAGCCAAGCAAGGACCACCTGTGCCAGTACCGTTTCCAGCAAATAGTGCTGCCTAGAGCCCCTCAGTTCTATATAAGTAGAAGAGATACAATCAAAGAGGACCATGGACTTGTAATTGTCTGGAACCTCTCTCCATTCTTATCGCTTTCCTCTTTTTTTAAAGCTTTTCTACAAATTTTAGTATCTGTAAGTTGTATTTATCTTAATATAAGTTAATCTGTTCCACATTCATAGACATACTTACAACTCCTTTGAACCATTATAATCTTGAATATTTTTGAGTCGAGGATCTACGCAAGCAATCTCTCTACCTTGCATTTACATGCATTTTACTCTTCTTAAAAGTAAGTTCTCAACATGATGACTTTTGAAATATAAGGGATGGCTTGATTGGGGAGATAAAGCTAATAATTTTGAGATATCTCATGAGAATATTATATTGTTAATGTGATGACTTTTGAATTATAATGGATCGCTTGATTGGTGAGATAAGAAAAGATAATAATTTCTAGATATCATTGAGTACTTATTTAAAAATAATTTCAAATATATACAATAGAATAATTAGTTTACAATAAATATAGCCGTGCCTTTATGCACATAAAATAGCCAAAGATTGTAGAAAGTATACACTAACTATAAATATAAACTGCCAAAAGTCATAATATATGCTGACTATACAATATACACTGGTATATAATTCACTTGAAAGAATTTACATTCATGATACATTAATTTTTTTTTAAACAATGCGATGATATAGAAAAGGAGGAGGAGGAAGGAAGAAGAAAAAAAGCCATCGATAATTAAATGAAATGAAAAAAGAAGGTTAGAAGACATTAGTGATGAAAAGGGAAGGAAAAGGCCGTAGTTATAGTTATAGCGACGTTTGTATAATTCATGCAATATTTGTATACATTTGTATAATCACCTATATATACAATTCGCACTTTTTGTATTGCGTTGTATATTTCACTATACAATTTGTGCACAACGTTTGTATAATTTGTTATACAAGTGTTTGTATATTTCGATATACAATTCGATTCGCGTATAACTTTTATATAATTGCGCACAATGTTTGTATAAATCGTGCAAATTATATAAAACTCAAACTGTAATTACAACTACATATATTTGTCGCGAGCCGTAATTAATTCAAATTATAACTATATCAGTTAGTTAACTAATATATATTTACTTTATCTCCGTAAATTTTTCCTTTAATTAATTAACCATAAACCTATCTAATCTAACTTTTGATCTTAACAACACTAGTATTAGTATAAAAAATATTGGTCCTTTGTGTCCCGTCCCTACCAGTAAGGTCTTTATTTACAAAGACCAAAACCCTTACGCATCACAGCAGAGAGAACCAATCCCCTAAGCTCAACTGAGCAGTTCAAGATCTGTTCGTTGCCGGCAATGGCATCCAGCTACTACTATGTCATTTTTATTATTCTCTACGTTTCCGCTAGTGTCACTGCTGATTCTATTCAAGGATGTGGGGGATTTGTCGAGGTGATTTCAACAAATTTCTCTTCTTTTTGTTCGATTTTTGATTAAATTTAGACCTTGGAATGAAAAAAATCAGTCTTTGAAGCCTGTTGAGCTAGTTTTTGTAAAGGGGTTAATGGGTTGGTTGCTTCGTGTAGTGGGTATTGAATTTTAGTTGATTTCGAATCAAAGAATGCAAATTTTCATTTTTAGGCTAAGAGATTCTTGTAGTTCCTTAATGTAGATTGAATTTAGTAGGTGAAGAGTTTGACACTTAGGTCGTATACTGGGTATTGGATATTTGTCGATTTTGAATCAGAGAATGCAAATTTTCATTTTTATATTCAGAGATTCTTGTAGGTCCTTAATGTAGATTGAATTTAGTAGGTGAAAAGTTTGGCACTTAGGTCGTATACTGGGTATTGGGTATTAGTTGATTTTGAATCAGAGAATGCAAATTTTCATCTATAGTTTCAGAGGTTCTTGTATTTTCTTAATTGTGACACTTAGGTCGTATACTGGGTATTGGATATTAGTTGATTTTGAACCATAGAATGCAAATTTTCATTTGTAGGTCCAGAGATTCTGAGTGGTTTTCTTGTATTTCCTTAATGTCGATTGAATCTAGCTGGTGAAGAGTTTGACACTTAGTTGATTTTAAATCAGAGAATGCTAAGTCGTTTTTAGGTTTGAAGACTTTGAGTGTTTTTTCTAGTATTTCGTTAATGTAGGTTGATTTTAATAGATGACGAGTTTGATACTTAAGTATCGGATACTAGTTTATTTCGAATAAGAGAATGCAAAATTATTTTTAGATTTTAGAAACTATGAGTTGTTTTCTAGTATTTTGTTAATAGAATGGTTCTAGTAGGTGAAGAGTTTGACACTTACATCATATACCGGGTATCGGGTACTAGTTGATTTCAAATCAGAGAATGCAATTTTTTTTTTTTAGATTTTAAAGATTATGAGTGGTTTTTCTGGCACTTTGTTAATGTAGAATGATTTTAGTAGGTGAAGAGTTTGATACTTGCATCGCATACAGGGTATCGGATACTAGTTGATTTCAAATCAGAGAATGCAACATTGTCTTTAGGTTTTAAAAACTATGAGCGGTTTTCTGGTATTTTGTTAATGTAGATTGAGTTTAGTAGGTGAATAGTTTGACACTGATATGGGTTGTTTCTATTTTGGCTGTAGGCGAGTTCGGAATTGATCAAGTCAAGGAAGTCAAGCGATCCGAAATTGGATTATTCTAATATCATTGTATGTGGAAACTTCAGATAAATTGATAAGCATTTATTTTTCTCCTTTATTTTACTCTTTCACCTTATGGGTACCTGGTAGTACTAATCAACTGAACATCAGTCCCGGGCTAGATGAAGTCTGCTAGATGAATCATGCATATGCACTTTGTAGGTACTTGGTACTGACATTAAAAAAGGGAGCTTTTTCCTCCTCCTTGGATGAATTGTGTCTAAAGCTTGGTTTTGCTTTCCATATTCTGTATCTGAGGAGTGATTTCTCCTTTCAAGTTGCTATTCTGATTGAATTTTGTCAGAGATCATCCAAACAAAGAACTGTTCAAGTTTGCTAATACTTATGTTCCTCCTTGAGGTGGGGTTCTCTAAGGGAAAGCAAATCCTGTTATGCTATCAGTAAAATTAAGCCTAAGAGCTTGAGCATTTCACATTATTTTCAATTACATTAGAAAACATATTAATCACTGATGGCAAAATTATGTCTAGTATCTCATAATGATGAGTTATTTATTGTCTGTACATGTTTCATCTTGCACTAGATGATGGTATTTAAGAAATTAAAGTTTGAGACTACATTCCAAGAAGTTCATCAATGTTACAATTCTTAATTGACAGAGAGTATGATCATACTATTATTCATATATTGAAAAATTAGTGCCGAGGGAAAAAGAGGTCAATTTTTATGATCATAAACCATAGGTTTGTTCCTCTTTTTTGATAAGCATAAATCTAATTCTTGACAGATAATCCGTTGTTCTTTCCTTTAATAATTATGTTTGTTTTTTAATTTTTACCATTGTTTGGTTCTATTACTACAATTTTGCTTACGTGTGAAAAAAATTTCCATGGGATATTAGCACCGTGTACCAGGACCTATGCAGCCTTGTGTTTAAAAGGGTTGGCATTTTCTGCACACTGATTGGTGTTGGGGTTTTCCAATTTATCTTCTTAAGTTTATGGTGTTGAACGGTTATTTGTACACCATGTTTCTGAGTGTTGTAGTATGCCACTCTATCTTATATTTGTCGATTGGTCTTTGCTAGTTTACAGCATACAGTGTCATTAAATCCGTAAGGATAACCACCCTAGAGCTTCCATGCATATGCTTTTTCCTAATGCAGGTTGAGCTTCGTACATTGGATGGCTTGGTGAAGGAAAGAACGCATTGTGCCCCTAATGGTTATTACTTCATTCCAGTATATGATAAGGTACTTCTTCCCGATGATACTGAGTTGCACATTTTATTGGATAAGCTCATGTTTTTTTCCTTCTTTATTGGTAAGTCGACGAACTTATGTTGTCAACTTGTCATTAGTGTTTTGAGGTTACTAGTGTACTTTAACCCTCCTTATATTAGAAGATTGATTTATGCCTCAAGAGAACCAGATTACCAAGGGCCTATGTAGAGAAGGCAACTGAATTGTCTTGAGGAATAAGTTATTTAGCCCACATAGATTGTCATTAGTGTTTTGAGGTTACTAGTGTACTTTAACCGTCCTTATATTAGAAGATTGATTTATGACTCAAGAGAACCAGATTACCAAGGGCCTATGTAGAAGGCAACTGAATTGTCTTGAGGAATAAGTTATTTAGCCCAAGATATTTAGTGGTAGTTTGGTTGGTGAACAAGCTGTATGAAGATTTTTATATCGGGATTATAATAAGAGGGTCAAAAATGACAAATATTAGTTGGTGGATGTACTTTTATTGATAGATGTTTGGTTCACTGAACTAAAATCGGATGTATGGGGTATGATATCACACATTTTGTTTTTGATGAAATGTAACACATATTGTATGGGTATAATATAACACGTGTTTGGTGTTACACAAGATAATTGAGATGGAACTTTTATTTTCAATTTTAATCTTGACTTCTTGAAAGGACTTTGCCAGAATAGCTTTGGAGAAGGTCATCTTTGTCATTTAGTATTTATCCCATTTTAAGTGTGACATAAAATTATCAATGAAAACCAGCCTTGCTAAGAAAAAGTTTGATATAAAAGTAATACCACAATAATTGAGTGGAGATTTGCTATTCATGGAATCAAAAGTTCAACCAAGTGCAGGACAAAATAATTCCATATTTTATCTTGAGATCGTTATTCCTTATTGCTCAAACCAAATGGCCCCTTATAATATCAATTTTACATGATTGACAACACTAATATTGTATAGAATCTGTATCAAATTTAAAATATGGAGTAGGCCTGACTTTTAAAGGGGGAGCTAGACAAGTGTGCCTTGCACGTAAATGTAGAGTATTTTTTACATGGCTTGGTCTAAGTTCTTTTAGTATATGTTGAATTTTGTGACTGTCTCATCTAAAATTTTAAGTTGCTAGAGAGGTAAATTTTTTTTTTTTTTTGTCTTCAATGTTCTACTAATAAAGCCCCTGGCCTTGATGATTACACTAAGGAGTTTGGAACGTCTTGAGCTGGACATTATGGAGGCTTTTCACAATTTCTGTGCTTGGGAAATGTATGGAAAGAGTTTCAATGCTACTTATATAGCATTGATCCCAAGAAGACGAGTTAAAATTTTACATACCATTAAGTTTTATGGGGAGTTTCTACAGGCTGATTTCAAAGGCTTTGTCAGAAATACTGAAAGGGTGGTGGATACTTTGGTAGATTCCCTACAGATTGCCTTCATTAGTGGAAGCATTGGTAGCTAATGAAGCAATAGACTCAAGAATCTCACATAAAAGGCCTGGTATCTTATGCAATCTTGACATTAAGATATCGTATGATCATGCCAATTGTTAGGTTTTACCAGAAGTTTGGGGCTGATGAGTTTTGGGGTGGATCCACTGCTGAAGTTTTGCATCTTTGCCTTGAAATTTTTCATTCTCATTGATGGGGCACCTGAAGGTTTTTGTAATGCTCATAGAGGGATCATACAAGGGGATTCCTTTCCCCCCTTTCTTATTTCTCTTAGCTATGGAAGGGCTCAACAATATGGTTAAGATTGCCAAAGTTAATGGTTCGATCCAAGGTTGAGGTAGCTAGAGATAGTGACTCTAATTTGGACATCACGCATCTCCTATATGTTGATGATACCTTAATAGTTGTAATGCGGAGGAAGAACAGTTCATATGTTTGGGAGTTATTTTAGTACTTTTCGAATTCATCTCAGGCCGTGATATCAAGGAGAGAGAGTCATATATACCTATTAACTTGGTGTCTAATATGGAGCAGCTGGCCTCAATTCTGGGTGGAGAGGAGCAAAATCAAGATCCAAGGCAATATGGAACTTTGTGTTGGAGAAATGTGATAGATGGAAATCACGGTATTTATCATTGGGAGGTAGACTCACTTTGATCAGTGTTGTTGTGGATGCGATACTAACCTACATGATGTCTCTTTTTCTTATCCCTACTAGAGTTACATGGGATAAAATTAGGACATCCTTTGTTTGACAAGAAAACAAGGATAAAATAGTTCTCCATTTGGTCAAATGGAAAACCCTTATCAGAAGTAAAGCCAAAGCCAAGGTGGTCTTCATTAGAAACTTGAAGAATTAGAGCAAAACTTAAATGCTAAGGAATCATGGGATCTATCTCTGAGAAGGAACTTAAATGATTGGGAAGCCGGCAGACTGGCTGAGATTTTCAAAATGTTGGATTCATTTCAAGGTTTGAGGGGAGGATTGCCTATGGTGTACAGAGCACAACAAAGGAAGATACAAAGTGAGCTCAAGTTACAAGACCATAAACAGGGTTCCACTAACCCTCAACTGGCCTTGGAGGCAAATATGGAAAGCCAAAGTTCCACTCAAGGTGGCATCTTTCACTTGGCTGCTAGCAAAGGAGGCAGTATTCACACATGAGAACGTAAGGAAAAGAAAACATTCTAGTGACACACTGTTGTTTATGTGGGGAAGCAGCTGAGACAGTTGGACATTTGTTCTGACACTGCAAAATCACAATCTTGGAGGCATTCAATGGACAATGCCTAGTAAGATTGTTGACACTCTCTCAAATTGGGGGGAAGTAGGAATTGGGGCAAAGAACAGAAGTTATTGGAGGACCATTCCAGCATGCATCTGGTGGACCATTTGGAGAGAAAGGAGAGCTAGAAGCTTAGAGGATAGAAGCAGATCTCTACAAATGATCAAAACAGATTGTATTTTGTTATTCTGTTTTGGTGTACAAAGAGCTCCCCGTAGATGCTGAAGCAATCCTAGAAGTATTAGAATCTTGCGAGGTTTGCTATTCTGTTATTACATACACCTTTTTGTAAAGGGGTTTTTTTTACTACCTAAGTACTGGTTTATAATACAACTTGTTACCTTCTCAGAAAAAAAATTTAAAAGCTAAAATGACTATGGAGATACTCCCAGGAACTATAAGTCCTTTGAGGCAGTGTTACCAAATATAAGCATGAGGAGCAGGACAATTGGGTTTCCAAAGAGGTAGGTCAGTACTCCTTATGGAGTTAGTTGTGGAGATCAATCAGAGCATTCTGGCCTTTTCTAAGAAGGCACTGTTCTGTCAAAGTACATAATGGCAACAACACTATACTTTGTAAAGACAAGTGGTTGGGTCTCCTATTTCTCTCTCCAAACCTAAGTTGCGGACTCTTCACTTTTGATGCTGCACTGGTCTCGGATTCTCCAAAAATACAATACTTTTGAAGAATCCGACACACTTCCGTGGACATTTTTGAAGAGTTCGAGCAACATAGCTCCAAACTTCCCACATTATAGACTTCCAGGGACATGAAGAGGAAGCATTGGAACTTCTACTTCAGGTAGATAGTAGCAGAAGAGTAAGGAGAATAGAGACTGATGCAACATTCAAGAAGACCAGAATCAAAGGTGCCCAGGAACTCAAAAGCTTGGTGCCCTTTGATGTCAAATTTTAAAAGTGGAGGAAACAGGGCAAAGGGGAGAATCAACCATAATAGTGCCTGATGCAATTCAAATTAATTTCATGGAATGTGAGGGGATTGAATTGTAGAGAGAAAAAGAGACTTCTTCAAAGTATGGTACGTGAGTGGAATGCAGATATTTATTGTTTCCAAGAAACAAAGTTGGAGGGGGATGTTTCAGAAATAGTAAAACAAATATGGGGAAATAGATGGATCAAATATGAGTATCTAGAGGCCAGTGGGACAAAAGGGGGTATATTGATGATGTGGGATGGCATAATGTGGAAGGGAGAAGTTCTTGAGACTTGTTCATACACTCTAACTTGCAAATTTGAATCACAATTCCAAAGTTTTTCTTGCCATATTACTGGGGTGTATGCACCAAACTGTTACATTGAAAGAAGATCAGTTTGGGAAGAGATTGCTGATGTCAGAGGGGCCCTGGGCTATTTGTGGTGATTTACAATGTCTGTAGGTTTGTCTCAGAAAAAAGGAGTTGTGTTAGAAGAACAAAAGGGATGAAGGAATTTTCAGATTTCATTGAAGATATGGAGCTAATTGATCTTCAAATGGAAAATACAATCTTCACTTGGTACAAAGGGGACAACCATGAAGCAGCTTCCAGATTAGACAGAATTTTGTTTTCAAAAGAATGGGATGAAAGTTTCAACAACCTGAGGCTAATCCCACTTCAGAGGATTATTTCAGATCATATACCACTAGCTCTACAAGGTGGGACCTGGAACAAAACCAAAACATATTTCAAGTTCGAAAATTGGTGATTGGACACGGAGGGGTTCACTGATAGAGTCAGAGAACCTGACTATATACTGGCTTGTAAAATGAAAGCCTTGAAGAATAAACTTAAGGAATGGAGCAAAGAAGTTCAAGGAAATCTAGGCCTACAGAGAAAGAAGATATTAGAGAAGATGGCTGATTTTGATTCATTGGTTAAAAACAGACCTCTATCGGAAGAGGAATCCATAAGAAAAGGTGAGATGCTACTGGAATATGAGAATCTAACCAAAAGAGAAGAAATTGCTTGGAGACAAAGATCAAGAACCCTATGGTTGAAAAAGGGGGACAAGAACACTAAGTACTTCCACAGAATCGCAAATGCTCATAAAAGATACAATAATATTGATCAGCTAGAGGTCGAAGGTAAGATCACACAAGATACAAGCAGAATTGAAAAAGAGATTGTTGATTTTTACCAAAGGCTCTACACAGATACTTCCCAATGGAGACCAACTAGTGATTGCCCAAACTGTCCGGTCATTTCAACAGAGGAGAAACAAAGTTTGCAGAGAAACTTTGAAGAAGAGGAAGTGTTGAGATCTCTCAAGCTATGTGCAATGGATAAAGCACCAGGACCTGATGGTTTCACCATGGGCTTCTATATCAAGTGCTGGGAAATTGTAAAACATGACAAAATGAAGGCATTTCAAAATTTCCATGAGCAGGAAGTCTTCGAGAAAAGCTTCAATGCCACTTTCCTTGCCCTAGTTCCCAAGAAGACAGCTGCTACTGAATTGAGGGACTTCAGACCAATAAGCCTGATAGGTAGCATTTATAAAATCTTCTCTAAAGTCCTAACAGAGAGATTGAAAAGGGTAATGGAAAGATTGGTATGTTCTCAACAGATGGCATTTATTAAACGTCGACAAATTATGGATGCAGTCTTACTGGCAAATGAAGCTGTATGATCGAGAATGAAGCAGAAGAAAGCAGGAATATTGTGCAAACTTGACATTGAAAAAGCCTATGACCATGTTCATTGGGGATACTTGCTAGATGTTCTGGAGAAGATGGGATTTGGGCCTAATGGATCAAATGGATAAAATTCTGTATAACTACAGTGAATTTTTCTGTTTTGATCAATGGTGCACCAACAGGATTCTTTGGAGCTCAAAGGGGCCTCAGGCAGGGGATCCTCTATCCCCTTTCCTGTTTTTGCTAGTTATGGAGGGACTAAACAACATGCTCAAAATAGCTAACACAAAAGGCTGGTTGGAAGGTTTTGATGTGGCCGTAGATGCAAGGGACAACTTAGAAGTGACTTTTCTGCAGTATGCAGATGATACACTCATCTTTTGTGGGGCTGAAGAACAACTACTCAAACACCTTAGAGTAATTTTGGTCCTGTTTGAAGGAATTTCTAAGTTCATATAAATTGGAGAAAGAGTTTCCTTTATCCCATTAACGAAGTAAACAACACAGAGGCACTGAATTCTATTCTAGGTGGACAAGTGGGGTCCCTTCCCACTACATACCTGGTGATGTCTTTGGTTGCTAAATCAAAGTCCAAAGAGATTTGGAACAGTGTAATAGAGAAGTGTGAGAAGAAATTGGCTAGATGGAAGGGGCAATACTTGTCTCTGGGAGGAAGAGTAACACTTATTAACTCAGTTCTAGATGCTATGCCTAGATATATGATGTCTCTATTTCCCAATCCAGCAGGGGTCACAGATAGATTGGATAGGATTAGAAGGAAGTTTCTATGGCAGGGGAACAAAGACAGGGAAGGTTACAATCTGGTTAAGTGGAAAGATCTGTTAATTGAAAAAAGATTTGGGGGTCTGGGGATTAAAAATTTGTAGAACCATAGCAAGGCCCTCAGAATGAAATGGTTGTGGAAGTATGCTAATGACAAACAAATGTTATGGGGGAAAGTCATAAAAACCAAGTATGAGTGTGAAAATAAGTGGACGACAAAGGAAGTAATCTCCCCATGTGGTGTGAATTTATGGAGATTTATAAGGGCCTTATGGGATGATTTCAAGATCAAAACCAAGGTCAAAGTTAGAAATGGGGAAAAAACAAGTTTCAGGGAAGATGACTGGCATGTGATGGGGGTTTTGAGGAATATCTATCCATACATCTACAACTTAATGCAAAATCAGCAAATGATAATTGCTGAAATGTGGACACCCGATGGGTGGGAAATCAGCTTTAGAAGGCAAGTAAATGATTGGGAAATCACAAGAGTTGCAGAATTTTTTAACACTATTGGCCAATTTAAAGGAATTCAAGAAGGGGAAGATGAGCTTAGGTGGCAGGGCAGTGATGGAGGAATCTTCAAGGTAGGCAAAGCGTACAGATGGTTGAATAATCACAATCAACAGAATGTCAAGTGGCCATGGAAAATTATTTGGAAGGTAAATATTCCATACAAGGTGGCATGCTTTATTTGGCTCTTATCTAAGGAAGCTGTCCTTACTCAAGACAATTTGATGAAAAAGGGGATAACCTATGTCCCAGATGTGTTTTTTGTGGAGAACAAGCAGAAACTGTTAGACATTTGTTCCTTCACTGCAAGATCACAACTCAGCTTTGGAGGCTATTCATAAACCTGAAAGGTCTCTCTTGGTCTATGCCAAGAAAGGTTACAGAGGCTCTTCAAAGCTGGGAAGAAGCTAGATTCCAAGCAAGAAGCAGAAATTGATGGAGAATCATACCATCCTGCATATGGTGGACAATTTGGAAGGAGAGAAATGCTAGGTGTTTTGAGAGCGTAGAGAATAGTATAGAGCAGATCAAATTGAATTGTATCTTGATTCATTGTTTTTAATGTAATCAGATTTGGTCTAATGATCCTGTATCTATTATTGATGTGCTAAATTTATTGTAGACATAGGATCATAGGATCTGATTTACTTGTAAATATGGTCTTAGTATAGCCCATGTGCTGATCTGTTCCTATTGATATATACAAAGTTACCAGTTTCAAAAAAAAAAAGAAGATAACCTAGCCAAAATGAAGTTTCAAATTGAAAACAGATTAGTGACAACAGATATATTGGATATGTTTATACCACTTTTTGGACTAAATTGGGTCATGCCACAGAATATCAGAGATGTTTTTGTGAGTTGGAGTTGCTGGAAAGTTGATAGCACCATCAACAGAATTTGGAAGATGATACTTCCTACCATTTTTTGGAATATTTGAAAGAAAGGAATATGAGATGCTTTGATGGAATATCAACTACTCACCGATCTTTAAAAGCTAGATGTCTTTTGTTTTTGTATCGTTGGGTTTGTTTGTCCCCAATAAATTTATACTTTCTTGGATTTTGTCAGCTGCCTAACTCTTAACTAGATATGTACTGGAGCTGATAGGTTTTTTTAGCTGCTCTAGTATTGTAATTATTATGCATCCACTTGATGCCAACAATGAAGTTTTTACTTTGCCAAAAAAAGACAAAGGAAAAGAGAAGTGAGAGAACTGAACTTGATTATTCCTTAAGCCATTGAGTTAAATAACTAGATGTACATATTCTTAGGAAGGAAAGAGGAATCAAAAACATAATTACAAGCTACACTATATTTATAAGATCCTAGAATATCCTAGATATACAACATTCTATCAACTATTTTACTAGTCTATTCACAGCCTGTCTTCTTGGTTTATGTTTGTTTCCTATCTTTGCCATCGGTGCTCTCACTTCTCTTGTTCTCTGAGAAATGAAAGAATCTCACATTGTATTGAAATCATTTTTCAGGGTTCTTTCTTGATCAAAGTCAATGGACCGGAGGGTTGGTCGTGGGATCCTGAACAAGTTGAGTGTCTTCACTCTTATAATGATGATAATTTTGTTAGCCCGTGCACTTTTCATTGATTTACTTGCCCCCCCCCCCCCCTCCCCAATTTTTCTGGCTGGTGTATCTGAACAAAGGAGGATCTTTCTGTAGGTACCTGTTGCAATTGATCATACTGGCTGCAATGGCAATGAAGACATAAATTTTCGGTTCACGGGGTTCGTCCTTATTCTTATAGCATTGAAAGTAGTCTTGCATCCTTTTGTTCCACAAACAAATAACAAAGGAGGAACACTAATCTTTTGCAGTATTTATCTTGTTTCCCTCACAGCTATTTATCAATACATTCCGTATAATGTCTACAGTGTACTATGGACTACCCACTTCTCTACATGCTAATCTTGAGTCACTGTTTCTGCAGGTTCACTGCATCTGGAAGAATTGTTGGAAATGTTGGTGGGACGAGTTGCTCTCTGAAAGATGGAGGCCCATCAAATGTGAACGTTGAGCTATTGTCTCCCACAGGTGATGTTGTGTCCTCTGCATTATCAACACCCGGAGGAACATACTCCTTCACAAACACTATACCGGGTATGTTTACCTAAAAGTTGTTTGGTTGTGTTTTGAAGTGTACATATATTTAGACGAGAAAATACAAATGATCTGTATATTTAGATTGAAACTGTGTCATTCTGATGCTACTTTCAAGATAGGTATGTTTATGTTGCTTAGTTTTTTAATAGGTAGTTTCCGTGTGTGCTTAACATGCAATTATTCTGTTATAAAGCTCAATGTACCAATTGATCTTCATCAGGGAAGTACAAATTACGTGCATCACGTCATGACTTGGATGTTCAAGTTAGAGGATCCACCGAGGTACATTTTGAGTTCCTCATGTTCTTTTCATTACTATATCTTCTCTCCTTGTAATCTCATCGACTTCGTTTACCATATCTACTTCCTAAATTACTGTACATCTATTTGGAATAAGTAACACTGATTTGGTTCTCATTGCAGATTGAGTTAGGTTTCGAAAATAGAATATTGGAGGACTTCTTCTTTGTACCTGGTTATGACATTCGTGGATCTGTGGTTGCTCAGGTGAGTTTCTCTAGTAATGACTTGATCTGTGTTTCTATTTTAAATTTTATATTACAGTTTGTTGCTGTGGATCTGTGGTTGCTCAGGTGAATTTCGCTAGTAATGACTTGATTTGTGATTCTGTTTTAAGTTTTATATTTACAGTTTGCTTGCTGTGACTTGTTACAGTTTTTATGTATTTCTTCTAAGAAATTGATGGGTCAAGGATACCTTTTAATTCTGCATAATCTGTATTTCATAGTGATTTCTGTATGAACTATATTTACACACAATTCAAGACAAGACTATCGCTAAAACTGACTAGAGGCATTTGGAATTATTACGATCGAACGAATTTGTACCTACTTATGTCTTGTCTCACATCATTAAAAGTGATGAAAATGTGGTAAAGAGGTGGAAATCTTAATAGCCAAGTTGTTTCTTCCTCTAGTGAGCTGTGAGAGTTGAAATCCCAACTTCTTTATGAGACAATGATGTATAAGCTCCTTGGTATCATAATCCAAACTCAGCAGAAAATGTTCCTACTCTCTTTCAAGCAATTTATGTGGATAGTGGTTCCTGAATGATATGGTAAAGAGGAATACTTACCATTTCAAAGGAAAAAAAGACTGTAAAGAGAAGTAAAGGAAATGAAAAGTTACTTGCACCGGTTAAATTTTAGCAGGAGAAGTAAATATTTTTCTTGCACATATTAATGCAGTGCAAAAGCATATTAAAAGATAGTTAAGTTTGTGTGTGTTAGATATTTCCAACCTGTTCTTTAATGCATGCAACTTAGGACTTAAAATAAACTTTAAAGCTTGCTCAGGTTTATACCTCTCATTTCCTTCTTGCTATTACAGTGCAAATATGATTCTAGAAAGTTGAAGTAGTCCCAATGTCCTAGTAGGCTAACCAATCTTATTAAGACCAAGAACTTGAAAACCTAGTAATCTTGCGGGATAAGTTCTGTTAATCTAAAATAAACTTTACTTTCTCAAGATGACTATTCAATTAACTGATTAAGATGGATACAAGGTTCTTACATGTCAAGGGAAAAAAGGATGTTTACAGCATTCTTGATATGTTGGTTTCCCGTTCTGGTGCTGCATCAATGTGCTGTACCTAATAGTAAATGCAAAGGCAATTAGTTGTAGGACTTTTTTTTTCCTTTTGGAGTTACTTTTATTTTTCTGATGTTGCCTTCTGTTATCTAATCGTTTGACTGTGGTAACTGTTTTCTTATTCGTTCTTGTTCAAATGGAACTGCATAAAATATGAAGCAAAGACAAACAAATATATCTCTGTTTTGGGATCATACTAATGATATTGACATGAATTAGCGAACAATTGACCTATATGTTTCCCTATTCCCTTTTTGTGATACCGAGCAATTATGAAATTAATACCTCATTCCCATTAGAAGTAGTAGAATATGATTAGGTGACTCTACGACATAGCTTCTCTTGTTCCATAATAGTGTGTTTACATTCTTTTATGTTTCTGATGTTAACTGTGTTGCAGGGAAATCCCATATTGGGAGTTCATATCTATTTATACTCAGATGATGTCACAAAGGTTGATTGCCCTAAGGGCTCCAAAAATTCACCTGGTGATCTAGGTTTGGGAGAAGCACTTTGCCACAATGTGACAGATGCTAATGGAATCTTCTCGTTGAAATCCATTCCTTGTGGTAAAACTTTTATTTTTGCTGGTATAATTCTTTTGATTTGGCTATGTGTAAATTATAATTGTTTAAGTGGAAGTGCTTCCCAGCAACAACAACAACAACATACCCAGTGGAATCCTAGGGTCTGGGGAGGATAAAATGTACGCAAACCTTACCACTGCCTCATAGAGATAGAGAGGTTGTTTCCGGAAGACCACCCTTGTCTTAAAAATATCAGGCCCCAAAAGTAGAAGATACTAGATATGAAAGAAAAACGACTAATTTAGAAAGCAAATGGTAATATATAAATGCAATAAAAGTAACAAACATAAGACGGACAATAATAACACAAGATATAAAGACACCAGTACACGACTAATCCTACTAAAAGAATAAGCTGATGAAGAAAATCTAAAAAATCAAGAATATTTTATTGCTGTTTGAGTACTAGATGGTTTGTTCAACATTTTAACTGTGTTTTGGTATGATTATCTACCTTCTGTAATTGGGTAAGATACCGTTTTTCACCACCTTTACCCCCTCTTCTCGATTATAAGGATTGATATGTTGAACTAATTGCAGGGGTTTACAAACTTATACCCTTCTACAAGGGTGAAAACACAGTTTTTGATGTTTCACCTTCTTCAATGTCGATATCGGTTCAGCATGACCATGTAATAGTGCCGGAAAAGTTTCAGGTATAGTATTGCATGTTTTTTCCTTCTTACCAAGGTTTAAATGGGCCTCTATTGTATTTTGTGGGAATTAAAACTTGTCCTTTTGGCCAAGTATCTGCTGAAAAGTATGTAAGAACTTCACTTTACTGCTATTTTTATTGGTGAGTAAATGTCTTAGTAACAAGGTATTAGAACCAATTTGACTGCTTATGTTTAAATCTTTCAATTGCAACTGCCATTTCAAAGACTCAAATTCTGTTAATCACACTTCCATTTACTTAGAGGATTTTTTTGGAAGTTTTTTAATTGAAGAAGATTATGTTACCGAGACAGCTCAATAAAAGTCTTTCGAGGAATAAATAAAAAGATACTATGAGAATGAAAAGTATTTTTGTGGTGAGCAGTTGTTTGCTATGAACATTAATCTTTTTATTTCTCTTTCATATCAAGAAAACTACATATTTCTTCATCAAAAAAGCTACGTATATATATGAGAAATATAATTGCTATGGAGATTAACTATAGTAAATAAAAAGTATGGTTAATGAAAAATGAAATTACTTTAGTAAATTATTGGTTAATGCAGAAAAGAGTATGCAGAGCCCTTTAACCTCCATTTCTGACACCCCATGTTAAAGGACCAAACTGTGTTTGTATGTTCTTTACACTCGTTCTAGCTAGTTTATCATACCTGCATGGTGCATATTTTCTTCTAGTGCCGTAATGTATGCTTCTCTAATCTTTTCCTTGATTGGTTCTTCTGTAAAACGTATGTAAAGGATGGATGCTGTATTAAGTAATTGTACTCTTTGTGCTTGATAAATTAGTTGTATCAAGTGCTATGCATTGTTACATGTTCCAAGTATTTTTTCTTTAGAATCATAAATACATCAACTTCTCCTTGTAATTCCTTAAGCAAAAGCATGTGTCAAAAAGTTGTTACATTTTATTTTTCATAGGTCACTGGATTTTCTGTTGGGGGTCGTGTGGTTGATGGAGATGGTAATGGAATTGAGGGTGTTGAAATTTCAGTTGATGGACAAAAAAAATATATCACTGATAAAGAGGGATATTACAAGCTTGACCAGGTAATTCTATTTGCCGCTATGTTATAGCTTCAAAGTTTTGTACATTGATGAATTGACAATTTGTTGTAAATACTACCAGATCGTCTTTAGCATCAGTCCTTTCTATGGTTGTCGATTTGGTAAAAATAAGAATATCTGATTGTGCCTTGAGCTGTGTCTGCTATCCGGTGTAGTTAGGAAGTAGTATCATCATTCCCTTGTTTTCAATACATTGCCTTTCACTTCCTCGTTGACCCCGCATGTGGGATTACATTGGGTATGATGTTATTGTTGCCTTTCACTTCCTCAAATGCTTGATTGAGTTGACTGAGATGGTGTCTGATGCAGGGTTTTCCAAATGGTGGGTTTTGCTAGGATGTATGAAAATAGTGATGCTTCGGGGGTTAGGATAGGGGGCACAATATTCTAAAGCTCAGGGATATTCAAATATTTTCCTCATGTATATTTCTGTCTGCAGTTATCACCTCTTTCAAACTTTTAATATGTTTTGTTGCTTTTGAAGTAATCTATATTTTTCTTCGATTTATTTGAATGAGGATTTTATTTCAACTTTTGAATATATGTATGTTCTCAAAAAAGATTTTATTGCAATTGAAATCATTAAAGTCCTGTTAAGTACAATAACATACCCAGTGAAATCCCACAAATAGGGTAGGAGGGGAGAGTGTACACGGATTTTACCACTACCTCGTAGAGATAGAGATTTTGTTTCCGGATTATAATCCTGTTAAGTGATGATTTATATTTTTAAAAAGTTAAGCATTTAATGATATGTTCATGCAACCTACTTCCTAAAGGCCATATTAAGTTCACTCCCTGTATATGAAAAGTATAGCGCATGCCTTGTGGAATATATCTCAACCTTTTTCTCTTTCAGCTCTCAGAATTCACTGTAGATGGTACAATCATCTGTCCGGAGTTCATAGATGACATAGGTTGCAGTAATTTTGCCTAAAGGTGCTAATTGGCTCCTGTAAAAGGTTTCCACCTTGAAGTATCAGAAACCATGACATGACTAGTAATTAAGGCCAAATAGGACTGATTAAGGGGTTACCATGGGAAGTGTCCGATTTCACACTCAGAAAACTTAGGTTGCTGAAATGCTGATCGAAAATACAAGTTGCTGAAAGCCATGGACGCCACTCTATATAGTTGACTTGCTGACTCAGGTGATGCCCCAAATATGAACAAAGAATGCCCACATGTAGCTGTCACGAAAAGACTAAGAATAGAAGTCAAGGGAAGTCTAAGCCTGAAGGTCCAAAAAGGACCAAGTAGAGAAATATTGGTTCAATCACAAGAATGGGAGAGCAATAGTTATTGATCCGCTCAAGGCCTTAATTTCATTGTGAGGATAGTTGCTTCATCATCAATAGAAATCTCACTTTGTACTTCACTAATGTGCATGCTTTCATAGCCCCTTCTTTTTGCATTTGATTGACTTGCAAAACATCTCCAGGTTACATCTAAACGATACACAATAGAAGCAAAGAAGGTGCACTACAGATTTGACAGGCTAATTGACTTTTTGGTAAGCTTATAACTGTGTCATTTAAGAAATTTGGAATGATGATTTGCAAGTTCTATCTCCTTTTAGTGCAGATAGTTTGTTGTATGGTCATTTATTCCAAATTGTTACTGACTGCCTCCTTTTTTGGTGGTTCTACCTCTACCATCCTTATGATTTTATAGGTATTGCCTAACATGGCTTCTATCTCTGACATCAAAGCTGCGTCATATGATGTATGTGGTGTTGTGCAAACAGTTAGTTCCGAATTCAAAGCCAAGGTATCATTTTTCTCTTCTGTTCTTCTATCAAACTTGCACTTCTTAGGTTATTGGTGTTTGCACATGAACATAGTTCAAATCTGAAATTGGTCTGTTATGCTGGTTGGACATTTCTGTGTAATATAACCTTTTTCTTTATGAGTGGTGAGTTTACTCTTTGGGAGATACTGTCAGCAATTATGAATTGATACTTTAATGTCAAATGAGTTTTTTTGGAACCGGTAACATTTGTATTGATATTCTAATGTGAAATGAGTTTGGTTGGTATGTTTTGGTGGGATTGATACTATTTTTTTACTTCCTTACTAGTCAACATCATATACCTATCCCAAGCTGTTAATTCTCTAGTTTCATAGTCAGAACTTAAAAAATATTTGCAGTTCCCATTATCTTCTTGCAAATGGTTGTGTGCTTGCAGGTGGCTCTGACTCATGGCCCACAAAACGTCAAACCTCAAGTGAAACTTACTGATGAGAGTGGCCATTTTTGTTTTGAGGTATGGGAGAGTGAATATTATTTTTAGTTTTTTCTGCTTTTTGAAAAATTTCTGACTGTTATAGGGTGCCTGCTTACATGAAGTTGGATAATCAAATGCATAATGGCTTGAAATTTGATATTTTCAAAAAATAATCAAATGCATAATGGCTTGAAATTTGATATTTTCAAAAAAAAAAAAAGGTTCCTTAGAATGACCAGATGGTCAACAAGCAGGACCCCTTACCTCTTTGGCAGCTGAAGTGATGAGAAAATTTGATGATTGATTATTGTGTTTTGCTGTTTATACTGTTATCTCCTTGGCTAGTTTGATGGTGAATTGGAACAGCAAATATGATAAAATATCTCTAGGTAGCCACTCGAAAGGTGGTGACATATGAAAGTGGTCAGAAGATAGAGATAGGGAACAAGAGATGTGTGTGCGCCAGCAGATATTCAATTCTTTTGTTGTTCTGTAAGTGGGTTTTTGTTCACAGCTGTAAAAGCTGATGTGTAAAATGGAAAGATGTGATGAGTCTAGCTGGTAGAATGAGAACAAAGGAGGAATTTTTAGCTTTATGTAGAGTGGATATTTCTATTATCATCCTCAGATGTAACGGAACTTAAAAACTGCGTCAATATTTTCTGTTTGAAACACATTAATGTTTATCTGAACTTGCCACAGGTTCCTCCGGGTGATTATCGCTTATCTGCAATTCCAGCAAAACTTGAGAACACCAAAGAGCTTCTATTTTCTCCTTCTCATATTGATGTTTCAGTCAGGAGTCTTATATTGGATGTCAAATTCTATCAGGTATTTGAGTTATGTTATTGGAATTTCAAATCCAAATATGGACTGCTTTGAAGATATGCTAATTTTCTCATATCGTGTCAAACTAATTATCTAATTTGTGGATATGGCAGTAGAAAGTCAGTCCATCTAAATTCAGATGAAATGCTTGTTGAGTCACTTGTCTTTTTTTGAAGGCACAAGTAAGTATCCATGGCTCTGTTGTTTGTAAGGAGAAATGTGGTTCTTCAGTTTCTTTGACTCTTCTGCGCCTGGATGGGAGATACAAAGACGATAAGAAGAAAATTGGTTTGGCAAAGGAGAGT
>JAPFFP010000094.1:3077166-3093389 GCA_026153255.1 Solanum medicagineum | reverse complement strand
CCGGCAGTGGTCCTCCCAGAAAGTCTCATTGAATCGACCCACCCCACGGAACAATGCTACCCAACCCCCACCTTCCCAAACCCCCAATTTTCTCTCCTTATCTTCATCAAAATCGGATTTTTCGGCCGATTTCTCGGGTCGCCGGTCGACCCGATTCGTTTCCAAGATGCATTTCGGCCGACCCAAGATTTCGGGTAACGGACGTCATTCTTCGTTTGCTGAGGAGGTTCTTCAAGAAGCACTTCGTTGCTGCAAAAACGACGACGTTCTGGACCAAGTGTTGTTGACTTTGGGGTCTAAGCTTTTGGGCTCTGATGATTTTACTTTTTTGTTCCGTGAGCTTGGGAACAGAGGGGAGTGGGAAGCTTCTATGCGTTGCTTTGAATTCGCTGTTGCTCGTGAAAGGAAACGGAATGAGCAAGGTAAATTAGCTAGTTCAATGATTAGTGTACTTGGTAGATCAGGGAAGGTTGATTTAGCTGAGAAAGTGTTTGAGAATGCGGTGAATGACGGGTATGGTAATACTGTTTATGCTTATTCTGCTTTGATTAGTGCGTATGCGAAGAGTGGGTATTGTAATGAAGCGATTAGAGTCTTTGAGACCATGAAAGATTCGGGGTTGAAGCCTAATTTAGTGACTTATAATGCGTTGATTGATGCTTGTGGGAAAGGGGGTGCTGATTTTAAGAGGGCGTCGGAGATTTTTGATGAAATGTTGAGAAATGGGGTTCAACCGGATAGGATTACATTTAATTCGTTGCTTGCTGTTTGTAGCGGTGCAGGATTGTGGGAGACTGCGAGGGGTTTGTTTAACGAGATGATTTATAGAGGAATTGAACAGGATATATACACGTATAATACGTTTTTGGATGCAGCATGTAATGGGGGCCAGATAGATGTTGCTTTTGATATTATGTCTGAGATGCATGCTAAGAATATTCTACCCAACCAAGTCACATACAGTACTGTGATTCGTGGGTGTGCAAAGGCAGGGAGATTAGACAGAGCGTTGAGTTTATTTAATGAGATGAAGTGTACAGGCATAAAATTAGACAGGGTTTCGTACAATACTTTACTTGCTATATATGCAAGCCTGGGAAAATTTGAGGAGGCTCTTAACGTTAGCAAGGAGATGGAGAGTATGGGAATTAAGAAAGATGTTGTCACTTACAATGCTCTTCTGGATGGGTTCGGCAAACAGGGAATGTATACCACAGTTAAGCAGTTGTTTACAGAAATGAAAGCTGAAAACCTTTCACCTAACTTATTGACGTACTCCACATTGATTAGTGTGTATTTGAAAGGAAGTTTGTATCACGACGCTGTAGAGGCTTATAAGGAGTTCAAGAAGCAAGGTCTGAAGGCAGATGTTGTCTTCTATAGCAAACTTATTGATGCCTTGTCTAAAAAAGGCCTTGTGGAGTATTCTTCGCTGTTGCTTGATGAGATGACGAAGGAAGGGATACAACCAAATGTTGTTACATATAACTCAATAATCAATGCTTTTGGTGAATCAGCAAGCAATGGATGTGGATCAGATGACGTCACACAGGTTGTTTCCACTGTTTCTCAGAGTAAATGGGAAGACACCGAAGAGGATAATGTCATTAAGATTTTTGAGCAATTAGCTGCCCAAAAGTCAGCTAGTGGGAAGAAAACTAATGCTGAAAGACAGGACTTGCTCTGTATTCTAGGTGTTTTCCATAAGATGCATGAATTACAAATAAAGCCTAATGTAGTGACATTTTCCGCAATCTTGAATGCTTGCAGGTAAAATTTCTTTCCTACTAGTTTCACGCTTTACATTTAATTATGCTTTCTTCAATGCGTCGTCTTTCCATTATGTGAGGTTTAGTATGATCCATTTCAACTTTTGGAAGGCAGTTGGGCTGCTATATCCTTTGGGTGGTCGTTATGTTCATTTTCTTTGTAAAGAACTTCTTGAAGCATTTGATCTTGGACATGAAATTTAGTGCAACTGGAATCTGTTTGAGGATATGAAATGTGCATGCATCAGTCTGACTTTCTGTCACTGTCTTGAAGGCTGATTGTCTAATATTTGTGTGCTTTTCAATATTCAATATGCCTCCTGTTTTTAGGTGAAATGCCGTTGCAGACTTTTAAGATTGTTGTATGTATGAAGGCAATTAAGCAGAATAAACTTTTTCTAAGCCTTGGTGCGCAGAGTTACTTGGTACTTGTGCTATTGGAAAGTAGCAGGTTCCCAGTAGAATAGGCGAGGTATGCTCAAGGTGGTTGGACACCACTGTCATTTAAAAATAAATAAAGCAGAAGAAATGTCTTGAGAGTTCTCCACTGAGACAAATACTTCTCACTCTAATGAATGAAACTTTATTTCAAGCTGGATTTTTCAAACATATATAGAGCTCCATAGACCATAGCCTTTATGACCTTGCTTAGAAGTTCATAAGCGAGGTGGGGAGAGGTAGAGGTGAGAGAGAGAGAGTTTTGGTCTCGGAGACTGCTTCAGCGGCAGGTTGTAGGAGTAGTTTAATTTGTCATTAAATGGACCCATTTTCACATTAGAAAACACACCCACTCTGAGGAGTTTTCTTCCACTTCAAAAATTACTTCGGACAAGGGTGTTTGATAAGAAGGAAAATCCTTTTCCAGAAAATAAGTCATTTTTGGCTAAGAAACACCAGTACATACTTTCTTTGAAACAAGGTGTAGAATGACTTTCTTTGATTAAAATTTTCTCGATAGACTGTTTGAATAGTTTTTAAATCTTAGAGATTGTTGGATAGTGAGACAGTTTCTTTTAGAAAATGTTTTCCAGAAAATAATTTCCTTCACACCAAACACACCCCAAATATTTTCTTCAAAGTGGAGAACACCTTTGGAACAATGTGGAGAATGAACAACGAACTATTTTGTATCAAAATATTGATACTGTTAATTTGGTGTACACATCTTTAGTAGAACTAGAAGCAGGAGAGAATGCGAAAGAGGACAAATGAGAGATGATTTTTTGGTGAGTGGTATTTTCATTTGTCTTAATGAGTCTTTTGAAGGAGTGCTCAAGAAAATTGCTACTTTAGACATTTAACATCGTTGTGGTATTCCAATGCACTTGATTGATTCAAATGTTATAATAAAACTGAATGGGATTGTTTATTTGAGTCAGGGGCGGATCTAGGTACAGTCCTGGGGTTGCCACGACATCCAATGACCTCGGTAGAAAGTCTGTTTATATATGTATACATGTACAGAAAGTCTATAAATATTAAACGTGCTACCCTGAATATTAAATATGAACATAGTGCGGGTGGTGGAAGGTTGAATTTTTTGTCCTCATGGACACAGGTTCTATATCCATAGCATTTTTTGCTTTTGCAAAATGCAGATTCACTACAGGGATTTGAACTCGCAACCATCAACATTAGGATTAGAAAGAAACTTATCCACTAAGCCATGGGCACTTCATGTTTTTTTATACTTTAAATATGTTGTGTCAATGGTGGGAAACTTCTCCATTTGAATTTTGCGGACTTTTTTTTCTTTTGTATTATCATCATCATCATCATCTTTATGCTTTATCATTTTAAGCATAAAGTATTACTTTTCTATCTTAATTTACATGACACACTTTTTTTTTAGTCTATGCTAAAAAAAATGTTACTTTTCTATAACTAGAACAACTTTAATTTATAATTCTCCTCTTACCCTTTATGAAACATGGAAGCTATACTGAATTCTCATATGATTTCGCTGGTCGTTTTATAATTTTATCGTTGTGAGTCAATATTTTAACATATGACTTAATTGAGTGTATTTAGAATATGCTATATAGAGCGTGAAGTATTATTAAATGTAAATACTTATTTCATCTAAATTTAAATAAAGTTATGTATATAAAAAAATTTAGGCCACTTTATAATTAGTTTGTTATATATAGCGTGAAACATTAATAAATAGAAATAATTACTTCATCATTTAGTGTATTTAGAATATGAACATTCATCGAGTGCGATTATAGAGGATATTATTAAAAGTTTTTTCCTTTGCACTAAGTTGTCATATTTTATTTTTATTTTTTATTCATTTTCTTTATAAATTGAAAAGATGAATAACCAAATGGAAGTCTCAAGTTGCAATTTACAAGGTCAAAAATAGGTTAAATATTTTGAGATCAATTTAATTAATATGTCCATTTTAAAAGTGATATGGCACCCGTAATCATTAAATCCTGTATCTGCCTCTGATTTGAGTGGAATTGATGGGTGATTCAAATATAATTGCAGCCGATGCAGTTCATTTGATGAAGCTTCACTCTTACTCGAAGAACTCCGTCTATTTGATAATCAAGTTTATGGGGTGGCACATGGACTTCTCATGGGTCAGCGGGAAGGTGTCTGGACACAAGCTCTCTCTCTTTTCAATGAAGTGAAGCAGATGGACTCTTCAACTGCATCTGCCTTTTACAATGCTTTGACTGACATGCTGTGGCATTTTGACCAGGTAAAACTGCAGTTACACAACTATCTAAGAGAAGAAAACGTGGAGTAAATTTCTTTATTTTTTTAATGTCCTGATAAAGAGTGAAATTTATCCTCATAGATGAAGAGGTAGTGGTTCTCTCTTAGGTTTTAGCTCTAGGTATTTGCTTCATTAGGCACAGCCATCCTTGTTTAATGTGGAGATGGCTGCGAACGTTCTATGTTATCCTCCAGATGTTCATCCATTAGAATGTTTTGTGACTAGTAAAAAAGTATTGTTGTACAGAGAGTGCATCATACATTATCGTCATTCCAGTATTCATGCTTCTAACATTTGAATTGATGTGTCCTGCTGTTCTTTTCTTGATTTTAACTGTGGAATGCTTTGAGGATCACGATTGAGGGCTAAAGGAAATTCTAGTAGAAATAATTATATGTGAACTGGTTCTTTCCACATCTGGATAAGTATTTTCCTTGAGAAAAAACAGTTGAAATAATATAGCAAGAATACACAGAGATGATATCGTATCTATCATCTATGTTGGTCAAACTCTTCAAAAGTGTCAGCAGGTGCGAGTCAGATTCTCCAAAAGTAGTGTATTTTCGGAGAATCTGGTGCGGGTGCAGCATTACAAGTGAAGAGTCTGCGCAACTTAGTTTATCATGTCATGAATGTATGGAATCATCTCGTTCACTGCTGTTGATGCATAACCATCCAAAAGTGGTACTTGTGATCTTCCTCTGTCCCTCTATCTTGGATTTCCTCACCTTTTCTTGCTCACTCTCTTAAACTGACCTACCTGACCTTGCTGCATAGTTCAGCACTTATGTCAAGGAAACCAAAAACTTTGTTCTGATCATTGTTTAACTGACTAACATCACCTTTGCATTGCCATAAAAGCCACGACTGAAATTTGGTTGCTTGTCTAATTTTCTCCAGAAACAAGGTGCTCAATTGGTTGTACTTGAAGGAAAACGTTCGGAAGTGTGGGAAAATACATGGTCCACTTCTTGCTTGGATCTGCATTTGATGTCTTCAGGGGCTGCATGTGCAATGGTCCATGCATGGTTGCTTAGCATAAGGTCGATAGTGTTTGAAGGCCATGAGCTACCAAAGATGTTGAGGTATTTTCTTTAATGCTCTTATATTTTTTCAGAATCAGACAAAAAACTCTAAGAGTGATATACATGAGTCATGACTGAAGTGTTCAACTGTCCTCTGCAGCATTTTGACTGGCTGGGGCAAGCACAGCAAGATAACAGGTGATGGCGCCTTGAAACGAGCCATTGAAGGCTTGCTCACCAGCATAGGTGCACCATTCCAGTTAGCAAAGTGCAACATTGGGAGGTTCATATCCACTGGAGCTGTAGTAGCTGCCTGGTTGAGAGAATCAGGTACACTTGAAGTGCTTGTTCTTCAGGATGATAGAAGTCACTTGGGCGCCACAAGGTTTGGTCAGAGTTCTAATTTACAGCGACTAACATTGTAGTCGTTTCTGTATAATTTGACGGGGAATATGACATTTCAATCCCAGTGTAAATTAGTATATAAATATATATATTCCTTTGTTGGGTGTGAAATGTCCTATTCTACTTCAACTTTAAACTGGACCAGTAATCTGCTTGAATCTTGATGAACACTCTTTCTAAACTGTAAACACAATTGCAGCATTTCTGGTCCATAAAAAACAGAAAGGTGTAGCCCTTAGGCCAGGTCAAGTGGCAAAGTGGGGAGGATTTGTGGCCAAGGTCACAGGTGCAAGTCCCACAACATGCAAAAATGAAGCCTGCATTTAAGTGGAGAAGGGTAGGGGGCGGGCCTATTGTACACCGAGTTTAGAAGGTTGTGGTTGATCCAAAGGACGGGCCATAGATGGGATTTTTCGGTTATAAAAAAAAAATGGTAAAATGGAGCAGAATAACAAAGAACTGCTTTTCATAAAGGTCTATGGAGCTCTCTTATGAAATAAACAGTTGACAGCAAATAATTACAGCTGTCTAAATATTTCATTTCTATGTTTTAAGCTTAAAATGTAGGTTACAACTGTAATGTAAGAACAAGAAACGATCAAGTTATTAGAAAAAACTGAAGATAAACTATGGTTGAGTTTTTATATTTTTGGGTTTTGTTGTCCATGATTATTGGAGCTTTTGATGCGTATAAGCACATTGTTTTTTCGAAAAATTGTTGAGTATTGTTTTCCCTAGACATATTGCCAACGAATTTATAGTCCGTCCCCATTAACTGTTCGGGCATTGACCAAGGAAGAATCCATTGTCGACTTATTGGTAATGTATGATCAATTTCCTTTCTAGTACCCTACCCTTGGGTGGAATCTAAACCCCCCTGCCTCCTCGAAAGAAAGATGTCCTAAACACCCCTCCCTCTCCCCCCGGTCTCTCTCTCTCTCTCTCTGCATTTTGAGTAGATTAAATTTATGTTCATATTAGCCTATGAATATTATGTAAATATTTTGACTCCAAATTGTGTAGGACTATTTGTAAATTGTATTCATAACTTTTATGGGGTTCACACCATTTTTAGTTGCATTTATGGGTCAAAAAGAGAATATAATATTTTTCTTAATTTTTCGTGAGTATTAGCATATGAATGTTTTGTAAATGTGTCTATCCAAAACATTGACTCTAAATTTTGTGGGATCCGTAATAATTTACTAAATGATATTCATAGTTAATATAGCATCCACACCACTTTTTAGCACTTTCGAGTAACTAAATGTGAATTTTGTGGTATGATTTCTGATCAATCTTTTCATGAACCATTTACAAAATAATATGTGATGACCTACATAAAAATTGCAATAGCCTCGTCCTAATTCGCATGACATTTTTGAGCATTTAGGGGCCGCTTAATTGGAATTAGACCTCCAAAATTCGTTGTTTCGAGTACCGTAAAATGCTTCGAGTCGCCACTCAATGTCATCTAACCTACTAAAACTCTTAGTAGACTTGTGACGGAGTTTTATAAAGTTTTTTGAGAAAAATGGACTTAAAGCCTCGACATGTAGCGCCAGAATCCGTGGGCTAACACCCATAGAAATATGCCGAAATTGTCTGTTTTGGTTTCCTTGTCCCATAAAATCCTACCAAGCCTCCGCCAACACCGTCGGGCCACCTGGGGCTTCTTTCTGAGCTTGTTGTGGACCCACTCGTATGATATTTGGGAACCTTGCGCCGGAGCCCCATGTAGCACCATAATACGTAGGCTAACACCCACAGAAATCTGTCGAAATCGTCTGTTTCGCCTTCCTTGGCCCATAAAATCCTACCACGCCTCTGTCAACGCCGTTGGGCCACCTGGGCCTCTTGCTGGGATCGTCGCGGACCTACTCATTTGATTTTTCTAGAATCTTGTGCTGGAGCACAATGCAGAAATCCATGGGCTAACACCCACAGAAATCTGTCGAACTCGCCTGTTTCGCCTTCCTTAGCCCATTAAAAACCTACAAGGCCTCTGCCAATGCCGCCGGGCCTCTTTCCAGACTCGTTGCGGACCCACTCGTATAATTTTTCGGAAATTTTGTGTCGGACCCACTCGTTGGGTCCTGCAATGCAAAATTTTGATTATCAAAGCTTCAGTGTGTATTTGCACATAGAGCTTTTGAGCATGATAAATGTAATTGTTTTCGGTTCGATTCGATTCTAATACCCGACTTTCCTTAAAGTAAATAGTAAGTGAAATATATTGATATTATCAAAAATTCACTGCGCCATGTAATAACTTAAATCCCAGCAACTTTAGGGAGATAGAAAGCAAGAACTTTTGGAAAAGGTTATTCAATTAATTAATGTATGGAAAAGGTTATTCAATTAATTAATGTATGTGTGTTTCCTCACTTATCCCATCTCACAAGAGTCAAGCCCAGAAAGTGTGGCAAGTCATTCGCCAAGGCCATTACCAAAGTTGCTTCGTTCCAAACCTTTTAGGCTTCGTTCAGTTCCTCGGACGTTGGGTTTTTTTTCATTCAATGTTCGATTATATTGAAATTCGACAAAATTTAAATTTACATCAGAAAGTAAAATATTTCATAATAAAGACGACTTTATACTCATGTAAACTCGAATCCAAAATTTCTGATTAAGGACGAAGAATTAATCAGTTCCCTATGTAAATTAATACAATGCAAACTTTTGGGTCCCAAATCAAAGACAAGGAGATAACAATACCTTACTAATTCTATGATTCTATATTGTGCCACGATAACCCCTTCCCACACCGTTCCTTCTATGTATGGTGCTTGCATCATAACAAATTAAAAATTTATAAATTTTGAATTTATTATTAAATTATTAAGTTTATAATTAAATATTTAAGGAAAAATTAATTGAATTAATCCAAACTCATACCTAATACCGTAGCTTCGTCCTTACTTTCTTGTACCCACCATGCCTTCTTAACAAATTTTTCATGTGCATCCATGTTCTTGATTGGAGGTGATGATTAACAATATACACCACTAATTAAACTTTAATTAATACACAAAGAAAGTGTATATATTATATGCATCCGTGATATTCGTTGAACCATACATTAAAAGAATAATTAATTTGATTAATTGTCTTCTAATTATATGATAGAAAATTAAAGGAATTCAATTAGAGAATGTGATCTTATCCTAATTCCCAACATGGAAGATTATGAGGTCTCACTTTTAATAGACAAAACCATGAGAAAATATGATTACAAGATTGCTTAAATTAAGTATCCTCCTGTTGGGGAACATGAAAAAGGTCACTATGTGTGATGCGTCACATTTTCGACGAAATTTAAAATTTGAAGTTTATGAATTTTAAAGTACTGATCATTCGACTCATAAATTATTTTTGAAACAGATTAATGCGCATTAAGCGAGCGCGATACCATAGAGAAGTACATTGTTGACAAGGAAAATTGATCTCTAATCTCCGTCATGAAATATCACTTATTACACCTACTCAATCACTCTTCCAAATCTAACACGTAAAAACTTTTACTCTACGATTCATGCAAAATTCTTCAAAAATTATACTTCCTTCGTCCCATTTTAATTGAATTTGTGAGGTAATGCACACATATTAAGAAAAATATTCAAAGACCAAATTTACACCATAATTTTCACTATTGCCCTTTGTAAAATCATAAATATGTCGTGTAATATATCTCCTAGAAAGGATAAAACTTCCATAAATGAAAGAAAAATATGGAAAAAGTTTGAAACATTCACCTTGAATTTTTAACAATTCAGATATTTTGAACATTAAAAAAAATATTAAAAATTTAATTAATTTGAGATGGAGAGAGTAATAAATAATAGCTATGAAATATAACTTTATATTAAAATCTTCAAAAATTTAACACGTAAAATTTAAATTTTACTCTACGTGCTCATATTAAGCATGCATTGATTTGAAATGAAAGTAAACAACACAAATGTCTTAAAATTCAGCTCCAAATACAAAAGACATTACTATAGCCCAAACCATATCTTAAATCCATAGCAATCACAAATTAAGTCAATTCACCAAATTTCAAAACATAAACTTAAATAGGAAACGATCTCGCTCTCTTGATGGAAATAACGATCAATACATTCGATAGAAATTTAAATTTTGAATCCATCTTGACGAGTCATATTTACATTAGGCATGCATTGAATTTGGAAAGTTGGTAAAGGAATAATCCAGGGTGTTTTTCATTCAAATCATGCATGCGTGTGTGTTGTAATATGGGCCTATATATGAGAAAGAAAAAAATGTTGTGGTCTTTAATTAAATCATACATTATATTTATAATATATGGTTGGGGTGGTGAAGAAAATTATCATGTGGATTCATGTGCAATACTTAGCTGGATAACATGCATTCACCACGACAAATTTAATATAATGTACACTTGGCTTTTTTTCATTCATTTATTTATTTTATCCCATTCTTTTGGAAAAACATAATGGTGCCTTATAATATTTAGCATTATCCTATAATTGACCTAATGAATCATCATAACTTATATATATAGCCATACAATTTGCTTCTAAAAGCACATATTACAATTTTCCTATGGGAAAGTTTGATTTAAGCGATCGTTTTCGTTATAAGGTAAGGCATGTGAAGGGTAAGAGGTGCAAAAGCATGGTAATGAAGAGAGAGATTGGAAGAAAGGTGAGGGTACTTAAGAAGTTGATTCCAATGAATTGTGAGGATTTGGGGTTGGAAAGGATTTTCCAAGAGACAGCTCATTATATTTTGGCTTTAGAAATGAGAATTAAGGTCATGCAAGTTATGGTAAATATGTTGTCACCTTCTAATAGTGACTAGGGCATTTTTGTAAAGCTTGATACCACAAGAAAAGAAAAGAAATTCATCAATCTTGCATGTATTGTGTGTGAAAATTGACTTATATACTACACATTATTGATCTTGTTTTCTTTGTTCATTCATCTATGTTTTTCTCTTTTCTCAAAAAATGTTGTTATTTTGTGTGTTCAGAAGAGCGCCGCGCCTCAGAAATGCTTTTAAGACAATATTTGATGCCTTAGAATTCACTGTGTGCGCTCAAGGGATTAAATTTTCTCACTATACACAAAGTTGTGATTCATTTCCTCTTAGGATAAAACGAATATACATGTTAGAGAAGTAGCACTTGTTCACACTTCAATAACTTCAAGGAACACAAAAGTTAGCGATGAAATCACGCCAAGACTCTACTTTGTTTCTAGTAAGAAAATGTATGCAGAAGAAGGAGAAATTTTGATGTCGAAAACTAAGAGGAAACCTCTTTATTTATAACTAATGATAGGTATAAATTCACCTGTTCAGAACAAAATTATTTTTAATAGCTAAATTATTTTGAAGTTGAGCGAACGACAATGACGATGCGAAGGGCACCCTTTCCTCTATATTCTACCAATGATAGAAAAATGACATTGCAATGTTGACACTAAATCCACTGATATTATTATGTAATAAAAAGACCCAAATGCATAGGTTGAAGAGACAACACCAAAAGTTTGAAATGAACTAAACAACTGTCCAAACCAACCCAAAAGTTTGTAATGGACTAAACATAACTCGCTCGGACTCTCCAACAATGTTGCCTCACCAATGTTGGATCCTTCAAAAATTCACACTCACATGTCTTCATTTTTAAAGAGTCCGAGCATATAAGACTAGACAACTGTCCAACAACAGACAAAGGGACCATATATGAAACTTTGACACTAGTGATATCATTCTAGAGCGGACACTTTCTGAAAACGACATGCTTGAGGTTCGGGCAATAATATGTCGCGGCTCTGAGGCCCTTACTGCCGATGTTGGGACAAGAATCTATCGATAACAAGGTCATCCTGGTGCAGCCCTTGGCGATTTCAAACAAAGACTTGTCAGTAATTGTTGGGCATTGGAAAAGAGCAAGCCTCTCTAAAAGATGACAACGATGAGCAATCTCAGATAAGCCTTCATCGCCAACAGAAGACACATCCCATAAGGAAAGATCTTTGAGAGCAGGGCAACCTCGAGCGATAACCTTGATACCAGCATCAGTGACACCGCGATAAAAGTTGTTTGCCCAAATAGATAGCTTTGTTAAACCTCCAAAGCTTGAAGTTCCAATGGCAATAGCAGCAAGTCTAACATTCGTGGCTTCCGTTCCAACAAGGGACCTTTCAAGATGTCGCTTACCTTCAGCTCGCAAATTGGAGTTGAAGGCAATGTTGCTTAAAACCGTGAGCCAACGTTTGGAAACACAAGCACAGACACTTATCTCTTTGCCACTAGGAAGACGTTTGAATATCTCAGAGAGGCATTCATCCACAAGGACTTCAATGGAAGGGCGCCTTGTCTGCTCAGCATTTTCAAACGCGACAATGGGACAAGACCTCTTCGAAGAAGGAACATATAATCCCTTCCCATTTTGCCTACCTGATAAATACAGAGAGGATTGTTTTCGACTTGAATATGAACCTCGCCAGAAACCACCATTTCCTGAAAATCAAAAGATCAAAAACTTCAACAGAACATACACCACAATATTACATAATGTACTTATCATGTTTCCTCATCACCATCTTATGTAAACTACTATCATTTGAATAGATATTTTCCCTCAACAAATATAGCCTTTTTGGAGTAAACACCATATAGATTAAGCAAGAATAACATGTAAAAGGTATCAATATTATAATCCATTGACCAAATAGGATAGCTAGTCACAATCTATGTTGCACAGATTCTTAAAAATGTCGACAGTTGCACGTTGACATGAATACGGCAACATTTTTGAAAAGTCCGAACAACTCATGTCACAATTACTTAAGTTTTCCATTCATAAAAACATCTTCAATACAGACCAACAGAGGAAGTGATTAAAGCAAAATTCTAGACCCCACAAGTTTCAAAGGCAAAAGTATCTTCATTACACAATCAAGAATCAATTTTAATGCAAAATCAAGAACCCCCACAAGTTTAAAAGAGAGAGAAACAACAAAAATTAAGATAAGGACACAAGCTTTAAGTGAAAACATGAAAGAATCAAGAATATATCATCATTTTCAAAGACTTTACATGTGTGTATGGTTGAACAATATTCATCTCATTTAAGCACAACACTTTATACGTGTGTATGGTTGCTTTACACGTGTGTATCACGTTAATTAATAAAAAGTAAGTAAAAAATAAATAAATTATTCTGTATGTAATTTATATCAGTGAGCACACAATTATAAATAATTATGTAAATATTACTATCTCATATCGTCAAGTTTATAAATATGTCATTTTTTTTAATTTTATCGCAGGATACAAATCAACTTCATTCTATTTGACAATAGAAGAACACAAAATAATTGAATCTTCTGATTTTGTATGTCCTTTTTTTCTTCATCTTGTGCTTAAGAATGGAGCAGTCTTACCACCGTACCACAACCTATGTTGATATTTTATGTTTTTCTAATATTTAAGGATATCTTAGTTTGTCATTGAGTTTTAATTCATTTCCACCTCTTATGTGTCTCGATATGAATTATAATTAATATGTTCATATTTTCAATTACAATATAATTCAGATAATAAAATTTTTACTTACCATTTCTTTTTTCTATTTGAGACTTTTAGCAAGAGAACGAACATAGTTTCAATAACTTGAGCCATATACTTGAATGCTTTAATTGATAGTTCTTGCAGGTAGGGGTTGTTGAGTCGTATTCAGAAAGCTCCTTTAATTTCTAAATAAACATTCCCCCCAAGCATGCTCACATACAAACAAAAGTTAAAGCCAATAAAAATGCAAACAAATCATCAACCAACATGCATGTAAATTACATGATAGTACAATATTATGAAGGAGAGAAAAAGATATTATTATCTCTAAATCCATCGGTGTATAAGCGTATTGTTTTGATGTGAATATGAATTTACTCCTTATACAGATAAAATATGTTTTAATATTATTGTCTACTTGACATTAGTATTGGATGGTAGAACTTTATGTTCGTGTTAGTTTGTTTTAGTCCTAAATATTAGGTACATTGTTAGTAGAAAAATTTGACTTTTTTTCTAGATTTTTTGGATTTGTTTTGTTTGGACTGCTTTTAGATCTTTTTCTTTGGACAATTTAATTGTTTTTGTTTTGGGATGTTTCATCAAAAAATGTGATTATTATTTTGAATTTTTTTCCCCTATTTTGTTTTTGGATCAAATCTATTTTTTGGAAGTTTTTGCCTCTTTTTTTATCGGTTTTAAACTTATTTTTGGACGTTTTCTTTTTATAATTATTATTTGAAAGTTTTTTTTTAGAATATTTTCTTTCTGGATCGAGTCTATTTAGTTAGAAAATGATTCTTTGTATAGGAATTTAACCAGAATAAGAAAATCGTCCCCTATTTAATTTTGATTATGTTTATTTTATTTAACATTTAATACTTTTAGAATAATAATATAATAATTGAAAAAAATAGTGAAAAGATAATTTTATTTAAAATAAAATATTTTAATAAAAACTAAAAAGTTGAAGCAATATTTTTAAGGATATTTATGCTTAAATAGTATAGATTTATAATAAGCAAAAAAAAGAAAAGAAAACATTAATGGGGGAAGAAAAAGTGGAGGGGAAGCTAAAATGGATTGGGACACTGAGATGGCATGCCATGTAATATTTGTCTCATCAAAATGTTCACCATGAATAACTTTTAAAAAGAAAAAATATATTTGAATTATTTAGATAATGATAGAGTAATTTTAAATTAATAGTATAACAAAAGATAACATTGATATTCTTTCAATTATAAAGAATTAAATAAAATTTGACCTTTTTTGCTTTTATTTGTAGAATTTTAATCGTCAAAGTATTTAAGTAAATTAAAAGGGCTAGGTATCCTATTTATAATTTTGTGTAAATTTGAATCTTCGATAATTCACATCTCGTTCACTTCCTTAGTCATTAAGTTACATTATTTGATGCCCATTATAAAATAATAAAACTTTTATATAATCAAGTGTGATTTATTATCGGTCATAAGTTGGAGCAGAATTGTAATTTTTAAAAATGAACTTTTTCTTATTACTATTAATTAAATATAAGAAAGGGTATCTAATTTTTGAAGTCTTCACACTTGTAACATCGCAAAACATTCACCAACATGGATTCTGATGCATTGGTGGGAGTGTTTCACCCTTAATCAGAGGTCTCGAGTTTGAACCTTAGGGATGAAAAAAATCATGTTGGAAGCGTATTACATACTTATATTTTATCTATCGACGTCTTTCAACTTTACATCATTTTATAATACGGAGGCAGATGTTCGAAATCATCAACAAACTCTCCATTGAGATCATATCTTCATCATCCTTTTGGGTGAGGCCTCCTAAATTTTGGAGAACTTCTTTTAGTTATGCTTATATTTAGATATTTTAGACACTTTTAATGTAGTCGTGAATCTTATCTCGGCACCTATTCATAGTTAATAGAAGTTTCATAGATAGAATGGAGTCAGTTTAGTCTTTTTTAGAGTTATGATTTGAAATACTATTTTTATTTTATTCAGATTATTTTAGGCAGTTTCATGAGTTTACTTTAAAAAACTTTGAATGCTCACCCCTTTTTAAAGCTTTCGCAATGAGTTTTAGTCTTGCGCTAGTAGTCAGCCAAGTCAAGGATTCGTTTGGGGACCAGCAATAATTTTTTAGTACCACCCACTCTTAGGATGTAGATTCAACACATGAAAAAATGAAATAATTTTTTTGTCCTCTTTTTATTAGGGGTGGGCATTCGGTTGTTCAGTTCGATTTTATCAAATTTCGATTCGGTTCTTTTATTTTTTATTTTGAAAAAGTTTGCAACGTATACCAAATCAAAATATTTTAGTTCGGCTTGGTTTTTTCTAGTTTGGTTCGATTTTATTCGATGTTTTTAAAATGATTTTTCGGTGCAAACTAATGAAAAATAAAATGAGGACAAAATCAAAGTATAAGACACTTAAAAATTTAAAATTATGTTAAGTGATGATGTGATCCCATTAAAAACTTAGTGTGCTTAAAAAATTATATTTATCTTTGTCAAAAACTTATGCCTCCAACTATTGTTTGAGGACAACAAATACGAAGACATCTTTTACATGATATAAACCAGCAAAAAATATGTCTAAATTTCTGTCGAACACCGAACACCAAATTTTTGAAAAACGAACACCGATACTGAACCGAAAAACTAAAACCGAAGAACCATACTAAATTCGGTTCGATTCGATAAGGATATTATTCTACAAATAC
>JAPFFP010000094.1:3055514-3077066 GCA_026153255.1 Solanum medicagineum | reverse complement strand
CTTCGAAAGAAAGATCATTAGCACGATTCAGTCGAGAAATCTTATCTAAAGAACATTCATAGATTACAATATCTCTCAATTGTAAACATAAACTTAATGCACATCGGGATCTTAAACAAGATAATTTACGGAGAGGTGTTACAAGAAATATACCTGAAGACATCATCGTGGAGACTGATTTCAACTTCCTTGTCTTAACCTTATTATCACTTGTCAACGGCGAGAAACTGCAGAGAATTATATGATAACCCTGGTGACTGACGGACCAATTTATAGAGGTTCAGACTTAATCTTGATCGTCCATCAGATTACTAATCTGACGTGTAAAACTTATTTTTCATCGGACATTCGTTACCAAATTTACATTCATTAGATATATTTTCACATTTGTGAACTTGGAGCAAGTTACTAGTTTTATCCCCAAATTATTTACAGTCTTAAAAACACCCTTTTACTTGACTAGATAAACTAAAACATACCCCTGACCTATTACAAATGTTAAAAACACTCCTTAACTTGACGAGAATTAGGAGTATATTCCACTCTTATTACAAGATCATGGGCATATTTAAGTTTAGCTAGTCAAGTTGAGAAGTGTTTTTAGCACTATCAATAATTCAGAGATTAATCTAATAATTTATGTCAAATTTAAAAATATTTTTAATACTTTTCTTTTTACTACAAACATGCAAATAATTATCCTAACATTCAAATTCTATCTTAATATAGGTTTAGTTATTTCATTTGAAATATTAGTTTTGTACTATTATTTATCCTTCACTAATTCTATTTATAATTTTACACTTGCTATTTTAAATTTTCATTTGCTGATCAAAAGTAAAGTTTGTTTCTTTTGTTTTTTCCTCTAATAATAAATTAATTAATAAAAAAATTCACTTACGAGAGGATTAAAATTTAAATTTTAAAAAATGCAATTAACTTTTAGCATTTAAATACTTTTAAAAGGTGTCAACAATGTAATTTAGTTCTTCCATCCCGATCGAAAATTTTCAAAATACCATAGTTAATTAATCTAATTTTATATGCACGCAGTTTTAACACAAAATATTACCTCATATTCTCTCTGTCCCATATTATATAAGCACTTTTTATTTTACACGGTTACTAAGAAATCATTAATGCACTAGTGAATTCTACCATTTTACCATTTATTTATATCAATGTACATTAAATAAAGTTAGAAAAAATCATTAATACACTAATTAATGGTGGGATAAAATGAAAAAAAATAATTAATTTTATCCTAATTTAGTAAGTACGCATATAATACGAGACAAATATTTATACAAAAAATGCTCATAAAATATGGGAGAGAGGGAGTAAATGATTGTACTTAAAGAGGAACTATAAAATATTACTCCCTCCGTTCCATTTTATGTGGCACCCTTTGACTTGTCTGTTCCTTTTTGGTCCGTCCCAAAAAGAATGTCACCTTACTTTAATTGGAAACAATTTACCTTTAAAATTTGTTTTTTACCCTTGATGAAATGAATCTCAATCATACAAATATTTCAGAATGATTTTAGACCACAAGTTTCAAAAGTCTTCCTTTTTTTTCTTAAATAAAGTCAAAGGATGCCAAGATAAAATGGGACGGAGGGAGTCCTAAAAAATATAACAAATTCTGAAAATTATACACAATTATGCCTTCTTCTATTGTGCAAATCTATGTTGCTAATTATAGTATAGTTACGACTTAAAAGAATAACTTGCGAGATATTACGATATAAAAACATAAACTCATACTGCCATAGTGAAAGCGTTGTGCAGAAAGCCCCTTGCCTCATAGTAGACAAACATATCAGTTTACGGAAGGAGATTCAATCCAACTACCAGCCTTCTGCTTTGTAGTGCGCCATTTCTTCATCAACGTATCCAAACCAGTGATGTCGCTGCACACTCCTTTGTCGCCATATATTTTGGAAAGCACAGAGTATACTGCAGGATGGTCGTTTTCCAATGTATAGATTCCATTTGCTGCAATCTCTCCGAGCTCTAGACATGAGTGCAAGCCACAGGCTCCGAGCAATGCCCCCCAGACGACCACATCAGGCTGAAAAGGCATCCCATCGATTAATTTTCCTGCTTTCTCAAGCTGACCTGCCCTTCCATACAAGTCCACCATACATGCATAGTGTTCCATCTCTGGTTTCAATCCGTATTCTGTAACCATAGAATTGAAAATCCTCTCACCTTCCTCGACTAGTCCACGATGACCACATGCATATACCAAATTAATAAAAGTAATTTCATCAGGCCTGATACCGCTCTTCAGCATCCTGTCATACTCCTGCATTGCCCTCTCTGCAAGACCGTGTCTTGCATAACCTCCAATGATCGAATTCCAAGCTACCAAATTCCTTGTGTCGATGGACTCAAAAATGCAGAAAGCAACTTCAATGACACCACATTTAGCGTACATGTCAACAAGGGAGGTCAACAAGACGACATCAAGAGGGAAACCAGACTTCAAGATGCATGCGTGAACTTGATTACCAACGATAACAGCAGAGTGTCCTGCACATGCATCTAAAACAGTTGAAAACGTAAAATGATTAGGACGAGTACCCGAGTTCAACATCAACTTAAACAACTTCAAAGCCTTCATAAAGTCTCCATACTGCACATACCCTCTTATCATCGCTGTCCAAGAAACCACATCTTTCTCATTCATCGCATCAAAAACAGATCGAGCTTCATGAATTTTCTTATTCTCAATATACCCATTGATCAAAGTACTCCAAGTAACAAAATTTCTCATCGGCATCACATCAAAAGCCCTCCGAGCCTCACTCGTACACCCGAATTTCATAAAACCCAAAATCAACACATTCCACGGCGTAACATCTTTATCCAAAATCTCATCAAACACTCTCGTTAAACCTCCGTAATCATCCAAATCAACATAACCCCTCATCAATGCTGACCCTACAAAGACATTCAGACTTATCCCCAAACAGATAACCAAACCGTGAAGCTGCGGGATCAAATGCTTGTAATCAAAATGCAAGAACGAGCTCATTGCCACCGCGAAAGTGAGCTCATTGGGTCTCATGTCTCCGCATCTATTCATATGTAGAAACAATCTATACACTTTCTCTGGGTTGTTCGCGCTGCGATACCCGGAGACCATGGTGTTCCAAGAAACGACATCTCTGTGGGGCATTTTGTCGAACAGGTGCTCTGCTTGTTGGATGAGGCTGTGTTTGCAGTAACCAGCGATAAGGGAATTCCATGATACGATGTTTGTCAAGTGGGGGCTTTGATCGAAGAGCTTCCGAGCTTCTTGGAGGTTTCCGTTTTCGATGAAGCGGTTGATCGTTCTGTTCAAATTAACGGTAGAAATTTGGCGGCAAGGAGCAAACGCGCGCGGCGCGGGCATTTGACTTGTAGTCGCCCGAGTCTATCAGTCAAAAAAGTCTATTTGACGTATACTTATAACCAGGGGTTTCACGAGTCGATTTGAATTAGTTATTGATCAAAATTCATATAATTGACTCGATAAATGAAATAGTAACAAGTAAAAGTGAAAGAAAAGAGTATGTTTGGATTCCTTTAAGCACCTATAACAATGATAACATTTCACAATAAGCTTTTCATATATATAAATTTTAAATAAAAATTATTGAATCCATTTGAACTTGTAACCGAACGCATCATGTTACACCTCTAAGGAAAATGCCAAAGATCGATATGATCATCCAAATTACATAGCATTTCATCAGGTAATATTTGTGATGTTGCACTTGCCCAGTAATTGTGATGCTCATCCTCATGAAATGAATAATTATAAAGCATCATATCTCCCAAGGTTGAAAAATCATGAGAAATATTAATGTCATCTTCAAAATTAGATAAGTTGTTCCAAATATTACTATCATCATCTTTCTCTATGGACGAATTTGTTGATGAGATGACATTAATATCTGGACATGTGATATCATTGTCAGAACGATTATTCTCTATTACGATTTCAGAATAAGAAGATGATAATAATGATGGTGATGATGATAGTGATGACCTGGAAGGCAGTACTTGTTGAGCCAGAAGAGAAGGGAGCCATCGACAAAAAAGGAAGTGTCGAAATTGGTGGGTATTGACATTGCAATGAAGCCCTTTTGCAAGTTTTAGCACTTTAGTTCTCCAGTAATTCTTAACATCATTATCGCTTCTTCCTGGAACATTCTCCGCTATCTTTGCCCATCTATATTATGTTTTGGTTCAAAGAATAAAAAGAACATTTGTTATTTACGATGCTCACCTTTTATAAAATATATGATACGTTATTCATTTCAAATTATATGATATTCCTTTCGTCTCAAATTAATTGAATTTTTTATACTTTTTCAATGTTCAAAATAACTGAATTGTTCAAAGTTCAAGGTGAATGTTTGAAATTTTTCCATATTTGCCCTTTCATTTATTGAAGTTTTATATTTTCTGAGATATAAATTATATTATATATTTATGACTTCATAAAGAGCAATAGTCGAAATTTGTCTTTGAATATTTTTTTAATATGTGTGCATTGTCTCAAAAATCAATTAATTTGGAACAGAGAAAGCATAGTGATAGTATATACTGACCGATTTCCAAAGCGCAAATAAAGGAGTATAATAAGGATCTCCTCTTGAAGAGTTATTTTTCCTCGTCGTAAATTTGGTCTCAAATAATTCAACCATCTCAATCGACAGCTCTTACCGCTACGGTTCAACCCTATATATAGGTAATTATTTTCTTGATAAGTGAAACAAAATAATATATATGTATATACTTCCTTTGCATGCAATATTATGTAGGAAACGCATAGGTTGGATCCAATGACAATTAACTAATGCGGTAAAGGCTTTAGCACTCCTTGTTAGGATGCATATTTGTTGCTGCTAAAAGCTATTTTTGTTGTACTTCCCCCCGTTTGTTTTTAGTTGTCATGTTGTACTTTTAAAGCGTCAATTTGACTAATTTTCAAAGCTAAATTAAATTATATTAATTTAATATTTTAAAATACCATTTGGATATTTAAAAACTAATAGAAAAGTACTATAAATTATAAATTTTTTCACATCAATAATGATGAAAAAATACACCTTAAAATGTTAGTCACGATTTTTATTGTTTGATTTTCAAAAACAAAATTATGACAACTGAAAAGGAACAAAGAAAATAGTGTATATATTTGCAAGCTCATGATGAAAAAGAAAATGAAGATTTGTATCAATACATGAAAAATATATTTATAAAATAAAACATGTTTAATAAGTAATGTAAATAAATGTGTGATCTCTCTAACAGAACGACGTACCGGCAACATGAGCAAGTGAATCCCAACGTCCTTGACCATATATGGAGATGGAATGGATGAGTTTAGAGTCTTCATCCAAACTCCATGGCCCTTTCTTCATCTTCATTGATACTTCTTCCATTCCCAAACCCTAATTGGTTCCAATTAGCTAAATGAACACAATATATATATAATTGGTGGGTTTGGGGTTGGGGGTGGGGGTGTTATTTCAAAAGATTGAGATAAAGGTTACATAAAAAGAATGGAATATTGTCATGCTAGATAGGTTGAATGTACTTTAATTGCTACAATAAGCTGCATGGATCTAATATTTGTTCATAAAATTATTATTTTTAAGTGATACTTAAAAGGATATTAAATTATCTTATTAAATGTAAAATATATATTTGAAAAATATCAGTATTAATATTGATAAATTTAGGGTGATATTGATTAAATAATTTTAAATTCTCAATCTAAAATGAAGTATACTCCCTCCGTTCACTTTTACTCATCATTGTTTCGTTTTTTTAGGTGAACTTGATTGAATTTCAAAGTCCAATTGAAGTAGCTAAATTTAGTATTTGAAATATAAAATTTAGATGGTTGAAAACTATACAAAAAAAATGTCATAAATTACAATCCTAGATAAGTGAAATAATGATAAGTAAAAGTGAACGGATGAAGTATAATATATATTTATGTGGTCTTAAATCATCTCTTTGTTTTTACGCACAAATTTAATGTGAAGAGATCCATTCAGATGTCCACGACTAACGTATTTTTAGTGATCAGTCCTTAATTTTTTTACACAAAATATATATAAAAAATATTGACATTCAAAATATTAAAATTTTAACTAAAGCATCTTATCATAACTAAAGCGGATCCTATAATTTCAAAAAGAGATTGTGCCTCTTATACAATAAGATGATGTTTTGAAAGAATTAATAATGGTCACATGAATAATATGTGCCTTTTGAAAACAACATTAAAAAAATGATGTTGGAATAATGATTGCACAATGTTTTGAAAAGTGTAAGACATATTTTTGAACGTACACAACTTATTTTTTAAGAATATTTTGGCATTATATATTTATTTTATTTTACTATTACAAGAATCAATCCTATAGCTTGACATATAATTTGACAAGATTTTCTAGCCTAACCTTATATTATTATTCTTTATGTAATGGAATCAAGAATTATTTTGTAGTGATAAAGGTCAAAAAGGCGTGGTTAATTGCCAAGGAGTCAAAAAAAATTTATTAGAAAAGACAGGCAAAGTTGGAAGGTTGCTATCCCTTTAGAGGTTACATCCATATTTCAACATGTGATAAATATTATTGATTTGTATCTTAAAAAATATACCTTTTTTGGATATATTGAAAATAATTAAACTTTAAACTCCTTAATTCTCAACCACACAAATAATTTTAGTCTCTAGACGGCTGTGTGTCACATAAAATGAGATATAATGGTTGTAAATAGTTTTCTTCAAAGCTTAGTTTTTCTACATTATAGGGATATAATGGTTGGAAATTTCTGAGGATGAGTCCTTAGACTATCAGAACTCATTATTGCAGCAGATATGTCTGAGGCTTAAGTTCAGCATAAGCCTGAATCTATGGTTCAATGTAACAAGGCTGAAGTTCAGGATTTAATATGTATCAGTACATATATTAACTGCTAGTTTAGGAAATTGCTTATCACTCGAAGTCCATAGTGATCAACCAGCATACTACAGCGGAATTAAGGTGTGAAGTACACTCAACTACAGCCAGAAACAGGGGGAGGGGGAAGCAATGTTATCGCGATTGTGCTGAAGAGTGTAGTTAACGAAATGGCTGCTAAGCTACGACTTTTCTGGAAAATGGCTACTGAAACTACAGGTACAGAGTAAGTCTCCAACAACTTAATTTTATTCGATACTTGACAGCTTGGACCTTGATGCATAACTAAAGATGATTAAACCTTTTAACTTCAAGATAGAGGTATGCAGCTCAAGAAGTTGATAGTGCAGAGGACATATCAGCATGCCCTCCCATCATCCTCTCTGCCTTTTCTCCCCGTTCTCCTGTTACAGTGTACCATTGAATCGTTACAAGGAACAGGTTTAAACCTCTATAAATGATATGAAATTCAGATGATAAACCAACCTACAAAGACGATCTAATTTATAAATACAAAAGGACTATCATCAAGCAAAACATTCTTCTTACCAGTGCGAACTCTTATTACATCAGAAATAGGAATCACTGCAAAAGTAAGAAAAAAGAAGCATCAATAATGCAGCACATTTTGCAATATTTCCAACAAGGCAATAATGTCTAGCACATCAGGGTTCCGAGAATATTCAATTGGAATAGCAAAACTAATGATATCCTACCACTTTGAACTTCAGGGTCTCTTTCACTCGTTACCATTTTACTTGCGAAGGAAAACATGCCATGTTTAAACTTTAGCAAGATCAAAACTATGTACTATGATTGTGCATATGTCAGCCAAAATGCAGAGATTCTCAACGGAATCCGAGGTTTTAGCAGCTCGACAGGAGGTGTTTCACAGAGAAAGTCGAGCAGTCAGCTATGGAGGCTAGAAAGAGAATATGATGAAGAATAGAATTCAATAGGAACAGATTACATTCATCAATGAACGTCATCTGCCATTGTACAATGATTTACAGAGAATTGGACGAGAGTAACACTGATAACTGCCTCTTATTAATTTAACAGACTGTAACTAACATAACAACTTCTCTATTGATGGCTAATACCAACTTTTACCAACTATGGCTTTACTACAGTATTTCGTGTATCAGCATAAGCAGTTACTAAAGTTAGATTATGTGCAGGTATGCTATACCACTACCCAGAGTGCTGCTTTGCCATGGAAAAAAGTAAGAACTGCATAGTAAAATATCGGAAGACTCTTCGAGCTCCACATACCTAATCACTAGGCTTCGCCTAGTGAGCCACCTTAGGCATTTTTCTATAAGTAATTTTCTCTATAATAGTGCAGCAGCACTCCGTTCTATATCATGTTCTTAAAGTTAGCTATGTTAACATAAGATAATTACGTCTTTAAATCTCTGGTTTTCTTTCTTTTTCTACTCAATGTGGTGAGTGGGAGGGGGAGGGGGATTTGTAAAAACTAAATAGAGACTTAGCCAAAAGCAAAGGATTCCCCTAATCACATACACGTGAACTATTTACCACTGGAAACTGTGTTTTATGATCTTCAATAATTTTTTTCTAAATAGATACCTGTATAATTTTAGTTTTAACATTAAAGATAAAAAAGTCGCCCATTTACGGACCACTTGTTAATACAATATGGCCATTAAGTTGAGCACACAATAAGCTCTTCTAGCATCAGACAATCTGTGTGCTGATCACTCCAGGCTTGGCTTGACATTTTGGCAGAATAAATAAAAGTAAAATCAAAGATAGGCTTCTTACATGAGAAACACCCTCAACTATTAAAAAGCCTTGAACAAAAAACATAGAAGAGTGTGTGTGTATGTGTGTGTATCGATAAATCATAAATTTATGTATCTTTATAAGCTAGAAACTGAAATCATATTTTCTCACAACACATCTAAATAATTCAAGAAAAGAAGCATCAAAAAGCAAAGGAGATCAATGAATTTCTTTGTCTGATAAAATAGAATTAAAGATCAAAATGCTTGAGATTCCTACAGCTTTTTATCTTATTTTAAAATTTTGGGATAGACTATCTATTTGTTTCTTCTGGTAGACCTACATTAGTTTACAGAACACCATCTCAGTGGAACCAAAAGATTTTTGTTGGACAAATATGGATTGTCATTGCAAGCACATTTTAAAAGGCTTGCTGGCATCGGTTTTCCCGCTTCAAATTCAACACACTTGGTTTACTGTGGCAAATATTTGCTTGGAAACAAGTTAAAGCTAACATCTTACCCTGTAATGAAGATATGTCATGAATCATGATATGAAACTATACAGCATAATCATTGAGATAACATTAACTAAACAGCTTCAAGCTTGGTTAGAGAATTACATCAAACTAACATTTATATTAACATAACTACTTATGTTAGAACTACAGGATCATGAAAAGAAAAACTTACAGAATATCTTTCCATCACCAATTTCACCGGTCCTTGCCTCTTCAATTATCTTGGCAATGACTCCTTCAACCTAATATGACAGCATTACAGGTTAGATCAAACTAACATCTTAAAACCACAACAATATCATAAGGAGCGCCACTTAGAGTAAAACTTTTACATACATAGGAAAGATAAATGACACTATAACCACATACTACTATAATCATACTTTAACTATATAATTCTACACATGTGGTTTTGAATTATAAGAAAGCTTGAAATTCGAAACCTGGTCTTTGCTGACAACAATCTCCATTTTAACTTTTGCTACAAAGTTGTCTTCAGAGAATTCAGAGCCTGCAAGCAGCAGATAAGAAAACCCAAGGAAGAGTCTTTTTTAATTGAGAAATATTCACAACAACCTAAATAAACACTTAAATTTGAATGGTTCCATACCGGCTTGCCTCTCGGTCAAGCCACCCTGGGCACCGAAACCACGAACATCCGAGACAGTGACACCACGCATACCCATTTTCAATAGTGCCTTCATAATTCAGAAAAACATGAGTAACTAATGGAATCTTTTCGCTTCGGAATACATGAGTTGAATACTCGTCTTGAATACATGGATACCACTGTTTGGGCTTCGCTTCACCATATTGTCAAATGTTCTAGCGTTTCTAGTGTCTGTATGTGAGCGGATGGGGGGGTGGGTAGTGTTACCTTACTTCACTCTAACCTCTACATTTAATACATCGAACACCTTAGTGTTCCTTTCGTGCTGTATATTAGGACACCCTGATCTTAAATCCATGTCCCCTCGAACTTTTTTCAACTTATCCATTTCAAGACTTCTTTGTATCAAAAAATAAAGAATTAGTCTCCAAAAGCTTAATATCAACTCAATGCTGCTCAATATGACAATATAGCAAAGAAAAGGTACACATATCAATCTCTGTGATGAAATTGTTAGACTATATGAGAAGAAAGAACTTATCATTCCCGATATTAGTAGAAGCAAGCTAACAGCATTTCAATTAACCCGTAGACTCTTTACAACCTTGATCACAACTGAGATTGAAGCTGTGCTCTAAAAGTATACCTCCACAATATATCTAGGCTTTTCTATGAAGCAACAAAATGTATAATTTGGGGTTGAATAAAAAACCACCTAAAAGAAGTCGAATAAAGAGCCTTAATTTAAGCATTCATGTAACGATGCAACCTCAAGGATCACAAAGGGGGCAATGTATATGAAAATTGGGGGAAAAAATCCAAGCGCTTACCGAAGAAACCTGTTGAATTCTCCAAGGTCTAATCCATTCCAAAATTTGCAGAAGAACGCAAAATTGAATCAGTATACAGAGTGGATTAAAATGCAGAGTAAAGAAAACTGATGCTATATCACCTTAAAATTGCTTCAACTTTGTAAAACTTCGCATCGGGAACAAAATCTGAAAAATCAAAACCGACCCATTACAACGATAAGCAAAAAAAAGAAGGCAAAATCAATGACCCCGTTACTAAAAAAACGAATTTATGAAGTGGGGTTTAAGCAAAATTGAGACCTGGGGAGTTTTGGGCTTTGATAATCGGGAAAGAAGGAGCATTTCGAAAGCGTTTGAGGGTGAGCTGTGAAGGGAAGAAGTTGGGTCGAAGAATGGTTCTGGAAGTGAAATGAGGGAACTGTGAGAAGGATGGAGAAGAAGAGAAGGATTGAAGGGAGAAATTGGGTTTGGAAAGTGAGAGAGAAGCCATTGGCATTGAGTAACAGAAGAGAAAGCAAGGTGTTAATGGATGAAGAAGTGAAGTGACGCCATTACTGAATAATTTTGCTTCTTTACCATTTCTCTTTGTTATTATCGATTCGAAAAAATGTATTGGAAGGTGGGCTAAGCCCCGTGGGTTACTAATGGATTTGCCTTGAATTGAAGAAAAAAAAAATAACATTTATATAATTGCACTACTTTTTTTTATTTTTATCTTCATTATTTTTAATTATTTCCGCGCTTTTAATGTAACGAGAGTATAATATATTCTAATGATATCGAGAAGAAGACGTGGTACTTCAGTGAAATTGCTTGATACTATCATAGTGTGTATATATACTCAAATAATATCAATGAGGAAGAAGCAATGTTTTAGTGAAAGCACTACTAGGTTACTTCTTGATAATATGAACTCGGATGGTAACAATGAGGAACATGCAATGTTTCAATGAAAAATCAGCTCAAATATGGTTTGAGAGTATATATGTTTTAATGTTATCAAGGATGAAAAGACAATGGTTCAATTAAAATACTACTTATTTAGTTCTTGATACCACTGGAGTACATATATTATGATGGCATCAAGGAGGAATAAACAGTTGTCAATGAAAAAACTACTAAGTTATTGTTTGATACCATCAGAGTATATAGATACCATTAGAGTTTAGAGTTTAATAAATAAGATTGTGAGTTTGTTAATTTTCTCTTAATTGTTTCTTATATACTTCTTAAAAATAAAGTTCAATCCTATGATACCGATAAAATATCAATGCAGTAACAAATATAGGGGATTAAGCTCGATCATATATGATAATGCTATAGATCAATATACCGCTGAAGTATCACATAGTAATGATCATCCAAACAAGAAAATAGTTGTTTCGCTTTCCTTTAGAACGAAAGTCATTATGTAACCTTTCTCCTTGTAATCGCCAAATATTCTACTGTCTACTTCATTTGATTCAAAGGCGAACAACCTAATTAGTTGTATCGAGTCGATGCTTGTGAAAAGCTATTTTAGATATGAGTAATTCTTGAAAAATAAAAAAGTATAATCTAATATTTGATAAAGATCTTTCTATCAATAAATAACGAGCATTTGAAATGTAGGAGATGAAATCTATATGATTTTTGTCAGCGTATATGTATGTTATTATTAAAATAAATAATAAGAACATATTTTAGTGAATATAAATTGTGATATAAGATGATTATTAATTCTTATAATTTATGTAATCATTAATTTTATAGCTCTCACCGTAAATTATAACTCATATTATCATTAATTACTTACGATTTAAATTTATTGAAATATTAATAACCAACTTTAAATCTTTTTCAAGCATGATAAATTAAATATAAATAATATTTTTAATAGCAACTTGTTAAATAATATTCATATTTATTTTACATCCAATAAGAGAAGACAAATAAGTAATTGAGTTGTTGAAAAGTCCTCCTCGTGTCATCACTACTATACTAGTATGCTCCAATAAAATTGGTCAACATTATAAAAATGGGCAAATTGTCATTTTCAAGACCGCAAATTGCTAATTAATCGTTTAAACTTTTCTTAATGAAAAATAAAAAATTGAATAAACATATTAGCTAAAAATTTTGTTCAAACTCTTTTTTTCTTAAATGTGTATATATTTCTAATATATAGAAGTGGCGCTGCTGGTCGTCGACATACCAATTTTTTAAGCAGTTTAAGCAGGCAGTTGGTTGATATGCCTGCTTGAATAGCTTGAAGGTATATTCATAATGTTTTATGGTTCTTTCATTGTAGTTTGTTTGTTTTATTCTTGAGAGTACATTTGTAATTTTCAATGATTCTTCCGTTGTAATTTGTCTGTCTTATTTTTAATGTTAAAAATATTGCCAATCGTAATAATTAAAACTGCCCAAGCAGGCAGCAGGTCGACATGACTATTTGAGCAGCTTGAGGTATATGGTTCTTCCGTTGTAACTTGTTTGTCTTATATTATTAGTGTTAAAAAATGTTGCTAATTATGAATCTGACATGCTAGCTTGAGATGCCTGAGGATACATCCGTGGTTCTTTCGTTGTAACTTGTTGGTCTTATTGTTTGTGTTAAAAAATACTACTAATCATGATAATTAAACCTGCTCAAGCAGACCGCTGGTCAGCGTGGCTGCATGAGCAGTTTGAGAGTATATTCATAATTTTTTATGGTTCTTCCGTTGTAATTTGTTTGTCTTATCGCTTGGGAAGCAATTGGCAGTCGACATGCCAGCTTGCCGCCCAAGGGCTACTCCGGTAATTTCAGCCGCAGCTACTCAAGCAGCCAGTAGGTCGACATGTCTACTTGAGCAGCTTGAAGGAACATCCGTAATTTTTTATGATTCTTCCATTGTAACTTGTTTGTCTTATTTGTTATGCTTAAAAATGTTTAAATTAAAGCCAAAAAAAAAACACACATATATTGGGCCTGCGCAAGCGCGGGCTCCAATGTCTAGTATATATAGACACACAAACATTCACTAAGTCCCATTTTAATTATCCGGTGTTCTCTGACTTGTCATGATGTTAAAACAAAAGCTTTTGAATTTTTTTATTTAAAATAATTTTTTAGATACTTGTGATAAAAAGAATTTAAAGGTAAATTATTTCTAATTTATAATAATATGATTTTTTTTTTGAACGGACAAAAAAAAAAAGAGAAAAATATTGAAACACCCCTAGATCTAGTGAAGATTATTAGTTTGGTCTGTGAATTATTAACGACCTTTAAAAATTCATATATTTGACTAACTAAACTTAAGGACACCTCGATCATCTATATAACATAAAAAGTGATCTCAAACTCTTGTACGAGCATGAGATCTTCGTAAAAAAAAATAAAAAATATTGAAAATACCACTAAACTCGACGAGAATCAAAGAACTTATTTCATTCATGTTGCAAGATTACAAATATATTTCAATTCAATTATTCAAATATAAAATATTTTTAAAATAATTATTAATACATAAATAAAATTAATAATTCACGGGATATCATATAAAATAAGAGAAAAAAAAAGTAATAATTCAAACTATTCAAGTCACACAAGTTGTAGAAGAAATAGTCACGTATTCAACAATGGAAGTTTCTTCAATAATTAATTCCATTCCCTCTATGGGCCATGCCTTTTGCGTGTGCATTTTGCTCAACCTAACCACAATGATAACAGTAATAAATAATATCGTTGTGATGGAGTTGTAAATATTTTTTTATTTTTAATTAAGAGATTCTTGAGTTCAAGTCGCTTTTTATTAGAGAGTATTTTCTTTTCGAATATGAGACTTTCCAGCGTGAATTCAAATTTAATCGAACTTCAATATGGATACTAAATACCGGGTGAGAGATAAAAAAAAAATAATAATTCCTTTTCTTTTTCTAGTTATCATAATTTTTATTAGAATCGAAATAATATGAATTTTGATTTAACTAATGTCATTAAAAAAAAAGAGAGATAAGATAAATCCCTTATTTTATGACAAGATTACCAAATAACCAGCAAAAGATTAAATACTATTCCTTCTATTTTAATTTACATAACACTTTTTGATTTTGATATTCAAAGAAGTAATTTTTAGCCCATATTTTAATATATCTTTAAATATTTTAAATTATTAATTATTGTAACTATATTTCTTCGGCTTTCTCTTAGTTGTTATAATTTTTATTTGTAAATTTATATTATATAAAATTTGACTGATATTTTAAAATGTACTTTTTTATCATACTGATATGAAAAATATTGCAATCAATAATATTTTTCATATAATCTTTAAATATCTAAATTATTATTCTCAAATATCAAATTAATCTAATCTAATTTAAATTTAAAAATAAATCATTATCTTCCAAAAAATATGATATAACAACTTAAAAAAGGGAGAAAATAATACCTTTTATATAATCTTTTTCTGATTTCCCAGTCAATGTCCGGGACTCAAATTAGAGCTGACTAAATTATAATTCACATCGAAAGGTCCCACATTTGAGAGTAAAATACTCCCTAATAAAAGCGACTTAAATAAATAATTTCTAATTAAAAATAAAGAAGTACTTCTCACTCTAACATAATCTTTATTAATTTTTATATAATTTCTAAATATATGAATTGTATTTTCAAAAATTTTTAAATATCATATGTAAATTCTCGAACAAACTTAAACAATTTGATATTTGAAAAAGAAAAAAAAAAAAAACCAAAATTCAGAGAGTCAGCTTATACGTGTTCACCTACTCTTTTATCTAACCGCCGGTGGTCCACCGCCGACCAGTCAGCTCTTCTTATATATCTACAGTTCAAGCTCAATTCTTCCAAAGTTTAAGTCTTTGCCATTTCCACACAAGAAAAAACTTCCACAACAAGAACCCCTTTTCAAAGTTTCATTTCTAACCCCCCCCCCCCAACCCCCCCTTTTTTTTCTGCAATTTTTTTTTAAAAAAAATTCAAGAAGAAGCTGAATTCAGTTTGGGGTTTGTTTTATGATATAAAAAGTTGTGGACTTTAAATATGGGAGCTGGAGCTGAAGTTATGGTACCAGTACAACAGACCATCTCTGTGTTAGATGTCCCCTGCTGCTCTGATGGGGTTGGTTTTTCCCTTTTTCTTTTTTCTTTTTCCATATTTTGGGTATTCTTGTATCAGAGATTTTACTTGTTTCAGTTCATGTCAAGTTATGTCCTTTCAATTGATGTTTAAGGAACTAAATTAGTATGAAGGGAGCTTGCAGTAACCGGTAAAGTTGTCCTCATTTTACGAGGAGGTCACATGTGCAAGTCTTGACAGCAGCCTACAATAGACCTTGGGGTCGGGGTCGGACCCTTCTCGAGACCCTGCGGATAGCGGGAGATTTGGTGCACCTTAGGGAACTAAATTAGTATCAATAGAACTTTGAATGGTTACCTCATAAATGTATAAAGGGAAGCAATAAAAGAAGAACATATTTGGCTGGTGTTAACTTAGTTTAAGGTGTTTGGCCATGAAAATATTATGAGTAGTTGAAAGTACCGGGAGTAGTTTTTGTTTTTAAAGTGAAAATGACATTTGAAAGTTGGGTGTTGGCCATGAATACACATTGGAGTTTCTTTTTTTGTGAGTGATTTGAAGTGGAAAAAGTAAAATCAACTACTCTATGTGGTGTTTTTCAAATTCTGGAATATGACTTCAAATTGTATTCGAAGTTGCATTCTGAATATTTATGTCCAAATGTGTTTTTCTGGAGTTCAACTCTGGAGAAAAGTAAAAAGAAATAAAAAGAATCATGGTGTTATGCCCCGATAAGCTTCGTAGTTGCAATTCACAAGATTTTAGGAAGGAATTGTTGTTCTTAAAAGGGTGATATGGTGTGAATTGTTGTAAATCTTACCAAAGGAGTTTAGCTGTATTCATTTCTCCTACATTATTAATCTTTTGTGTTCTAATTTTACCTTTGCTTATGAACCATGCCATGTCATGTCGCCTTTTTTGTTGTTCCACAACTTTCATGCTAAATATGTACATTATAATTAGTGCTTGTTATTGAACTTTCTTGTTTCATCTGTGTTTAACGATGTATCTTTATCAATTCATTATTTCAGGTTTCTAATTCACCAGATGCTACAATTTTGCAATTTGTTCCTAGCATTCGCTCAGGTAGCTTTGCAGATATTGGTCCACGGAGATTCATGGAAGACGAGCATATAAGAATAGATGATCTTTCCACCCATCAAGGCTCCCTTGTCAGGTTCCCTAAGCCTTGTGCCTTCTATGGGGTAATTGTCAATTCTGGCACATGTTATATGGTCATTGGAGGACTTGTCTAAGTGATTCGCGTGTTCATTATCTTATAGGTGTTTGATGGTCATGGAGGACCTGAGGCAGCAGCTTATGTCAGGAAGCATGTACTTCGATTCCTTTTTAAGGAAACCAATTTCCCTCAGACATCCGAAGTTGATGACACATTTTTGAAAGAGGTGGAAAACTCTGTGAGAGAAGGGTTTCTTCTTGCTGACCTTGCTTTGGCTGATGAGTGTAGTGTTAGTAGTTCTTCTGGAACTACTGCATTGACAGCGCTGATATTGGGAAGGTGAAGTTTTTATTCTTTTGTGTGTGCATGAAAATGCTTCTCCTTTCTGTCCAAAATTGGTCATACTCATGGGAAGAAGTGGATGTACTGTATGAGTTACGGGTTTATCATACCCAATAACTTTGGCTTAGACCCGTGTATATGTTAAAAAATTCACTTGATAAATACAAATAATAGACTTTGAATCCAGTAAATTGAATGAGTTGTGATAGAGTTCTGAACTCGAACTCTTCATGTTCGTATCCTCTGCCCATTGTTATGATTCTCTTTAAATCTTATTCTTAGCCCTATTATATGCTCAATTCTATTTCTTGGAACCTGTGGATGCATTATATGGTTTTCATTCTCTAAGTGGATAATATAAGTTGTTCGTTCCTTACTCAAGTATGTTGCCCAATGGATGAGCATCAAACCTGTCTTTATTTTTAATTCTGCGGAATTGCTTTCCCAAGTATCTAATATAGACGACTGTGTAACTCAAGAACAAGGAGGGAGGGCGTAGATGCCAGCTGTAGGCAAGTTAAAGTGTATATTATGCATTATGCCATTCTATTTTTATGGAATATTTGGAACCTGCTTTTTTACTGTATTCTAAAGTGGTACTTGGTCCTGTTGTAGGCTTTTAATGGTGGCGAATGTGGGAGATTGTCGTGCAGTCCTTTGCCATAAGGGAGAGGCAGTTAATATGTCTCAAGACCATAGACCAAATTGTGCATCAGAGAGACAGCGTGTTGAAGAGTTGGGTGGATTTATTGACGATGGCTATCTCAATGGTGTCCTATCAGTGACCAGGGCCTTAGGGGACTGGGACATGAAGCTGCCTCGTGGCTCTGCCTCTCCTCTGATTGCGGAGCCTGAATTCCAACATATCATCTTGACCGAGGATGATGAATTCCTTATAATTGGTTGTGATGGGATCTGGGATGTTTTGACAAGTCAACAAGCTGTTAAGCTTGTACGTCGTGGTCTGAGACGGCATGATGATCCTGAACAATGTGCCAAGGACCTTGTCATGGAGGCCCTGCGTCTCAATACCTTTGACAATCTTACTGTGGTAATCATTTGCTTTACTTCCCTTGATCATCCAGAACCATCACAGTCACGTCAAAGGCGTTTAAGATGCTGCAGCTTCTCAGCAGAAGCCTTGTGCAGCTTACAGAGTTGGTTGGATATCAGTGGAAGCCGTTGAGTTTGGAGGATTCTTCCTCTGTGGTTCATTCGAATGCTTTTTCTTCTTCCTGCTGTTTTTGGTGGGTTTTATGTCAATACTATCGAAGAGGATGGACTTAGTTTAGTGGTTGTTGTTGTATCGGAATTCTCATGTATCTCATTTTATTGGTTGTACATAACAACTAAATTCGCCATTGAAACATTCTCGTTCTGGTCATTCAAGATACTTATGGTCAAAAATTTGATATGAATGTTTCTCTCTTTTAAGGGACGGAAACAGTCACTATTGGTCATTAATTTAGTATTACTGTTGTTTTATCAGCAGACATCTCCTAGTTGTTACATGATTAGTTACATATTCTGTTCAAAATTTTGTCTGAAATGCTTGCTTACTAACAGTTTGTAAAGTTGTCAAATCGTAGCTACCAGTCATATGAAGCTATGAAATGAGACAGCTACTGTACCACCAGATAGTCTTCTTCCTTCTCCTGTACTTCACGAGTCGAAGGTAAGTTAAATTTTAGGATATACTCATCATCATAATGTTGATAGAGTGGTATGATTTTGTTTGTTTGGTATAGGTGTTTTGACTTTTGGCGTCCTTTACCTGCTCCGCTGCAAGAAACTTTACCAGCACTTGATCGTGATGAGTGACGACCAGGGCCACGACGTTATTGGTACAGGTATTCTTGCTATGTCGTATTAGAGCCTTTTGCTTCTGCATTCATCAAGTTGTTGTAGCGTGGGATTCAATCAGCTTGGCTCTTGGCTACGCGTTTTGTATCCTTTGTTGTCCTCTGCATATTCCTGACCTGGGATGTCCTTCTTTATGGCTACGCCATCTCTGTCTATTACACTGATCAGGAACGATGGAGATTTAATCTGTCAGTACTTTGCGGTAAGTCTGTCAATTAAGCAATGATTATTTCTTCTCTGCTTCTGATCAGTTTGATCACCCTGTGCAACTAAACAATTTGAACCATCATATCTGCATATGAATGTTTACTCAACAACAACAACAACATTACCCCAATGCCTCAAAGGCTCCCGCCAATTGCGGGGTAAGGGGGGGGTCGGATGTACGCAGCCTGACCCCTATGTTTAAAAACATAGCGCTACTGTTTCCGGAGCATATGAATGTTTACTCATCGCACGAATTAGCTCCGCGTGGAAATGTAATTGAAGACATTAAGTATTTACCATATTGAAGAAGGGGTAGTAGCTTAAGCCTTAAGGAGCAATTAGCTTTTGGAGTTGCTAGCTGCTGCAAATTTCATACCAGGTTTGTCCATAAGCAACAAATTTTCTGTATGGTGATGACAATGGAACGCTGACATAACTAGTAAAGTTGTTACCAAATGACCAGGAGCTGGTCATAGGTCGAGCTGTGGAGAGAGCTTCTTGCAAAAATACATGGTAAGGTGGCGTATAAATAGACTCTTGTCGTCCAACCTTTCTCTGGACCCTGCATGTCATCATCGTCTTTCGTGCTTATATATGCATGCTATTCTAAAGAGAGTCAGACTTGTGCAGGATCAATAATTCTGCATAGGTCTGGTAATTAAGAGACATACATATATTATATACACATACAACTACCGTTGTGTTTAGTGACTAATTAAGGGGTTGATTATTTCGGAAAGTCACTTTCTTTTTCTTTGATAAAGTTAGTGACTTTATGAGATAATAATTATTAATTGAGTGACGTTATAACTTAGAAAATTATACTATAATCTATAGTCATGTTTTTACTTGAAAATATTGGGTAGTTTAACCTTGCCCTTTTTTGGAAACTTTCAATACCATTGGATTCCTCTTTGGTAAAATAAAACTTTACTATAAATTTTGTGCATTTTATGTTCACGTGGTGGGGCAGGTACTTTTTGCTTGGCTGTGTTTATTTGAGTAACTGAACTTAAATATATTTTTGATTTTACAACATGATTGAAAGTACGCATTAAGATCCTCTATTCAATGGATTAAGATCAAATGTAGAAGACGCACCAATAGATATGATACACCCCTGAGTATCAAGTTTAAACGTATTTTCAACTTTTTATTAAGATCATCATGCTCCTATAAGAGTTTAAGACCACTTGCTATGTCATATGACAAATTGAAAGTGTATTTAAATTTAGTTAGTAAAATAAAGGGGTGTTTTTAAGGTTGCCGATAGTTCGAGGACGAAACTAATCATTTTTACCAAGTCTAATAGTGTTTTCAATACTCCTAGATATGCCTATTTAACTTAGATAAGTTATGTGAAGTCGTTTTACGAAAAAGTCAAAATCACAATTCTATATTTTAAATAAATTATATATGAGTTGAAGTCAATTTATTATTTCCTCGTAAATATCGTGAGTTTTTTATTTTATTGATGATGATTTAATTTTTCGTCATGAAATATGCAAATTTTAAATTTTGCATATATGGAGTATAATGTTTGGCAGCTGATTAAGAGTTAAACTATTCATGCACAAATTAATATGAGTTTTGATACGCAATTTAGAAACACATAATTAATATATATATAAATTTTAAGAGAACTTTTATTATTTTTTTGCATAAAATAATAAACACATATATAATTAATTAATGCATAATATACATAAAAATAATAAATAAATTCATTCATAACTAATTCGTGCATCATTAATATTGGCATAATTTTAATCGATTACGAAATCACCTCTACTTACTTGCTATTAATGTAACTTTTTTATCCAAATAATTTGCTATAAAACAAAAATTAGCACCTAAAAAGATTTTTTTATCCTCCATACTTGATATTTATTTACTTGCGACGGCAATTTTAATGGGGCTAAAAAGACTAATGCTACCGACAAAAGTTGTCGCTAGACCCCTCCACCCCCACCCTCCCCGTTGAAACGGAGAAAATTATTTGAGCGAGTATTTTTTTAATAATAATTATTGATTTTAAATGATATTTTTTTATTTATTATTATTTACAATAATATGTGATATTATTATGATAAATTTGCGCTTGTATTAAAAGTGGCGTATGCATGCAATATAAATATATTATAAATATTTTAAAATATATTGTGTTTGTTCGACGAGAAATTGGCACACAAATAAATGTATTATCCATCAATAAAATTTGTAT
>JAPFFP010000094.1:3014746-3039643 GCA_026153255.1 Solanum medicagineum | reverse complement strand
CTATATAGTCGTTAAAAGAATTTTTTTTATTCAAGAGGAGATTTTTCCTTATAGTTTTAACAATTTTTATTATTTTTTAAATATATAAGTCAATTAATCAAATTATATAATAATATTAAACCTTTTAATTTTTTAGTATAGTTGTTTTTATATGATTAGGAGGTTCCGGGTTCAAGCCTTAGAAATAGCTTCTAGTAGAAATATAAGATAAGACCGCACACAATAAACCTTTATGACCGAATTCTTCCTCAAATCCTATGCGTAACGAAAACTTTAGTAAACCAAACTTGTTTAATATAGCCATATTATTCATAATTATTAATTTGCGAATGACGTTGCGATTCTTTCGAACCCAATATAAAATTCATTTTGATTATGTATGTGTAACATGGGGAAGATGGAGTGGGAGCGGGGCGGGATGACTTATAACGAGGCATGGTGGGGGCCCATCGTATTGCCTTTATTGTCTATTCCACGCTAAAGATATTATTTAATTTTATTATTGTAATAGATAATCCATTAATTAAAATTGAAATTGTAATTAAAAACATTTATTAATAACGTACGTAACAGATCCAAGTCTTAAAAAATTACTTCACAATTGCATAATTAACTTTAATTATCATTTCTAGGTAAAGCTAACTAGTAGATAGGGGGTTTCTGACTAGCACATGTAATAGAGATTAGTCCTAATTGATTTTTATTTAAAATAATTAAATTTTGAGGATTTTATCCAGCGACAATCGATGATTCTTGCGTTGTGGGTGCTCATTTTGGATCGTGTGTTACTGACTAATGGTCATATTATGAGTAATAGTTAGTGGTGATAGTTTCCATCAATCTCGGATGCAGCCAAAGATTGACTATTTTTTGGCCTTGGAGTATGATGGAATAAAGCAAAATGACTCTTTAAATTATCTGCATTTTTTTTCATTTGTGAAGTAGCAGTTAGTCAATGCAACTTTCGACGCTCCTCATGGGTCATCTGGAAACAGCCACTTTATGTTTTTAAACATAGGGGTTAGGCTGCGTACATCCGACCCCTCTCACCCCGCAATGAGCGGGAGCCTTTTGAGGCACTGAGGTATGTTGTTGTTGTTGTTGTAGTTAGTGGTGATAGTGATTGACAATAGTGATCGACGGGGACTGCTAATAGCTATGAAGGATAATGATAAATGTGCCGATGACTGGGGATCTATTTAAATGAATGATATCGATAACTATCAATAGTGATTGATGAATTTTATAGCATCAGTACTTGATGATAGTATTCGTGGTGATAATTGATTGCCAAGATGGATGATGATAGTTGGAAAAGAAGGATAACAATGGTGATGGATGGATATGAATCGGTATAATTGTCATTTTTGTAGTGATTAACATTTAAACTTACTCATTCGTTTGCGATTAATTCTTTTTTAATTTTAACTATTCACATATAAATTATTAATTAACTTTATATAAAATATTTTTATTAATATTATTGTGTTTGACCAAACACATTTGACAAAACAACTAATATGATGTGAATATTTAAAGGTGCGTGACACTTTTTTAATTGAAAACGAAGCATTTAACGTATGATCACGGATTCAAATCTGGACTTTATTGCCGCTGCGCTGTCACCGCAATTTCCTAGTATTAAAAAAAAATATTCCATCTTTAATTATTAATTATATCAAAAATATATTAAAAATATCTTTAAACTTGACATAAATTTATAAATCTAAACTTCGAATTATTGAAACACCCTTGGTTTGTCTCGATCAACCACTTGATTTAGCAAGTGGTCTCAAACACTTATTTGACCATAGAGTTATTAATAAAAAGCTGAGAGAAGTGCTGAAAACATTCTAAACTTGGCGAGAATTTAGGGTGTATTTCACTTCTATTGCAAGATTAGGGAGGATAATTCATGTCAAGTTTAGAACCGTTTTCAATACTACTGCCATTATATATTATTATCTCCGTCTCATATTATAAGAATATCTTTCTATAAATATTTGTTCCATATTATAAGGGCACTTACTAAATTAAAATATAATTAATTATTTTTTTCCCATTTTACCTTCACCATTAATTAGTGTATTAATAATTTTTTTCTAACTTAATTTAATATACATTGATATAAATGAAGATAAAATGGTAAAGTTTACTAGTGCATTAATGATTTCTTAATAGTCGTGTAAAATGAAAAGTGCCCTTATAATATAAAATGGAGGTAGTATTTTAGAATGTCCAACAATATTGATTTTTGAATTTTCAAAATAATTAAATTGTTCACTTTTCAAGAGATATGTTAAATTTTTTTTCCAATTTTGTCTTTCATTAATTGAGTTTCTGACGTTGAATTTTATATTAGAAATAAATAATATATTAAATAAGTCTTTAAAATTTTTAAAAAAATAAAAATAGAAAAAATATAAATTTATTTAAATTTTAAAATCTAAAAAATATCGTATAAATTGAAACAGAGACGAAACTTCTTGCGTAAGTTCACTGTATTCCATTTGCTTTATCTCTACCCCAAGCAAATTGCTTAGCTAAGCACCTACGTACATAATGACACCACCTTGTGCTTCAAGTAAAGACCAATTTTTTTTTTTATCATCTTTTTGCTCATCATGATAAAGTTGAATATAAATACTACTCTTAACTATAGAATATATGATGCAATATTTTTTGTTCTTGTCTACTGTGTACTTCCTTTTTTTTTTTTTTCGTTTGGTAAGATTTGAAAGTTCCTCCCCTGCCCCCTCCCCATTTCCCACAAGGCATTCAAACTTGGGACACACCCATAAAGTGCACTTCCCTAAAAAGAAGGAAAACACAATAATAACCTTTTTAACAAATAGGCAGTTCACACATCTCAAGCAGCAGTCTGAAGAAGAAGAAGAATCATCTCAGATCAGGTATTCTGCAAAAGTGGGCTAACTATCACAATTTTTAATTATTATTATATAAAACTTACTTTTTTTTGAGACAGTAATAAGATTTGCGTATATTTTAGCCGGCAGGCTGAATTTGTTGCTGCTGCTGCTGTTGTTGTTTCCTTTTTTTTCTCTTTTCTTATTTCTTAGTTTGGATTTAACTTGTGCGGAGGTTGATGGAATATGTTGAAAGAAAAATGATTTTAGTATGTAAAAAATATATCTAATGGGAGAACTTTAAAAGTCTTTTAAATCTTATTTTGACCAAATAAATACAATATTATCATCTCCTTTAATTGCATTAACTCTTTATATTATTTATATGAATATATGAATTCATCTGTGGGAATCTATTATAGATAGAGATATATTTTTCTAATTATGAGGATATAGAGAAGAACACATTATATTTATGTACATCATTGTGCTAGATTTTCCTTTTTACGAATCTTTGTTAGTTTCTGATGACTCCTAGTTTTATGTTATAAAAGTTTGTTAAATATTGGGATACATCCGCATTGAGTGGGTGAAATATCTGTAAGGACAGTGTCCGACACACCTCAAGCTTTGGTGAATTCACGACAAGTGTTCATGGTGAAGTATTTTCTGTGAGATTTACAACAGAATATCACATGGAGAGGAAGGAGTTACATATATGGTATTCATAGACATAGGAAAGAACATATGATATAGTTTTGGGGAGATTCTTTGGAGATGTTTATAGGATATGATGGTGCTATGATCAGGGCCAAGACGGTGGAGGTGACTCAGAACATTTTTTAATCATGATTGGGTTGGACGAGTGATCTATGCTTAGCCTGTTTTTATTTGCTTTGGCTATGAACATACTTACGTGCCATAATACAGGAGAGACAGGGATGAAGATGCTGAGGAGTGACTCTAAAATGAGCTAAGACTAAGATGATTCGGACATATAAAAAGAAGAGGTGCAGATGTCATGGTTAGAACGCGTGAGAGGTTGGTCCTAGTATGCTTGAGGAGGGCTTCTCACGGGGAGGTAAAGGTAGGCTTATAAGTATATATTGAGATGAGGTGAGTAGATAAGGTACGAGATATCTCCGGCTCACTGAGGACATGACTATTGATAAGAGAGTGTGTAGGTAGAAAATTAGGGAGGAAGGTTTAGTTAGCAGTCAGATGTGTTTTGTTCCCTTACCCACATACATTCTACCCTCCCGAGAGCCCCACTTGTGGGAACACACTAGGTTCGTTGTTGGCATTGCTTTCATCAGGCTGAATAAATCAGAAATACTTAGTGATTAGTTGGATCATAATGAGGGGCCTGCTGGCAGTTTCGATTTTATATGTATCTTTCTCAATATCATCATTATATTTGAGCCGAGGCTCTTTCGGAAACAATCTGTCTATATCTATGAGGTAATGTTAAGGTTTGTCGAGGGATTTCACTGGACATATTGTTTTTGTTGTTATTGCTGCTTCTCAATTTCATCAATAGTACTTGTTTATTGCTTTCTTTCCTTGTGTGTTTCTAATGTGCTTTTACTAAAATGCTACTGATCTTCAGGTCTGAGTGTTAGCCTGCAACCAGAGGTCTAAATTGGTGTTGCAGCAAACGAAAGCACTCTTCAACGTTGGAACAGTTATGGCTGAAGTGAACGGTATGAATGGAAATTCAGAAATCAATGAAGCTTCCTCATCATCAGGAGGGAAAAACAACACAGGCCAGCAGGATTCAGACAAGACCAAACAAGCGGAGAACACTAATACAGTTCCCTTTTACAAGCTCTTCTCCTTTGCTGATTCCACTGATATAGTTTTGATGATTACTGGAACTATTGCCGCTATCGGCAATGGATTGTCCTTGCCCATCATGACAATTCTTTTTGGAGAATTGACCGACTCCTTCGGAGAAAACCAAAATAACAAACACGTGCTTCATGTAGTCTCCAGGGTAGGCTTTCATGAACATTTTCCAAATATTAATACTCCTATTTCTTAGTATAGCTCCTTATGTTATCTGTCTAATTTTCATGTAGGTCTCGCTGAAATTTGTCTACTTAGCTGCGGGATGTGGGGTAGCTGCATTTCTTCGTAAGTTCTCATTCTGCCTTTACTAAGCATAGGCTATTTTTGAAATATTATTGAAGTTAAAATCAAAATGAGTGTTGTTCAGAGGTCGCTTGTTGGATGATCTCCGGCGAAAGACAGGCTTCTCGAATAAGGAGTCTCTATCTGAAAACTATTTTGCAACAAGATATTGCTTTCTATGATAAGGAAACAAATACGGGAGAGGTGGTTGGGCGGATGTCTGGTGACACTGTTCTTATACAAGACGCAATGGGCGAGAAGGTACTCATGCTGTGAAGCAACTTTACTAAGCTCTTTTCTGCAAAGCCGCTAAATGAGAATTCCATTTCTGTATAAATGATCCTTTGTGAGGATGTAGTCAAAGCCGCTAAATGAGAATTCCATTTCTGTATAAATGATCCTTTGTGAGGATGTTGTTGCTCTTTCGATACTTGACGTTATTTCCTTCAACTGTGGAAGGTAGGGAAATTTGTACAGCTGATGTCAACATTCATTGGGGGCTTTGTCATTGCATTTACCAAAGGCTGGCTTCTCACTCTTGTCATGTTATCCGTCATTCCTCCACTTGCCATATCTGGTGGAGCGATGTCCCACGTTCTATCTAAGATGGCGTCTCGTGGACAAGAGGCTTATGCGAAGGCTGCAACGGTGGTTGAACAGACAGTTGGATCCATTAGAACGGTATGAAATAAGTTTAAATTATTGGGATGCCATGCTCATTCTCATGCTCCCATGAAATTTGTATGGGAGTAAAGCAATCTTTGTTTCACTTTCTTTTTCAGTAAATCGCTACCAGTACAAGTATGATGTGTATCTCGTTTCCTCTTCAGGTTGCATCATTTACAGGGGAGAAGCAAGCTGTAGCCAACTATAACGAGTCCCTAATTAAAGCTTACCAGTCAGGTGCAAAAGAAGGGCTGGCAACTGGATTAGGTCTCGGGTCACTTTTTGCTATTATATACTGCAGCTACGCGTTGGCTATCTGGTATGGTGCAAGGCTCATCTTGACAAAAGGATATACTGGTGGTCAAGTTATAAATGTAATTATTGCCGTGTTAACTGCTTCCATGTGAGTATTTTTCAGCCTGCTAAATTCCGAAAAAGCTACAAACAACAATCCATCAAGTAAATTGAAGATAACAGGATTTTCTAAGCTTTTATTCATGTGTTAAGATTAAATGTTTCTATGTCAGGTCCCTGGGGCAAGCAGCTCCTTGTATGTCTGCATTCGCTGCAGGTCAAGCGGCAGCTTTCAAAATGTTTGAAACCATTAAGAGAAAGCCAGAGATAGATGCTTATGATACCAATGGAAAAATATTGGACGACATCCGTGGTGATATTGAATTGAATGATGTGTACTTCAGTTACCCAGCTAGACCTGATGAGCAAATATTCGGTGGATTTTCACTATTTGTACCTAGTGGCACAACTGCAGCTTTGGTTGGGCAAAGTGGAAGTGGGAAGTCAACTGTCATAAGTCTGATAGAAAGATTTTATGATCCTCAATCTGGCCAAGTTCTGATTGATGGAATTAATCTCAAGGATTTCCAGCTTAAGTGGATTAGGGGAAAGATCGGTCTTGTGAGCCAAGAACCGGTACTTTTCACTGCAAGCATTAGGGAGAATATTTTGTATGGCAAGCACGATGCTACTACTGAAGAGATCAAAACTGCAACTGAGTTAGCAAATGCCGCAAAGTTCATAGATAAACTGCCTCAGGTTCTATTTGCAACTTAGTCTGGTCATCTTTGAAAAGTCTCTGCTCCTTCTTTCAGCTTTCTTTGTCATCAATTGAGTTGGCTCCTGATTTACCATTTACGCAAAAACTTCTTTGTTCAGGGTCTAGACACCATGGTTGGAGAACATGGAACTCAACTTTCTGGTGGACAAAAGCAAAGAATTGCCATTGCAAGAGCAATTTTAAAAGATCCGCGGATATTACTGTTAGATGAAGCAACAAGTGCATTGGATGCAGAATCTGAGAGAATTGTACAAGAAGCATTGGATAGAATTATGATCAACCGAACAACTGTCATAGTTGCACATCGATTGAGCACAGTAAGGAATGCTGATATGATTGCAGTCATTCATCGGGGAAAAGTTGTTGAAAAAGGTATTGAACCATAGGGACTTAGTTAGATATGTATTCTCTGACTCCGGATAATCATCAATATTGACTTCATTATTATTCTGTTCAACAAAATATACTAATCCAAAGCGTTATAGTAATCTGGTTAGCATATCGAATGACAAATTCATCATGTCTGAGTTCAGACACATCCAAACTTAGACCAAGAGCTTTGTCATTAGTATTATTTGTGTGTGTTGTTTCAATCACTAGAGACTCTTGAGAACCTAATGCTTGTTCTTTGAATCTTTGCGTCTTTCCTAGTAGAGCTTTAAAGGACACTTCAACTGCATGTTTCTTTTCCATCTTAATAAATTTCTTAAAAGTAAGATTGCATGAACATTCTCTTTAATGTCATTTCTGTGGACTGTTCAGGCACACATAACGAACTACTCAAGGATCCGGAGGGAGCATACTCTCAGCTTATACGCTTACAAGAAACGAAAGAAGAAACCGAAAATTCAGGCTTAGATGAGAGGGATAGATTAGATAAGTCTATCGGATCTGGCAGACAGTCAAGTCAAAGAATGTCGCTATTACGATCTGTTAGTCGGAGTTCATCTGGTGTAGGAAATAGCAGCCGACGTTCACTCTCCATCTCATTTGGTTTACCTACTGGAGTTAGTTTACCTGAAACAGCTAACGCAGACACAGATACTGGTATCCAGGAAGTATCTGGACAGCAGTTAAAGGTCCCCATCCGTCGCTTAGCCTATCTCAACAAGCCTGAGTTACCTGTGATCATTATTGGAACTGTGGCTGCTATTATTAATGGTGCTATACTTCCAATTTTCGGAATCTTACTGTCTAGTGTGATCAAAACATTTTACGAGCCACCGCATGAACTAAGGAAGGACTCAAAGTTTTGGGCTCTTATGTTTGTTCTTCTTGGAGGTGTAACTCTACTTGCATTTCCTGCAAGGACATATCTTTTCAGTATAGCTGGTTGTAAGTTGATAAGAAGAATTAGATCAATGTGCTTTGAGAAGGTGGTCCACATGGAGGTAGGATGGTTTGATGAACCTGAGCACTCCACTGGAATGATTGGCGCTAGGCTTTCTACTGACGCAGCCACAGTGCGTGGTCTAGTAGGAGACGCACTTGCTCAAATGGTCCAAGATAGTGCAACAGCAATTGTAGGTTTAGCTATTGCATTTGAAGCGAGTTGGCAGTTGGCACTTATTGTCCTTGCTATGATACCTCTATTCGGATTAAGTGGATATGTCCAAATCAAGTTTATGACAGGGTTCAGTGCAGATGCAAAGGTTTGTTTGAGTCCTTATTATACAGTTTACATAATAGTGAATGAAGTTGCTGGTAGTATTAAAGAATATGGATAATTGAGTCTTAAACTTGAAAGTTATTCTCGAACATCAGTCAAATCACTACATTAGCCAAGCTATAAATCTTTTTAATCTTCGGGCGGTTAACTTGTGATCACTCCCTCCGTCCCTATTTCTGTGACACAGTTTCCTTTTTAGTCTGTCTCGAAAAGAATATATCCTTCCTATAATTAGAAACGACCTAACTTTAAATAGCACACAAATGTCTATGTTTTGTTTCAGACAAAAATTTTTAGAAGACTTCATTTCTTTCCTAAACTTGCACCTAGTCAAATGGTGCTGCATAAATTGGGACAGAGAGAGTGTCTTCTACCGTTGCCAACTCTTTCGGTGAAAATGCTGCTAACTAATCGTACTTTGCACAGATGATGTATGAGGAAGCAAGTCAAGTTGCGAACGATGCTGTTGGAGGTATAAGAACTGTCGCGTCATTTTGTGCAGAAGAGAAGGTGATGGAAGTATACAGAAGAAAGTGTGAAGGCCCATTGAAGGCCGGAATAAAACAAGGTTTGATAAGCGGGATTGGGTTTGGTATATCATTTGCTTTGCTGTTTTGTGCCTATGCAACCAGTTTTTATGCTGGAGCACGTCTTGTTCAGGATGGCAAAATCACTTTTTCAGACGTTTTCCGTGTATGTGGCACAATCCCCTTTTCAGGATTTTAGTTAATGTCTGATGTGAGGCTAATTTGGAGTATTTGTGACATGGCAGGTTTTCTTTGCGCTGACGATGGCAGCTATGGGAATTTCCCAGTCAAGCTCATTGGCTCCAGATTCAAGCAAGGCCAAGAGTGCAGCTGCTTCCGTATTTGCTATTCTAGACAGGAAATCAAAAATAGATCCAAGTGATGATTCTGGTATGACACTAGACACTGTGAAGGGAGATATCGATCTGCAGCACGTAAGCTTTAAATATCCAACAAGGCCAGATGTTCAAATTTTAAGAGACCTTTGCTTGACTATCCGCAGTGGAAAGGTGAATTTACTTATGTTTGATCCCATCTTACATATCGTTTTTCCAGGACAAAGTAAGGCATACAGACTTTGCCTTACTGGATAATTTAAATTCATTGGTTAACTTTGTTATGCGTTGAAACTTCAGACGGTTGCTTTGGTTGGGGAGAGCGGATGTGGAAAGTCAACTGTAATATCTTTGCTGCAAAGGTTTTACGATCCTGATTCAGGCCAAATTTTGTTGGACGGAATAGAGATTCAGAAATTCCAGGTAAAATGGCTAAGACAGCAAATGGGGCTTGTAAGCCAAGAGCCAGTGTTGTTCAACGACACAATCCGAGCCAATATTGCATATGGAAAGGAAGGAAATGCAACTGAAGCAGAAGTTTTAGCAGCTGCAGAATTAGCAAACGCCCACAAGTTCATCAGTGGTCTGCAACAGGTTGGTTTGAATATTATAAATATCCATATTTATTGTGAATGAAAGTGATCAGTGAGCTTACATACTCGAAAATACATGAACATTATAGGGCTATGACACGACAGTGGGAGAGCGAGGAACTCAGCTGTCAGGTGGGCAAAAGCAAAGAGTGGCTATAGCGAGAGCCATACTGAAAAATCCGAAAATCCTACTACTAGACGAGGCAACAAGCGCATTGGATGCAGAATCAGAGAGAATAGTTCAAGATGCACTTGACAGGGTGATGGTAAATCGTACAACCGTGGTGGTAGCACATAGATTATCCACCATCAAAGGAGCAGATGTAATTGCTGTGGTAAAAAATGGAGTTATCGTGGAGAAAGGAAAACACGATACTCTTATCAATATCAAAGATGGTTTTTATTCCTCTCTGGTGGCCCTCCACACCAGTGCTTCCTAGTTCTACTACTACAACTACTAATTCTCTTGAACATAATTTTTATACATAAATTTTGTTATTTTACTGTTTCTTGCAAGTCATATGTAGTCTAGCATTATTCATTATCAAATGAGAGAAGCAAGTTACTGTCATGATGTGTTGTGTCTGTTAAGTTCCCCAGGCACTGCCATTCGAAATGAATCATGTAGCATGGCTATGCTCATAACAGTACCCCTGTTGTCAATAAGAACCTTGTCCTCGAGGTTCGAGTAGAGCATTAGTAAGGAGGAATCAGTTTTGTTGAAAGAGAGATGCTTCAGAAGCCTGAAAATTTTGTAAAATTGTGTTCCATTTTCCCTTAGCTAGTATGTTCTTGTATTGAGGTCCATTGCCAATACTACTGAAAGTATGGACTATACTAAGTCTTCATTGAATTGAAAAGATGTGGCAAATCACCTAATTTGCTTGATTAGATATGTGATGCAATAGATGGGGTTGCTTTTCTCTTAATCAAAGGTCTCAAGTTCGAGATCTGGTATATAAAACTCTTTGGTGGGGAAGCACCTTGGTACGAAATGTTTCTTCCTTATGGGCCCTACGTGATGCAAATCACTTAATTTGCTTGATCAGACCACCAAAGGACGTGGTTCAATAGATAGAGCTGGTACTCCCTTAATTAGAGGTCTTGAATTTGAGCCCTTGGTAGGGAATGTTTTCCCCGGATGGGTCTTACTTGACGTGAATCTTGATTAGTTGGGATCCAATGCAGATACCGAACGTTAGATGGAAGAATAGAATGTACTTCATCTTGCACAAGATCATGCTGAGATATGTCCTTTGTTGAGTCCTCACAAAATTCAGTTTAACATCCAGATAGAATATTCGGGTAACGTTTAAATTAAAATGATAAAAGTAAGTCAAAACCCAATGAATAACACTTTCGGTTTCTAAAACTTTTCTAAAAAACATGCAATGAAAAGTTTAAAAAATAAAAAATGAAGACAAAATGACATATTTAGCTTATTAATTTTGTTATATTCAAGGACAAATCCTCAAAATCCACAATTTTGGTTGGCCATGTGAAGTTCATATTTGCAAACAACTAACTTTATATAATTTTTTTTTTTTTTGTTTTGGTTGGTCAACTTCAAATATTTTATTGTAAATGCTAACTTTCTAAGAGAGAACAATCTCATTTTAATATTAATTGTTAAGTGAACTTTAACACTTTGTTTGGATGGTTGTGAATGGCACTGTATTGTTAGTTTATATGGAATATTTATTTTGATTATTATTCTAATTTTATTGTATTGTTTAAATTTATCACTAGGTAATAACGAGAAGTTCTATTTTATATAGCAATCGATTTGGTGTGATCGCGTTGTTAATACCTTAATATTTTCTGTTCATTTTGTCCTTTTTGTTATTTAATAATTCTATTTTATCCTTTGCTTTACCTTTTTCATAATAGCTCTACCAAGTACACTAATTTTCTTATTGGTTTATCATTTCAAAATATTAATATATGACATTATGTAACGACGGAGAATAATATAGTCTATTCAAATATTGTATTCATTAAAACAATATAATATAATTAATTTTTTTTGGAAAAGACGAACAAAATCTAGTTATTTTAAGTATTTATTATTTATTAGAAAAGAAAATACAAATAAATGTCTTTTATTACTTAACCAAGGGCATTTTGGTAAAACCATTGATGAATGAATTATTTCATTGGTTATAAGAGAATGTTCTTACCACGTTGTCTCAATCTTCATGTCTATTAGTACGTGCGTACATATCATGAATAACTCCTATTATTCCTCGTGTTACTTCCTTCAAATATTGTGAATTATCAATTATTGTTACCTATAAGCAGTACACATAAATTTTTGATCAAACTTAAATTGTTCGACTCTCGGAAAACGAACGGTGCCACATATATAAAAATTAGGACAGCGAGAGGAGTAGCACTTTGTTTTTCATTTCTTTCAGCCCACGTTCTGTCTTTGATGTATTATTTTTTTGAATAACACAACTATGATGGTTTGTCCATAATTTTTCAACTCAAGCTGAACAAATAACAGTTTCAGAGTCATATAATTTTTCATGTCTAACTAAGTATTTGTCTAGGCAAACACAAAGAGTTATGGATGAAGGGAAGGGTTCGAATGGAAAGAGAGTTCCCTATAACAAGATGAATGAAGGCTCATCATCATCAGAAGGCCATAAGGATTCAGACAAGGCCAAACAAACGGAGACAGTTCCGTTTTACAAGCTCTTCGCCTTTGCTGATTCAAATGATTTAGTTTTGATGATCATTGGAACTATTGGAGCTATTGGCAATGGATTGTCCATTCCCATTATGACTGTTCTTTTTGGAGAATTGACAGACTCCTTTGGAGAAAATCAAACTAGCAAAGACGTGCTTCGCATAGTTGCCAGGGTAATATATAGACTTTTTAACTTTTAATCATCAATATTTTCCAACTCCTTATTTGATAAAACTGAAAAATGAAATCTTTTAGGTCTCATTGAAGTTTGTTTACTTAGCTTTGGGATGTGGGATAGCTGCATTTCTTCGTAAGTTATCATTCTGACGAGCGTGATTTTGAATTGATATTGAAGTTTAAGTTAATATATATGAGTGTTGTTCAGAGGTTGCTTGTTGGATGATCTCCGGTGAAAGACAGGCTTCTCGAATAAGGAGTCTCTATCTGAAAACTATTTTGCAACAAGATATTGCTTTCTATGATAAGGAAACAAATACAGGAGAGGTGGTTGGACGGATGTCTGGTGATACTGTTCTTATACAAGACGCCATGGGCGAGAAGGTACTCATGGTGAAAAGTGAAAAGCAACTCTATATTATTTGCTGTTTGCATATTTTAATTTCTCTTTTAACTGCAACAGGTAGGGAAATTTGTACAGCTGATATCGACGTTCCTTGGAGGTTTTGTGGTTGCATTTACCAAAGGCTGGATTCTTACGCTTGTTATGTTATCCATCATTCCTTTACTTGTCATATCTGGTGGAGTGATGTCCCTCATCCTATCTAGGATGGCGTCACGTGGACAAGATGCTTATGCCAAGGCTGCAGCAGTGGTTGAACAGACAATTGGCTCCATTAGAATAGTATGTCACAAGTTGAGGAATCTTTGTCTCACTTTCTTCTCACGAGTATGATACGTATCGTGTTTCCTCCTCAGGTTGCATCGTTTACAGGGGAGAAGCAAGCTATGGCCGACTATAACGAGTCCTTAATCAAAGCTTACCATTCAGGTACAAAGGAAGGGCTGGCTAGTGGATTAGGTCTTGGTTCACTTTTTGCTATTATGTACTGCAGCTACGCTTTGGCTATCTGGTATGGTTCGAGGCTCATCTTGGAAAAAGGATATACTGGTGGTCAAGTTATAAATGTAATTGTTGCTGTGTTAACTGCTTCGATGTGAGTATTTTTTTTGAAGATGATGGGATATTCTAAGCGTTAATTCACGCGTTTTGACTAAATATATCTATGTCAGGTCCCTAGGACAGGCATCTCCTTGTATGTCTGCATTCGCGGCAGGTCAAGCTGCAGCTTTCAAGATGTTTGAAACCATAAAGAGGAAGCCGGAGATAGACGCTTATGATACCAATGGAAAAATATTGGACGAGATCCGTGGTGATATTGAATTGAATGATGTGTACTTCAGTTATCCAGCCAGACCTGATGAGCAAATATTTGGTGGATTTTCACTATTTGTACCTAGTGGCACAACTGCAGCTTTGGTTGGGCAAAGTGGAAGTGGGAAGTCAACTGTCATAAGTCTGATAGAAAGATTTTATGATCCTCAATCTGGTCAAGTTCTGATTGATGGAATTAATCTCAAGGACTTCCAGCTAAAGTGGATCAGGGGAAAGATCGGTCTCGTGAGCCAAGAACCTGTACTTTTCACAGCAAGCATTAAGGAAAACATTGTGTATGGCAAGTACGACGCTACTGCTGTAGAGATCAAAGCTGCAGTTGAGTTAGCAAATGCCGCGAAATTCATTGATAAACTCCCAAAGGTTTTATTTGGAACTTAGTTTTGGTCATCTTTCAAAAGTCTGCCGATTTACCATTTACACGAAAACTTCTTTGTTCAGGGTCTAGACACCATGGTTGGAGAACATGGAACTCAACTTTCTGGTGGGCAAAAGCAAAGAATTGCCATTGCAAGAGCTATTCTAAAAGATCCACGGATATTACTGTTAGATGAAGCAACAAGTGCATTAGATGCAGAATCTGAGAGAGTTGTACAAGAAGCATTGGATAGAATTATGATCAACAGAACAACCATCATAGTTGCACATCGATTGAGTACAGTAAGGAATGCTGATATGATTGCAGTCGTTCATCGAGGAAAAGTTGTTGAAAAAGGTATTGAACCATATAGACTTAGATAATCATCAATATTGACTTCACTATTATGCTGTTCAACAACATATACTAATCCAGAATGTTTTAGTAGTCCGGATAGCATATTAAATAAGCAAATTCATCACGTCTGAGTTCAGACACGTCCAAACAAGAACCAAGTACTTTGTCATTAGTATTATTTGTGTGTGTTGCTTCAATCAGTAGAGACTCTTATCAACCTAATGCTTGTTTTCTGAATCTTTAAGTCTTTCTCTTTAATGTCATTGCTGTGGATTGTTCAGGCACACATAGCGAACTACTCAAGGATCCCGAGGGAGCATATTCTCAGCTTATACGCTTACAAGAAGTGAACAAAGAAACAGAAGAATCAGGCTTAGATGAGAGGGACAGATTAGATAAGTCTATGGAATCTGGTAGACAGTCCAGTAAAAGAATGTCACTATTACGATCTGTCAGTCGGAGTTTATCTGGCGTAGGAAATAGCAGCCGCCGTTCACTCTCCATCTCATTTGGGTTAACTACTGGACTTAGTATATCTGAAACAGCAAATGAAGATACAGAAACAGGTATCCAGGGAGTATCTGGAAAGCCGTTAAAGGTCCCCATTCGTCGATTAGCCTATCTCAACAAGCCCGAGTTACCCGTGATCATTATTGGAACTGTGGCTGCAATTATTAATGGTGCTATTCCTCCAATTTTCGGCACCTTATTCGCTAGCGTGATCAAAACATTTTATGAGCCACCACAGGAACTAAGGAAGGACTCAAGGTTTTGGGCTCTCATGTTTATTCTTCTTGCAGCTGTAACTTTAATTGCATTTCCTGCAAGGTCATACCTTTTCGGTATAGCTGGTTGTAGATTGATAAGAAGAATTCGATCAATGTGCTTTGAGAAGGTGGTTCACATGGAGGTAGGATGGTTTGATGAATCTGAGAACAATACTGGAATGATTGGTGCTAGGCTTTCTGCTGATGCAGCCGCAGTCCGTGGTTTAGTAGGAGATGCACTTGCTCAATTGGTCCAAGATAGTGCAACAGCAATTGTAGGTCTAGCTGTCGCTTTTGAAGCGAGTTGGCAGTTGGCACTTATCGTCCTTGCTATGATACCTTTAATTGGCTTAAATGGATATGTCCAAATCAAGTTCATGACAGGGTTCAGTGCAGATGCAAAGGTTTGTTTGAATCTTCATTATACAGCTTACAGTGAATGGAGTTGCTCGATACTAGAGTCTTAATCGTACTTTTCACAGATGATGTATGAGGAAGCAAGTCAAGTCGCGAACGATGCTGTTGGAAGTATAAGGACTGTTGCATCATTTTGTGCAGAAGAGAAAGTGATGGAGACATACAGAAGAAAATGTGAAGGCCCATTAAAGGCGGGAGTAAAGCAAGGTTTGATCAGCGGGATAGGATTTGGTGTATCTTATACTTTGCTGTTTTGTGTATACGCAACCAGTTTCTATGCCGGAGCTCTTCTTGTTCAGGCTGGCAAAATCACCTCTGCAGACGTTTTCCGTGTATGCACAATACCCCTGGTTACATTTTTTCATTCTTTCAGGATTTTAGTTAATGTCAGTTATCAGGCTAATTCGGAATATTTGCAACCTGGCAGGTTTTCTTCGCTCTGACTACAGCAGCTATAGGTATTTCCCAGTCAAGCTCATTGGCTCCAGACTCGAGCAAGGCCAAGGCTGCCGCTGCTTCCATATTTGCTATTCTAGACAGGAAATCAAAAGTAGATCCAAGTGATGATTCTGGTATGACACTGGACACCGTGAAGGGAGATATTGAGCTGCAGCACGTAAGCTTTAAGTATCCAACGAGGCCAGATGTGCAGATTTTAAGAGACCTTTGCTTGACTATCCGCAGTGGACAGGTGAATTTGCTGTTTGATTCAATCATAGATAGGCATATAGAGTTTAATTCATTAGTTAACTTTGAAAATTTCAGACGGTTGCTTTGGTTGGGGAGAGCGGATGTGGAAAGTCTACTGTAATATCTTTGCTGCAAAGGTTTTACGATCCTGATTCAGGCCATGTTTTGTTGGATGGAATAGACATTCAGAAGTTCCAGGTAAAATGGCTAAGGCAACAAATGGGGCTTGTAAGCCAAGAGCCAGTGTTGTTCAACGACACCATCCGAGCCAATATTGCATATGGAAAGGGAGGAAATGCAATTGAAGCAGAAGTTTTAGCAGCTGCAGAGTTAGCAAACGCGCACAAGTTCATCAGTGGTCTACAACAGGTTGGTTTGAATATGACATTGTTTGTTCATTTATAAATATAGTGATAGATCAGCTCACACATGAATATTACAGGGTTATGATACAACCGTGGGGGAACGAGGAACTCAGCTGTCAGGTGGGCAAAAGCAACGAATAGCTATAGCGAGGGCCATATTGAAAAATCCGAAAATCCTACTATTAGACGAGGCAACAAGTGCATTGGATGCAGAATCAGAGAGAATAGTTCAAGACGCGCTTGACAGAGTGGTGGTAAATCGTACAACTGTGGTAGTAGCACATAGATTGTCCACCATCAAAGGAGCAGATGTAATTGCTGTGTTTAAAAACGGAGTTATCGTGGAGAAAGGAAAACACGATACTCTTATCAACATCAAAGATGGCTTTTATTCCTCCTTGGTGGCCCTTCACACCAGTGCTTCCTAGTTCTACTACTACTACTACTTCTTTATATGTCATATACTGTTTCTTGCAACTCATATGATATCCGTTACATTGTATAATTAGATTTCGAATCACACGAAAGCTCTACCATCCATAAGCATCCTGAACCATGTCGTGTATTCTAAAATCTTGACCATTATGTTCCGCGGACTTACTACTTTCACCAACAACAAAGTTCCTAGAGCAAAAGAATGTTGGGATGATATATCACTTGATTGTTGGCATTCCATATGTCTTGTCTGGCTCTAAAGGGCAAGTCTGCTATACTAAAGCTCCCGCTATGCCGTAGATTCTGAGGAAAGGCCCCACCTCAAGGGTCTTACCTTGCAGTTCTGCTAGAGGTTGTTTTTAAGGCTTGAACCCTAAGCTCATGACCTTCTGGTCATATGGTAGCAACTTTACCAGTTACTCTAAGGTTCTCCTCGTAGAAATTAGGAATTTGTGGTTACATGAACAATTCAACTAGCCCCATTAATCCTGACAAGGACACAAATCTGTTACATTAATGTTAGAGGATACTTGTGATGAATTTGTAAAGAAATGGCCCCAAAGCTAGCTCTCGAGGGAACGATTGCCTAATTAAGTCTACATAAGGAGTCCATAATTTCCTCATTCGTGCAGGACTTAATAGATTTCAATCAGCTACAGGGTCTGGAGGCGCATTCCGAAGTCCTACATTATGGGGTAAAACGCTCTCTAACAAAAGCGATTTTATACCTGCAGAACTCAAATTCAAGATCTTTAATTGAGGATAAAAGTAATTATCCCTCTACTGTGCGACCAGAGATCTCATATATAACTTACAAAACTAACTAATGTTGAGATACATACATTCAATTTTCCAACTCTTAGGTATGTTATACATTTATGGTAAGACAAGCTAAAAGGAGGGGTGTGTCAAGTGTGTGTGGGGGAGAAAATTACAATAATAAATGCTTCTAAATAAAATAAGGTACTTAGTAAATGTAGACTTTATGTCAATATAAAGAGAGACAGGTCAATATATATAGAGACAGGTGACCTATTTGATACAAAATTTAAGTAAATAAAGAATTCTATTTAATTCAAAGTGACCTTTAGTTAAATCTGTCAGGCAAAAAATTAAAAGGAAAATTAAGCATGCGTCACTTTAAAACAAACTATTTACGCTTATATATTCCTTCACATTTTATAATCACATACTATTAAAATTTACCCCCTAATATTACAATTCGTGTGCTGATGTCATGCTGACCTCAGCATCCATCTGGTATGATATACCAATAGGGTATACATATACCAACAGAGTATCACAGAGAATTAAACTCAATCCTCTATAATACTAACATGGTATCAATATACCAATATAATATCACAAAAAATTAAAAGGAAAATTAAGCATGCGTCCCTTTAAAACAAACTATTTACGCTTATATATTCCTTCACATTTTATAATCACATACTATTAAAATTTACCCCCTAATATTACAATTCGTGTGCTGATGTCATGCTGACCTCAGCATCCAGCTGGTATGATACACCAATAGGATATACATATACCAACAAAGTATCACAGAGAATTAAACTCAATCCTCTATAATACCAACATGATATCAATATACCGATATAATATCACAAAAAATATATCTTCTACTAATTTAGCATTTAATAAATAGGAATGTAACTTTAATTATTTTATTTATTAAAAAAGAGCTCCAAATTATATGATATCCATAGGATATCAATATACCGACGGAGTATCATAGCGAATATATTTTCTACTAATTTAGAGTTTAATAAAAAAATTTAAATTTATTTCTAAAAAAAGTAATCCTATATGATACCAATAAGGTATCAATATACCGCCAGAGTATCAAAGAGGATTGAACTCATTTTATATGATACCGACATGGTATATATATACCGTTGGAATGTATTTCATAATATTTACCGACTTCAACATGACATCAGGGCGAAAGAAAAAGGGGTAAGTGGGGTAAGAAGACAAATAATTTGAGTCATGAAGGTAAATAGTTTAAATTGAGTCTATTAATAATAAATAATTTCAAATTGAGTCTATTTTATATACTTTTATCTTTTTTTATTTATGATTTCTTAATATCCACGTAAATTGAGTAACTATATACATACTCTATCAAATCTAGTTGTCGGTGGTTCTAACATTCAATGCTTTCTTTGATGGCTCCATGCATATAATGGCAAGTTTTTGTGAAAATTAAAAGCATTTTTCTGGCAACCAAACAAGTTCTTAATGAAAGGACATGGGCTTCCCACATTAATGGAGTAAAAACCTTATGGTAAAATTTAATTCGTAAAATTATCTGATAATTGAAATTGATATAATTTTTGAGTGATAATTGCATAATTTAATAATTTTAACTATATATTTGTTTGTTACACTGTAATTTTGTTGTCCTATTTGATTGAATAGACATAATTATACAATTAAAATTTTCAAAAAATAGATTTTAAGTAAATAATATTATTACTCAAATTAATTAATGAATACAATATAGCCTTTTATGTAAATTATATATTGTTATAGTTTTAATCATGGACAAATTATTTTCAAAATGTTGTGTTTTTTTGGACTTGGTGCCATCGAAAGTGTTAGCGCTAATTGAAAAATAATAATTTATACATGTCATTTATTCAATTTTATAGAGTTATTTTGCATGGATATTTGTTAATTAATTCATTTATTTTAGTTTAGCTAAGTTTATGAAAGTATTATTTCATAATGTAACTGATTTTCTCAATGATCCTACTTATCACAAACAATTTTACTAGTGAGATTTATAATAAAGAGCATTTCTTAGAAGATATTTAAAAAAAAAAGGAATTTAAACAAAAATGCACACGGTATGCTAATAGTTTGATTTAAAAATATTCATGTCGCTAATAAACTATGAATATTTTTAGAAATGTTTGGATTGACTTTTCATCAGTGACTTATAAGTTAAAAGTCAAAAGTTATAAGTTGGGAACACCCATCTTTTGGCTTTTGACTTTTCTTTTCTTTTTCCGTCTTAAAAAAGCTTTTAAGTACTCCCCGTCTCAAATTAATTGAATTTTTGAGATTTTTTTCAATGTTAAAACTAGTTGAATTGTTCAACGTTTAAAGATGAATATTTGAAACTTTTCCACATTTGTCATTTCATTTATTGAAGTTTTATATTTTCTACAACATAAATTACACTCATATTTATGATTTTCAAAGGTCAATAAATGGAAAGTATGGTATAAATTTTGTCTTTGAATATTTTTTTTAATATGTGTGTATTATCTCACAAATTCAATTAAAATAAGATGGAGGGAGTACTTTTTTTTTTGTTAGCGAACACTTCCAAAACTAAAAAATAACTTAAAAATGCTCTCTTTGTTCACTTTTACTTGTCATTGTTTTATTTTTTGAGGTCAACTTGACTAAATTTCAAAGTTAAATTGAAGTAATTATATTTAATATTTGAAATCTAAAATTTAGATTATTGAGATAACTATATAAAAAAATTATAAGTTACAACTTTTTTATATTAATATAATTAAAAAATATATTTTAAAATGATAACCAAAGTTCATATAATTTCACTTCAATAACTGCAATAGTGATAAATAAAAATAATCGAACTAAAAAATTATTTAAAATTTTCAGTTGTACGACTCCAAATGGAGTTATTCCGCGTGGACCCCTTTTTTTTATTGGTCCGCCCGTCTAGAAGTACTATGGACCAACTTTACCATATTACCCATACTCTTTCCAACTATCTACTTCACTACCCCTATATAGTAATTTTGGATGAATTATTAAATGTGCATTTTCGTTTTCCTTTTTTTGGATTTTTCTTTTAATGTTTGGTGGTTGTATTCTTTGGTTGTTTGGTGTCGTATTTAATATTTTTTGCTTTTAAAGATGATATTTTTGAGTTGAGATCTTCTGAAAAAAGTTTCTCAATCTCTATGAGGTAGTGGTAAGGTCTGTATAAAGTTTGCCCTTCTCAGACCCCACTTATAGGATTTCATTGAGTAATATTGTTGTTGTTGTTGTGTTTGGTACTTATATTGAAATTCGACTATTTTAAGTTTGTGTAGTGCATCTTACCAAGAATTTTTTCCATATCTAAGGATTGAACCTAAGAAATCTGATTAAGAAACAAACAACTTCATTCATTGCATCACATATCATTTAAAAGAAAAGATGAAAACTCTTGTTAGGGTGTGGAAGAATCGAATCAAATCGATTATAAATTAAGTTGAAAAAACATTATTGATTTATGGTTATTGGATTAATGAATTTTTTAATGGTTTATAAAAAAATATCAAATTAGTGGTTCGATTTTGATTTTTTAATATTGAATATCGAGTAAACTGATAATCTATTAAAACCATAGTGATTTACCACCTTATCTGAATATAAATATTAAATATCAATATCAATATCTTACTAGTTACTGGCGTTGCTTGTTAATATTGTTGGCTTTTAATTTTTACTTCACAATAGCTTTGAGTTTAAAAATAGACTATTTTATTTGTGTTGAAGCATTTGTATAGTTCTTTTTATGGTAATCACTATTGCTTATATTTTATGAGCGTGTAAAGTTATATTATTGTGCAGTCGCACCAAAATATTGAAAAAATCATATAATTTATTTAATGAGCATTTTTTTATTTGAATAAATTAAAAACAGAATCGTTAAAGAACAAAAATCAATAAAAATAATCTTATTTAATATATTTTAAAATAAAAAATTAATAATACAAAAATCGAACCGAATCAAATCGACGCACTTCTTACCACTCTTGTATCAATTTCCAACTACCATCCTACTATCATTTCAATTACAAACTAGAATTGGCGGTGCTCTTACTACTCTTCTACTAGATTGGGATTAGAGGTTGCTACGTGGTCACAAAAATTAAAGAGGTATTTATTGATACTTTAGTATATATGGCTACATCAACCTTTTCTTATGGTTAACATCAAAAGAAGGATAACTTTTTTTTTTTATTTATATTTGAAAATTCTCCAAACTTTAAATTTAATTTTTTATTTTTCATGACATATTTTCATAGCTTACCCAATCAAACATAACAATATTAAAAAATAGTTTTTTTTTCTTGGTGTACTTTTACAACAACAGTAACATATCTAATGAAATTCTACAAGTGAAATTTAGGGAGAGTAAAATATATGTAGACTTTATCACTACCTCATCGAGATAAAGATGTTATATTCGAAAGACCCTCGTTTCAAAAATATTAGGTTCCAAAAGCAGAACATACTATATATAAACTTATATTTTTACAATAACAATAACATACCCAGTGGAATCCCACAAGTGGGATATGTGAAGAATAAAATATCTACAAACTTTATCGTTAGGTTATAAATAAACAAACTTTTCGAAAGACTTTCGTCTCATTTTGAAAGACCATCGTGTCAAAAATATGAGGAAGTTTGTATTTTTACAACTAGTGAAATTGTCTTTTTTGGGGAGGTTTAAGGTGGTGGTAATTTAAGTGCCTCTTAGGGGCAAATGTGTAAGAACAAAAACCACTTTTTGAAAGTCAACAAATTCCCTCGGCTCTCAGGCATTTTCTCCTTTAGCGCCTTCTTAACTTACTGTATATTACTTTTCAACTTCTTCGTATACTTCTTATATACACTGTATTCCGATTCCATTTCGCAGTTCTAACGCAAAAGTTTCGAATAAGAGATGGATTCGGCGGCGACTCGGAGAACGGCGTCAGCGAGATCATCGATTGTAGAGTCTATAAAAGGTTTTACTTTGGCCGGAGTTAGGATTTCCAAAGAGGATCTAAGGAGGAGGATCACTATGCCGGAGTATTTAAGGATGGCCGTTAGAGAGGCTATACAGAGTAAGGATGTCGACACTGTAAGACGGCATCTCGATATGGCTTATGCCGCCGGCGCCGAGATTCCTCAACCGCCGGAGACGCCGATCGTCGTGTTTATTAATTCGAAAAGTGGTGGAAGGCATGGTCCACGGCTTAAAGCAAGGTTACAGGAACTTATGGGTGAAGAACAGGTCATCAGTTTTTTACTCTCCTTTTATATATTTATATAGTATTTGTTTATGCATACATGGAACTGGAGTTCCTACTAGAGCTATATAAGTGATGCAAATTTTTTAATCTTAAATATCAAAAAAAAAAAATGATTTTTTTACTCCCTTTGTCCATGTATGTGTTACCTTTTCTTTTTGATCCGTCTAAAATTTAATCTTAAAAATTCTTTTTTTACCTTAATGGAATAATTTTTCTCACATAACAATCTAAAATATTTTATACCACAAATGTCAAAAGTTGATTTTTTTTCGTTAAATATCGTACCAGGTCAAACAAATGCCACATAAATGGGACTAAATGGGATTGAGGGAGTAATATTTTTTTTGTATTCATTTTTTCCTTTTAACAATTTTTGGGAATTTATACTATACTATAATAGCTTGTGTGTATGTGTTATTGAGACATGTTTTAAGTTTTAAGAGCATCTTTTATGAGCTAAATTGAGCATATAAGAAAGAAGATACTTTTTGGTATTGCATATAATTCTTTGATGGCACTTTTCTGTTCTGATATTGATATTGCTTGGCAGGAGGGAAAATAACTGTTTGGTATAATTTAGTTTATATGAGAATATCTAGCCCACTTGTGGGATTCCACTGGGTATGTTGTTGTATATTAGAACATCTAGATTGATAACCATGTCGTGTAAAATTTATGTTGAATTATTAGTACTGTATCAAATGGTATTGATTTTTTCTTTTCTGTGTCTTTATTTTAAACCGTGCCAGGTTTTTGACCTTTCAGTTGTGAAGCCTCATGAGTTTGTTCAATATGGATTGAGTTGCTTGGAGAAGTTTGCTGGTCTTGGTGACAGCTGTGCAAAAGTGACTCGTGAAAGGATAAGAGTCGTGGTATGGATTTGATTTTGGATGTAATTTGGACTCTTTATCAGTAGTAAATTTTCAAGTGAATTTTAGATTTGTTACTGGAAAACTATCGCAAAAAGGAAATAGGAATTGAGGACTTATTTATTCAATCTGGTTTGGCAGGCAGCAGGAGGTGATGGCACTGTTGGATGGATTCTTGGCTGCCTCGGAGAGCTTAAGAAACAGGGTCGAGAGCCAGTCCCACCAACTGGAATAATCCCACTTGGCACAGGAAATGATTTATCCAGGAGTTTTGGATGGGTAAGCTTTAATGTGCATCAATTTTCCAGTTCTTGTTCTGTCCAGCCTTTCTGAACTTCCCTAAAATCTACTTTTCAGGGAGGCTCATTTCCTTTTAACTGGAAGTCAGCCACAAAAAGTATTCTTGACAGAGTTGCAACCGGTCCAATTAACCGTCTGGATAGGTGATGCTTTATGCATAGTTCTTGATAGCATATTTTCAAGTTCAAGATAATGATATCGCTTTAACTTACAAGATGTTCAATTGAATTGCTGAATATTGCTTCGGATTGAAGTACATCAATCTCTACTAAACACAGATTGTTATTA
>JAPFFP010000094.1:2999142-3010678 GCA_026153255.1 Solanum medicagineum | reverse complement strand
CCCCTCTGTATATTGATAACTCAGTATTAGCCTGGAAGTATTTTATAATCTGTTGAAAAAACAATGTATAATTTGTGTCCCCTCCTATTCCTTCCAACAGATAAACCTGGAGATTATTTTAAGTTGTACGAATCATGCTTTTTATCTCTGTTGTGTTCTTTTTTTAAAACATTTTGTGCTTACTTTTATTGATGGCAGGGGATTGAATAATATTTTGCGACTGTATGTTAAGAAGGTCAACAGCTCAAAGTGGGAGCAAGTCCCTGTTCCTTCAAGGTTGATTTTTTTCCTAGAATTTTTATTACAGTTTTGTATTTTATGTCTGTCATGTCGTGCAGAATCACTTGGATAACTTACTCCTCCCTCTGTTTAAAAAAGAATGACCTATTTTCTTTTTTGGTTTGTTTCAAAAAGAATGACCCATTTTCTTTTTTGAAAAAACTTTAATTTCAACTTTCCACGTGACATGTTTAAGGCCACAAGATTAAAGGACATTTTGGTACATCTAGTGTAACTTTAATTTAGGATCACAAGATTAAAAAGTTTTACAAGGTAGGGTGAGGCTGCATACGTACCACCTTCTCCCAACCCCACTTGTGATATTACACTGATTGTGTTGTTTTGTTTTTGATTATTTGTCAAATAGTCAATTATATTGTTCTGTAATATGAAATAGAATGCTGCTACACTGGCTTTTACATGGTTTGAATTTTTTTTTAACTTGTGTGTTCATTTTCCTGTTGATTTGTCTTGTTGTAGTGTTCGGTCTATAGTCACTCTGAATCTCCCTAGCTATGGCGGTGGAAGGAATCCATGGGGACGTTTGAAGCCAGAGTACTTGGAGAAGGTATTCTTTTTCCCTAGGTTTTGCAACTTGTAGTTTTTAAACCTAACAAAGTTTAATTGATGTGTTGATGCAGTTTATCACATATTCTCAGTTTTTTCAAACTTTATCTGTAACTAGAATGTGGTTATAATAAACTTCAGGATAATGATGATGGGAAGTTGTAGACACTTCACATCTGATCTGAAGATGAAAAGATAACATAGAACGTATTATCAACTGCTATACATCATCAAAAGTTACAATGAATTCTTCTTGTTTTCCTATGAAATTGTAGAGGGGTTTCGTGGACGCCCATGCGGATGATGGTTACCTTGAAATTTTTGGCCTGAAACAAGGATGGCATGCCTCTATGGTTATGGTTGAGCTCATCTCTGCAAAACACCTTGCCCAGGTATTTATCAAGATCTCGTATTAGCCGTTATTTTGTACCTATTGTTTTCTTCTTTTTCTTGGGGTGGATGCACTTGAGCCGAGGGTCTTTTGGAAACCTCTCTATCTCCGTGAGGTAGTGGTAATAAGGCAAGAGGGGAATGAGCTCGAGAGAGGGAGGATAGAGGTGAGCGAGAGAGGACAAAGAAGGGAGGTAAATTGTATATCTATGTCTGTCAAATACTTGTATATGTATAACTGATATACATATGTATTTGTATATTTCACAAGCGAGATTGGGAAGGGAGGAGAGATGTGAGCGAGAGAGGGCAGACAGTGCGAGAGGCGAATTGTATATGAATATCTATCAAATAATTGTATAAATGCAACTGGTTTACATATGTATTTGTTCTTAATGAGATTGTTCTAGCCGTGGACCTGATGGACATTGTTGAATTCGATTTAAATTTTGCTACTTTGTAGGCTTCAGCAATCAGATTTGAATTGCGTGCGGGAGAGTGGAACGAAGCTTACATGCAGATGGACGGCGAGCCATGGAAACAACCAATTAATAAGGAATATTCAACCTTCATTGAAATTAAGAGAGTACCATTTCAGTCTCTCATGGTTAACGGGAAGTAGAATTCGATCGTCGTCCTCTTGCTCCAGATATATTTAGAATTGTAATTACTTATGTTTGTGTAAAGCATTTCAACCTCTCAGAATAGCTGTTTGATGTTGGCATGTACATACAATATATGTATTGTAGTTGCTATTATATTTATTTGATTTATGAGATGGTATTTTAGTGTGATTTTACCTTGATATTGAAATGATTCTTTTTCCCCTAGCAACATATGAAACATGATGAAAATTGCTTAGTTTCTGTTATTTGGTCCTTAAATGTCAAAAAATATCTCAGATATCAGGCCGAGGTTATTGAAATTCTTCTTTAGGTAATTACGAAAGGTTGCCTAAATATTTCGCCATAAAATTAATCGGAAGTCATATCGTTTAAAAATTCATGGGCTAACATAATCAAAAGAACGGAGAAAATCATTTAATTTTATGAAGTAGTCCTTAAATACTAAAAGTCCTGCAAATCCGGCTGAAACTATTAGAATTCTTCCTCAGGTCATTATGGACGAGTTCACCGAAAAATTGAATGGAAGTTGTACCACCAAAAAAATCAATGGGCTAACGGACGAAAAAAATTGCTTGATTCACGAATCAAGTGGAGGCTACTGCATATCATTACAAACGATTCCGTCTACAAAGAGGATAGTTGTCATGGTGAGAATTGTTCATCAATCCATTGGTGGCCATGTAGGTCAAGAGAATCAAAAAATTGATCTCACAAGCAACCATAAAGTTTGAAACAGAAATACCTTCATTTGATAGCCTTGTGTTTCTTCATAACCATTCCATTTCATTATTCATCTCTTTTGCTTGTTCATAAATACCACCTGTATAGACAACACGAAAGAGGGCGACGTCTCGGCGTATAGGAAAGATGTCTGATTGGGGTCCAGTTGTGTTGTTAACACCAGGATTGCTGATTCAAGCAGCAGTTCATAACAGATTTGTTGAGTTTGGCAACTTTCAAACTAGTCGAGTGTCTATACTGATTCACTCAATTGTATACTTTGCCCTTATGTGCATATTCTTATTAGCTGTTGGAGTCCATGTCTATATGGGCTCCTAGTAAGCATAAATGGTCTGTATTTTTTCAGTTTCCTAGTTTTGCTTATGATGTATAAATCTATTTTGAGAGGTCACTTGTTTTTATTTGCCTTCTTTTTACTTGTGTGAGATGTATGATTGATGAGAATTAAGACCAATAATGATATTCATTATGGTTGTTCGTTGATTTCTGAAAAGAAGGGGCGGAGCTTGAAGAAGCGAAGCGAGCCTAGAGTAGCAGCCTCTGCGAAGTAATTTTTGAAAAAAATGGTGAGTCGTTGTATAAGCATGTATTGTTAGTGTTATTTCATGTATAGTCAAGCTATATTCAGTGTATAGCTCATGTATAAAAAATTTATATTGTAAATTGGTTTATACTTTCTATGGCTTTTGTCAAGTTATATTTTATTGTCACAATATATTTTCTATTATTTTTCATTTTCTTATATAAATAAAACATGACTATATTTTTTATAAATTAATTAATTTATTATATGTATTTGAAGTCATCCCTTAAAAAATTACTACCAAATGTATATAATTAAAATTAAAATTTTCTTTAAGAAAATAGAATCATAATTATACTCCAACTAAATTAGTTACTATTTTCTTTTATAACGTAAATCAAAATTTAACTTTCCCATGTTTCTCTCTTAGCAAAGTCACCAGAATTAATGAAACAACCAAAAGTTGCAAATATCACATAAAAATCTAGATTTGGTTGAGAATCCCGTTTATGATGAGTTGAGAAAGTTATTTTTAATTTTTAAAAAAATTCAAAAAGGTAAAGGAAAAAAATAACTTAAAAAAATGAATAATCTTTAAGGACAGGTCAATTTTATCAAATACGAACCATGCACAAAACTTAAAACTCTTGTGCGTTGTTGACCAGGATTGGAAAAGGCCTAACAAATCTCGCAATATATTTAAATTTAGTTGTTGGGAATAATTGGTGCTACCAATGTATTGAATATCGCGAAAAAAGAGGAGAACCATGAACATGATTTCTTCTTGTCTATTCTCTTCCCTCCTCCCCTTCTCCTCCTGAACGAGCAGAAGGGGAGGAAGAATTCAAATTGGGGGCGGAGGATGTTGAAATGGGTTCACATATGATGGAGCCAGATGACATTGCAACGTATGGCAAAATATTTAGGCATGGAGAAAATGATTCATCGATTTGCATGTCAATCGCGAAGATTCAATCCAAAGGTTCCATCTTCTTCCATGATGCACACCCTTTGGATTACTCTGTCCCTCTCTTTCTTGTTCAGCTCTCCTTGGCTTCGCTCCTCATTCTCTTTACTTCTACCTTCTTCAAACCCCTCGGTCAGCCTACCCAGGTCATCCAAATATTTGTAAGTTCATCGTCCACGAATGAATATAATGCATGCATCTTTATTTGTCAACTAACAAAAGATAATACAGGGTGGCTTTCTTCTAGGTCCATCCTTTTTGGGACGAATTGATGGATTCATACCGCTTTTGTATCCTTACACAAGTCTTGTAATCATCGATGCGGTGGCTCTATTTGGTTACATGTTCTACTTTTTCTTGATTGGAGTGCAGATAGATCCTTGGATCCTCAAGAGAGTTGAGAAGGAGGAGTTCATCATTGGCGTATCAACTGTCGCGTCTGCTCTTGTGCTAAGTATCAGCGCGGCTTTTATTCTGCTCACCTTTCATATGCATCTTGAGCCATCAGTCTCTGATTCACTCCCCGTGGTAGCTACCATGTCTTCTGTACTCGGTTTCCCAGTCATCGCCCACTATCTCACCGAGCTAAGGATGGTTAATTCTGATTTCGGAAGGATGGCACTCTCTTGTTCCCTTGTTGGCAATACGTTTGGGTTCTTAATCATTGCTATCACCAGCCTCTCAACTCATCCAACCGTCGAGAAATTCATGTTTCTGCAGAGCATCACTTCTGGCATTGGCTTTACCATGCTTATATTTCTCGTCGTGAGACCTTTAATCATATGGACCACGCGAAGACATCCTCCAGGAGAGCCATTAAAGCAAAGTTTCATTTGTTTGGTATTTATTGGGGTCTTGATATCTGGATTTTGCTGCAAGGCTTTAGGCTTACATATCTTCTTCGGGCCACTAGTTTACGGTCTAGCCATACCTGCTGGACCACCACTAGGCTCTGCCCTCGTCGAGAAGCTTCAATTCATCGTTTCATGGCTCTTTATGCCCATCTACTTTGTCAAAACCGGTTTGGTTACTGACATATTATCTGTCAAGCTGAAGAATTACTTGGTTCTGCAATCGATCATTCTCATTGCTTGTTTGGGGAAATTCCTCGGAGCACTTATAGCTTCAGTCTATAACGAAGTTTCCCTCCGCGATGCAGTCTCAGTTGGCCTCGCATCCAACGTGCAAGGTGTTCTAGAGCTAGGCATGTTTAAAATGATGAAGACAAATGAGGTACTAATCTGTTGTCCTAATTCTCTTAACTCGATCACCAGACTTGCTAGCTCATGATCATTGTCATGGAACGTACAGGCAATAGCGAATGAAGCTTTCGTTGTGTTGTGCATATCGTTGTTACTTGTAACTGCAATCGTGACACCAATACTCAAGTCCCTGTATGATCCACATAAGCGATATGCAGCACACAAGAACAGGACTATCCAGCATATGAAGCCTTACTCTGAGCTTCGGGTTCTTGCATGTATACATGATCAAGAAAACGTTCCTGCGACAGTAAACTTGTTGGAAGCACTTCACCCATCGTACGAAAGCCATATGGATATCGCTGTGCTCCATTTGATAGATATGGTCGGTCGTGCACATCCCCTTCTGATAAACCACAAACTCTCATTAATGACCAAGGACGCAAATGAGGCCTTAGCGTCAAAAAGAATCATCAACGCATTTAAAGTGTTTGAGCAGCACTTCCGTGAGACAGTAACCATGCATCCCTTTACAGCTATATCTCCTTATGTAACGATGCACGATGAAGTGTGCACAATGGCGCTTGATAGGAGGGCATCTCTCGTGATGATTCCTTTCCACAAGAGGTTACCAACTTCTTCTTCTTCCGTGAATCAGAAGAGGGCATCAAACGCGGGGATTAAGACCATGAACGACAAGATCCTACAGACAACCCCTTGTTCAGTTGCAGTAATTGTAGACCGGTCACTTGTCACCACATCAAGGCCAATACTAGACGCGTGGACATTGTACCGCGTTGGTGTATTGTTCTTGGGAGGACCAGATGATAGGGAAGCACTCGCTCTGGGACAGCGTATGGCTGGAAAACAGAACATCAGCCTCACAATAGTGCGGTTAGTACTCTTCCAAGAAAGTAACAAGAACAACACGAATAGCACAAGCGATTATGAGATGATACAGAAGATGATGGACAATGAAATGATCAATGCAGCAAGGAGCGATTATCGTGTCAAGTATGTGGAGAAGAGTATAACGGATGGAACAGGTACAGCTGCTGTCATGCGATCCATGGAAGACGAATATGAACTTATCATCGTTGGCAGACGTCATGATGCTCAATCACCTCTATTACTTGGTCTTTCTGATTGGGTTGAAGACTCTGAATTAGGCCCTGTAGGAGACATGTTTGCTTTAGCAGATTCACAAAGTAATTCCACAATATTAGTTGTGCAACAACACAATGAAGGATGAAATATTCAACATTATATTATATTCCTTTTATTTAGTACAGGAGGAAGAATACTAATGTACATATTAAATTAATTCATTTTGTATACACTTATGTCTGTAAATTACCTAAATTAGTAATCTTCCCTTGTGACTGAAAAAATATTGTAGCTTAACTTCAAGAAGAAAATTTGATTACATTCAAGAAAAAATCTTTGAGAAGTCACTAGCCCCTTGTGTTCTTGGCTCATGTAGCATTGCACGTACCATTTTTATTCCACGACTAACACATACGAAAAACTAAGAAAATCACCTGATTCTTGTTGAGTGATCCATAAATGTTATAAAAATTATGTGGATCATGTTGAGGCGACAAGTAATTTTTCCCCAAACCTCTATCTTTGCAAAGGAAGTGTCCAAAAAGCATATCACCAAAATTCACAATTAACGTAGATGAAAAATTGAGAAAATAGTCTAATTTCTATCGATTTGGTCTCCAAATGCTTTGAAAAATGGTGTGGATTATGGCGAGGCTATACATACTAGTTTTCCAGGTCATTACAAAGGATCCCGTAAAGATTTTGCAAAAAAAAAGAAAAGAAGTGCCCAGAAATCATGTCATTGAAAAATTCATTTACTAACCTACATGAGTGCCTAATTCCTTTTGAGTTATCCCTTAAATGCAAAAAAATTGTGTTGTTCATGGTGAGGCTATACGTTTATTCCCCCGTGTCATTATGGATGGTCATGTAAAGGTTTTGTAAATAGAAGGTGCCCGAGGTCATAACACACAAAGAATCATTCACTAACACACATGAAAAAACTAAGAATATCGCCCAATTTCTGTTAAGTGGCTCCTAAATCCAAAAAAATAGTGTGAATCATGTGAGACCATCCGTATTATTTCCCCAGGTCATTACGAAGGATGCTGTAAGTTTAACAAAAAAGAGGCCCAAAAATGACCAACAACAACAACAACATACCCACTGAAATTCCACAAGTGGGGTCTGGGGAGGGTAAAATGTACGCAGACCTTACCACTACCTCATAGAAATAGAGAGGTTGTTTCCTGGGAACCTTCGTCTCAACAACCCATAAGCAGAATAAACTAGAAATGACATAAAGGAAAGGAAAGGGAACAGAAAGAGTGACTAATAACGAAACGCACATGACAGTATGTAAATACGGTAAAATAACACATATGTGATAGATAATAACAGCACATGATATAAAACACTACCCCAAGGCTAGACATCCATCTAACCCTGCCAACCAATTAGTCTGCTACTTTAATTCGCAACCTTCACTCCTTTCTATCTAAGGTCATGTCCTAAGTGAGATCAAGTTTCACCATAGCTTGTTTGATCACCTTCTCCCAACACTTCTTCGGTCTACCTCTACCCCTCCATGTAACTCCCAAAACCAACCTCTTGCACCTCCTAACAGGAGCATCTGTATTCCTTCTCTGCACATATTCAAACCATCGTAGTCTCGCTTCCCTCATCTTATCAGCCACAAGGGCCACCTCTAGCTTCTCCTAAATGGTCTCATTCCTAATCTTATCACTCCTGGTGTGACCACACATCCATCTCAACATCCTCATCTCTGCGACATGTATCTTCTAGCATGTTCATTTTTTATAGGCCAACACTCCACCCCATACAACAAAGATGGTCTAACCACCATTCTGTAAACTTTATCTTTGAGTTTAGGTGGTATCTTTTTGTCACACAATACTCCAGAAGCAAGCCTCCATTTAGTCCATGCCACCCCAATACCCAATACGATATGTGACATCATCGTCAGTCAATATTGCTACTACTCTGGATGATGGACCCTAGATAATCAAAGTTTTTCCTCTTGGGGATAGGTTGAGTCGGAAGCCTCACGTCAATGTTTGCTTCATCCCTCGCAACACTGAATTTGCACTCCAAGTATTCTATTTTGGTCCTGCTCAATTTGAATCCTCTGAACTCCAACGCGTGTCTCCAAGCCTCCAACCTATCATTAACTTTAGTTCGAGTTTCATCAACCATTACTATGTCATCTGCAAATAGCATACACTATGGAATCTCCTCCTGGATAGATTGCATCAGCTCATCCATCACTAAGACAAACAAGAAAGGACTTATCACAGATCCTTGATGGAGTCTCATCCCAATAGAAAAATACTCTGAGTCTCCTCCTACCGTTCTTACCCGAGTTTTGGTTCCGTCGTACATGTCCTTAATCGCCCTGATATATGTCACTAGGACACCTTTCACATTTAGACGCCTCTATAGGACATCCCTTCGAACTTTATCTAGGCCTTCTCGAGATCAGTGAACACCATATAAAGGTCCTTCTTTCTTTTCCTATATTTCTCCACTAATCTATGAACAAGATGAATTGCTTCAGTAGTAGACCGCCCGGCATGAATCTAATCTGGTTCTCTGAAATAGACATAACTCTTCTCACTCTCATCTCCACCACTCTCTCTCAAACCTCCATAGTGTGACTTAACAGCTTGATACCCCAGTAGTTTTTATAGTTTTGAATATCCCCCTTATTCTTGAACAATGGAACCATTGTACTCCTCCTTTATTCATCAGGCTTCTTGGTAGCCTTCTCTCTTGATCTTGCTCGCTTCTCTCCGCCTTCTCTCAATCTCGCTTGCCGGATATACAAAGACATACGTATATCATTTATACATATACAATTATTTGAAAATATACACATAATATGACATATATACATATACAATTCGCCTCTCTCCATCCTCTACCCTCTGTCGCTCGCCTCTCTCTTCCCCCTCTCGATCTTGCTCGCCTTTTTCCTATAATCTGTAGCTACAAATCGTAATTTGTTAAAATTAAAACTATTTTTTGCTTCATTGTATTTCAAGTATATGTTCATTTTGAAAAATCCTCATTAAGTAAACTCGATATAATGATTGAAAATCGAGTGAGAAATGAAGGAAAAAAAGGGGGTATATTTAGCCGTGTATTAAGTAGGAATCATGAGATTCTCTTTACACTAATAATTACACTTTAAATACATTTGGCAAAGTGAAAAAAAATAAACAAAATGAAAACGACCAATCACGAATGCCACAACCCCACAATATGTAAATTGATTTGAACTATTGCTTTCATATTCACTTTTTTTTTAAGAAAAAAGTTTCTTTTTACAAGAATAATAATTAAATCAAATGATTTGGTTTGAAAACAATACTAAATTTTTTGAAAACTAATCTCAAAAATATATTTTTCCTGATTTATATTACTATATTCCAAAGCAACGTCTCATTTAAAAAAGGAGAAAAAATAATCTAAAACGTATTAAAAATACAATAAAATCGTAATCTCGATCCTAATCTTCGAATATATTTCTAAACTTTCCTAATTAGAGGAATATATGCTGCTTTATGGAATTCAAATTATATGAATTTTAAAATATTATTATATTAAAATTAAAAAATTATAATTTATTATAGTTTTTTTTATATAACTTTAAAAATTACTATCTCCGTCCGATATTATAAGGCCATTTTTTTATAAATATTTGTCCCATATTATATGGACACTTACTAAATTGGGGTATAATTAATTATTTTTTTCTCATTTTACTCTACCATTAATTAGTATATTAATGAATTTTTTCTGACTTAATTTAATATATATTGAATATTAAATAAAGGATAAAATAATAAAGTCTGCTAATATATTAATAATTTTTTAATAACTGTATAAAATAAAAATATCCTTATAATATGAGATGAAGATAGTAATTGTACTTAAATTTACTCTCGATGAGCAGAAAATCACAAAAAAATAGTAATTGCAATAATCATCAAAATACTAGTGATATACAAATTAAATACATTTTAATTATTTCTATCTTAAATGATTTCAAATTATAATGTGCAATTGATTACTTTTAAATCATTAGATTCCTTAAATTTCAAAAGCCAAAAAATCTCTTACTTTTTGTCTAGTCTATTTATTGGACACGTGTCAGTTCTTGAACAATGACATGATTGTCCCCACCTAAAAAAGTAACCAAACCACTTGACTCATCTTAACCATGGTTAAATTTAAACCCAATACACTTCCACCTCTTTTCTTTTTTTTTTCGATTCAGGTCGTTTGGTAATTGATTTGGAGGTAAGTTATATAAATATTATATTTTGTATAAGTAGTATTACTATTGTGTTTGATAATTAGTTTAGGAATAAATTACACAAGTACTAAATTCTACTTAAATAATATCGTGTTTGATAGTTGGTTAGAATTTAGGAGGTAAGTTTTGTATAAAAATTAGGCCAAATAGCCTTTTTAGTCCTTGTGTAATTGCATTATTCCAGTTTTAGTCCTTATATTATTCGACTAAGCACATAAACCTCTAATTTTAATTGAAACATGTGATATTGGTCCTTCAAACTAACAGAGTTAAATATTTAACGGTCAAATAGTGATTTTAATCCTTCTATTATTGCATTATTTCAGGTTTAGTCCTTGTATTATTCGACTGTGCACATTAAACCTCCAATTAATTGAAACATGTGATATTGGTTCTTCAAACTAACGAAAATAAAATATTCAATAGGATTATTGGCTTACAACGACAAAGGTGTGCATGAATACAAACTATTCATTTGCTTACATTGTTTATATTATTAATATATAATAAACTATATATAAGAGGAGAGGCAAAAATTATTACATTATCATAATATGTGTGTGTGTGTAAACAATGTAAGCAAATGAATAATTTTTGTTTATGCACACCTTTGTCGTTGTAAGCCAATAATTCTATTGAATATTTTACTTTGTTAGTTTGAAGGACCAATATTACACATTTCAATTAACTGGTGGTTTAATGTGCTCAGTCGAATAATACAAGGACTAAAACTGACACAATGCAATAACAGAAGGACTAAAATCGCTATTTGATCTTAAATATTTAACTTCCGTTAGTTTGAAGGACCAATATCACACGTTTCAATTAATTGGAGGTTTAATGTGCTTAGTC
>JAPFFP010000094.1:2980948-2999042 GCA_026153255.1 Solanum medicagineum | reverse complement strand
GCTACGTACATCCGACCCCCCTTACCCCGCAATGGGCGGGAGCCTTTGAGGCATTGGGGTAATGTTGTTGTTGTTGTTGTATTAATATTTTCCAAATTGAGGAAGGACAATCATTTGTTAATATTTTCATCAGCAAGATTTCTTTTACTGTAGAAGGAAAGGATAAATAGAAACTTGGTCTTCCAAATGAAATCACCTTAAATGAGATGGTAATAAACCAAAACAAACTGCATAATGATACATTATGTGATAGCACTCACAGTTGCATGTAAAATGGCATGATCATGTCAATAAAATGCGGACGAAAATTTAGAAAGAATTGACACATAAATTCTACTTTTAAATCAATAGACAAAAAGGACCATATATAACCTAGCCTTATGCATTGACACCGATCAGATGCTTTCCTAAACCTATCTAATCCAATAGGAGCCTACTCGTGAAGCAACTGGCCACCACATAGAACTGAAAGTTTCTCAAATATAATCAGTTAAGCAAAAGAAGAAATGGTACTACAGAGGCAGAGCAAACGGAACAGTGTTGTGAATATTCTCTAGTTGTCAATGCATAATGCTGGAAGCTGTAGCTCTTACTCTGTACAGATCCGCCGAACCTGAGATACGTGATGCAAAATTTCCTTTCATGCCAGCATCACCCTGTTCAATCATTTCAGGATAAGATATATTGAAGGAAATTCTCAAGACAAACATTATAAAAATAATCCTATACCAAAAATCTGAAACAACAGAATGATGTATCGGAAACATTATTCTCTCTCTCCTGCTATTATTGAGATAATCCGATAACATCTATATTCTCACAACTTCTTCGGAACAACTTCATATAATAAACATACTGAGAATTGAGTCATTATATAAAGAAAATGGTAGTGTAATGTCAAAATTCCAAGAGGTTGATTTAATGATTATGCCTAAGTATAATTTGTCCTGTCAAAGTTAGAATATGCTGAATAAAACATTTTTTTCTTTAACCAGTTAAGATATATTAGGAGTCAGATTACATGAAAAAAGAAAGCCTTAATTTTAAGGGGAAAACGGTAAATCCAATTATCCTTACACTTTTAAGGATGACAACGTTTCAATTGGTAGATATCAATTACTAGTGTCTGGAATTTCCAGTTCATATTCTAATATACATCTCTGAAAACTCCATAACTGTCCCAGAATATGCATACGTACGTACTTGTCAAGTGCCTGAGGATTTATGTGTAACTCTACCAAATGTAGTTTTAGCAGCTGCTTTCTTCAGGTAGGGGGCACAGTAGGATGGCCCAAACAGTGTGAATTGGTATAACTGTAAAGTCCTGTATGGTCCTCAATAGTTGAAAATGGGAAAAAAGATACATACACCAAAGAAACTAAAGTTCCGACTTAACTATGAAAAATGAAAAGGGCTTAAATAAAAGATGATGTCTCCAGTAGAGTGAATTTTAGCTTCATAACTAGAAGTTTACCATTTTATGTTATAATCATGAATATATGAAATTTAAACCTTCTTATATCAGGAGAAAACATTCAATCCGTTTTCTGTTGCTTTCAGATGTACTTGACTGGTTAGATAATGGAAAAGTTTGTACTGACAAACTTGAATGTAATGAAATTTCAATTCAGATTGTCTCCTATTGGTGTCACCTTTATAAATCTCCTAATGTCGTCGCGGTACTTCCCATTCCACTCAGCCCACCTGCATACGTTTATTAAGATAAGTGACATGCTTTGAAACTTCACAATAAAGAAAGGAATTTCAATTGAAGCTTTTAGAGGTACATAATGAATATTTTGAAACTTTAGGCGATTTTTGAGTTGCGAAACTATACTATTACATATGGTAATAAAACCATTTTCTCTTCATTAAAAAACTTTACAAACAAAACTATAATTTACTCCCTCCATTTCAAAAAGAATGGTCTAGTTTAATTTGGAATGGAATTTAAGAAAATAAAGAAGACTTTTCAATCTGGTGGTCCTAAATTAAAATTATATTAAATGTACTAAAATGCCCTTCAATCTTATGACCTTAAACATGCCACATGAATAGTTGAAATTAAATGTTTGCTAAAAAAGGAAATGGATCATTTTTTTTTACACACACTAATAAGTAGGTAATTCTTTCTTAAATAGGGAGCCACGAGGAAAGGAGGTCAATAAAGAAAAAAGAGATGTTAATTAATCAAAGGTCCAACTGATCATCACACTTGTATTGTAAATATGCATTTAGGAATACTCTAGCCAAAGTAATACGAATTAGACTCAACACAATTCCAAGTAGAAAAGTATTATTTTTGTTTAATAATTGTTATTGCAGCGACACAATGCATGAGATTGGCATGGAAGTGAGGTTTGATACTCAGGCTATCCCTCAGAGAAAGTGTTTTGAGTATCTTGGATCAATAATCCAGGAAAGTGGGAACATCGACGATAATGTCACTCATCGTATCTGTAAAATTAGGTTTTAGGACTAACTCACACCCCAAAAGCTAACTCAAAGGGAAGAGGATTGCCGAACCTAATAAAGAGTCCACCCATCTCATTAACCACCAATGTAGGACTTTTGTCATTCTTCAATACCCCACCTCACGCCCAATGCTTACATTCTGGTGCGTGGCAATTTTTAATTTTGCTCGGATACCATGTGAGAAATATTGGAAAAGAATATCATTGAATTGTTGTCTCTACATTATTACATTGAGACCCTATTTATAGATACTATATTAGACTCCTTTTCCAACTAGGATACTATAATATAATTCTTTTCCAAGTAGGGCTCTATATACTATTCCTATTCCTAATCCTATTCTAAATAGGATTGTAGATATTATTCTTGTTCTTACTCCTATATTAAGAGGTGTTCAAGAAAATCAAATTTGAACTGTATCTGGTCTTCATTAACATCCAATAAAATAATGGGGTCCATAAGAAAATCCAAACAAATGCTGGAAAAATAAATGGGACAATAGGTATAGAAAAGCTTAACTGCAACTTTTTGGCTGACCTAGGTAATTAATAGAATATGGGCTATTTCTTTTGTCAAAAATTGCAAAAGTACATCTATAAAACAATCTTATACAGTATCTTTTCAGTTCCAACAATTCAGAATACGAAAACATCCTTGAGACCTGCAGGCAGACATGTTGACAAACAAAAATCTGCTTGTAGCCTCCTATTATTAGTATAAAGTAATTTTAGGTCTCCAACAAGGTCACCAACTAAATCTTCACATTCAGATTAGATGATTTTCCATCTCTTTTCAACTACAGGATAGACTAATAAGAGATAAATACAGTACCATGTCCTTTAGTGATCTAATTTACCTAATAGCCAGCAAATGCATACGTTTTGTAGTATAAAGTATAAACATACATATTATTACATAAATATACGTATAATATATATGTGTTTCGTATATTTTGACTAGCCCGTAATTAATTTCTGCTATGGGCTAAAAATGAAAAAAGCCCAATTAATAATACATAATAATATTCCTTTAGATATTACCTGTCCCAGTTCGGAAACTTTCCAACAAGATAAAGGCCTCCACAATCCCATGGCTCAGCAATAATTTTGCACCTTGACAGCACACTATCTTTGGCAATGGCCTGCAAGTATGTAGCATCTTGTTCATTCACAAGCATGAATGCATCATGTAATCCTTCTCAACATTCTCTAAATTTACGGGGTCATCTTTTTCTTCAGTACATGAAAAGTTGGAGTCGAGCATATTTATAAATCAAACAATTTCTTCTTGATGCGCCATTAAGAAAAGGCATATAAATGCTTCACCTTTACAAGGGGAGGAGCATTCATGGGAGTACCATCTGTCCCTCTGCAAAGAACACTAGCAAGATCGAAGCGAAATCCATCGACATGATACTCCGTGACCCTTTAGTTTCTCCAACAAAAAGTAGAAGAGAAAACCGAATGGAGCAAAAAAGTCAGTTATATTATTTATATAGCAAACAAATCATCCAAGACAAAACATCCTGCCTGTAATAACTTCAATTAGGTATCTGGACCGCAGACATATGGAAAAACCATTGGAAATATAGGACAAAAAGAGAAGGATACTAAGACTGGAAAAACTAATCCAGTCAACTGATCAAATTCACTAGGAGCCAACATAGTGAAGTTTATGAACATATCAGCATACAAAGAAAACTCTTAAGCATTCAAACTCTTAAGCATTCAAAGATGAAGTATATATTCTAACCATATCAACTGACCAACCAGCAAGTCTGCATAGACAGTTGTGTGTATGTGACCAAAAAAGGTCGGTGAAGAGCTCAAGGCTATGTCATAACAGATCTAGAGTCTTGCCCCAGATAGGCTTCCAGATCATGAAGGTATTATGAAATAACTTAAAATAGATATATGGATAAAAGAGAAACAAACCAATTATGGAGATATGTCTATCTGATTACTTTTTCCATCAACAGGAGAAAAGAGATAGCCTGATAGGTTCCATAGGAATTGGACAATCCCGTTTGAAATACTTAGCGGCTAGCGAACTATAATCAATCGGATAGACCCTAGAGGGGAATAAGACTGTGGAGAGTAAAGATGTCCGCGACAGACTTTATGGACATTGAACAAGTAGAGAGAATAGTGACATTTGCAAGTACTTTTTATGTGTTGTGGAAACAAATGAAGACAACAACTGCATCCATAAACGGGTTCCCTTGTCATCAAAAAAACAACCACATCCATTAGGGAAAAGCTTAGTGTAGTTCTGACTACAAAAATGATATATTGATATCAGCAAGTAAAATACAAATAACTTCAAACAAGACAACCGCAAAGTGTGGGGAAATGTACCAGTGTCTTAAGCTTTCAAGTATAAGTTCCATGACTATAGGATGGTTGCAGTTGAAAGTATTTCCTGGAACGACCAAAGAATTGCATCTCAAAGCTCTTATCAAAGACCAAATGAAGATGAAGACATTCAAAGCAAAAGAAAGAAAAAGCAATAAGAGAATCATATGCAACTGTATGCATTAGAACTTCAAACACAATTATGAATCTTGGAGTCTCACAGACTAAGAACTGACAAGCATGAAGCAAAATGAACATTCATAATTAGATCTTTGCCCCTTTTTCCTCCAAGGTTCAACTCTATAACATTCCTTCTGCAATAAAAGGAACAGGCCTCACCACCGTGTGAAAATATTTCAGGATATGTCAATCTCTAATCAAACGACTACATCATTTCGGGAACATCATAAAAATAAGTAAATAACTGCCTCATTGCATTTCCAATTATTATTACCAGTTGAAGTAAGTGAATGAAAACTAATCTGTAAAGAGTCCATTTGAAAAGATGAACAAATTCTTTCCAACCATTATATGAACGTCAAATATTCTTATAAAATTAGAAAGTGTTAAATTGAGATAAACTTTAGATATGCTCTGACTTGAATTGAGAAGGGTTAAGAGAATAACAAAATAAACCTATTTGAGACGGGTAGAAAACAAGAATGGTGAAAAAGACCAATGATTTTTTCTGGAACATGTTTTATTTTGTCAAGGATCAATATCAAGGCAAGAAATACAGATGTAGATGAAGATCAAAGATGATACAAATACAATATAGCAAGGGAGACTAAGGTGTTCTAATGGTAGTGAACTCACTCTAAGTGAACGTAATAAGTGTACTGAAGCAAATCCAATTTATTGGAACATTGTAAGAAGTGAAGTGAACTCACTCTAAGTAAACATAAGAAGTCTCCTCCTGAATTATTTTTCCAATATCACTTTCTAAAGTTTAAATGATAAAACTAGAAAAAACCATCTCTTCTTCCATATGATTCTCCCCTTGAAGAAGTGATGGTGTAATACTGAAATAGCACTCAGATTTTCAAAAGGTAACTTCCATGCTCACAATGGAACTCCTGGGAGGAGGGTGATAGCATTTAACGCTTTCTGTATTGGAGAATACTCAATAAAGACATTTTTAAGAGCTCAGGGATCAAGTCTCCCAGAATTCCTAGTGTGAACAAAGAAAACACACCCAAATACCTTTGGAGGAACAATATATTCTTTCTTAACCTTTAAAGCTTCCCGGGGACTCTAAAAATCTAGGGTTTTAAGAGGCAATCTAATGATAAGACAAGTAGTACCTAGAACAGCATTCCCCAGTAAGCTCCATGGTATATACAGGGGATCCCGCCACTTCTTACAAGAGACTACTTTTCATTAGGCAAAGCTATTTTGTCCGTAAAAGAACAACTCGGTTAATGGTGTAATACCTAGCATCCCCAAGCCAAGGTGCAACTAGTTCGACATTGTTAAATGTATTTGAATTCGGGAGAACATGGATGTGTCTAAGCCTTAAAACTATGATATCATGTATACAATTGAGTTAAACAAAGATGTGACGAGTTAAAACAGCCTTGGTACAAGTTAAGTTATAAGTGACACTATGTGTTGTTCCTTTCTAAATGAGCCATATAAGGTCCAACTTTGAAGGTGTGTATCTCCCAGGTTATAAAGAGTTAAGGGTTGAATCACCTATCAAAGTAAAGGTCTATAAGACTTTAAGTCTACTTTTCAGCAAAACAAACCACTCATCATCTTATTATTTTGCTGTAGTTGATGTTCGGAATGGTTTGTTATGCTTCCACTTTCATTTATTTTTTTCTTGACTCCTTTTGATTGTTTTTCCTTGAGCGGAGGATATAGTACGGTGGCATACCTCCATTAAAGTTGATAGGTTTCAATGAAAAATTAGAAGATGTATATCACGAAAGAAGCGTCCAAACTCAAGACCAAGAGGAAGAAGATTGGGGCCACATGAAGCTACAAAAGGGAGACCAAAGAGCTGGTTGTGTATGCCATGTTAAGGCCAAAAGGAATCACCATATGGAGGCTCAAAGGAGTCCAAAAAGTTGTGATTTTTACATGAATATAAGCCCAATAAGGGCTTTTTTGTTGACTGCAATTCAAGGCCAAAAAAGCTATTTTTGGAGCCAAAAGTATCACATCCGAGAAACATGACTGGGTTGAAGAAAGTTCTATCCAAGTTTTAGCACAAAAATCTGAAATGTATACATCGGACAATACAGACTTTTATTCGTAAATTTCCCTGGATACAGATCTGGTACACTGCAGAATCCAAACAAACCCCTGAGTGTAAGAAGAAATCAGAGAAGATAGTCGAAAAAGAAATAAAACAACTGAAATCAAAATTGTTTGCCGAAAAACAGTGTTCTGATGGACGAAATGAGAAGTTAAGTAGATGGGTATACTCTGAATTAGCCAGCAAAGAACACATAAAAAAGTAATTACTCGCAAGCACATGAACTCACGCATTCATCTCAACCCTATTTTCTGTTGGCGTATGAGAGTGTGCAACGTCTCTGATGCCGAAAAACTCTAATGGGCTTTGGTTGCAGGGGCTCACTGATTTGATGATAGTGTTGGTTTTCGCACAACACTCACCAAAAAGAGGGATGACGCAAGATAGTTGATACAGTCGTCGGAATTAGACACACGTGACTGCTTGGCTATATTTTCTTTTCGCAGATGTCTCTCACTGATGCTTTGACACCACGTGAGAAATAAAGACTTGGAAAAATATTATTCTACGTTATTACACTAAGCCTATCTATTGACACTACATAACAATCCTTTTCCAAGTAGGCCAATATATTCAATCTTATTCCTATTCTAGTTCTACCAATCATGTTCATGTTATATGAGCTAGAAATGAGATGGCGTTCACACGCATGTGATGATTACTTTCATACTAAAGTCGAAGGGCTTGCATTGCAATATTAACGATTTAATATTTTGGGAGGCACCATTAGATAACTCAGTGAGTACTTGGACGTATAGGTTCAATGCCCCAGAACTACATGTACCAGTGTTGATTATCACCAACTTCATGTCTATCCACTAAAGAACAGTGGCACATTTGTATTATTTTCTAATCTTGTTAGCATTCCCTATCCTGCACGTATGGAATTGCATGTGGATGCAGTTCCCAACTGAATGGAAAAAGTGGATCAGCTGTCATAATGTACAGATGGTGCATTATGTTAGAGTGCAGTAGGGGATATCCAAGAATAAAGACTGTAAATATCCTATGGGCAACACATGAATTTCAAGAGAATTTTATGACTGATTTATTGTATGTTCATGACTTATTCAGTTTTTATATTGCATATGAAAGCTTGGGATTCCAAAAATGATCGTGAAATGATTTCGTACGTGATTATTATTTTGAAAGTTTTAATACACTAAGGAATATTATTTTGATATTAAAGTCCATGATTTCATAAAATATTTGTAGTTGTCCCAACTTTTAAAGGTAGGTGAATGAAGCTTACTTTACTGCTTGATTTCATGACCTGAAAGTCATACCATAGCTAGCTTAAGCACCACCTTCATACTTCCGGTGCGAGCCCCAAGCAAGAATAAATATCCGTTGCCTCGTATTGATGATCCATTCGATCAGTTGCAGGGTGCTACCCACTTTTCCAAAATTGATATGAGATCAGGTTATCATCAACTGAGAATAAAGACCGAAGATATCTCAAAGACAGCCTTTCAAACCAGGTACGGGCACTTTGAATTTTTGGTGATGTCTTTTGGATTGACTAATGCACCGCAGCATTTATGGACCTCATGAACAGGGTATTCAAGCCATACTTAGACCAGTTTGTGATTGTATTCATTGATGATATTTTGGTCTACTCTCGAGATGAGGCTGAGCATGAACATCATTTGAGAGTTGTACTGTAGACACTTAGAGAACAAAAGCTCTATGCTAAGTTCTCAAAATGTGAGTTTTGGTTGGGAACAGTTTCCTTTTTAGGACACGTGGTGTCACGAGAAGGGATTCAAGTTGATCCAAGAAAGGTAGAAGCTGTTCGAGATTGGCCACGACCTAATACTCCTACAAAGATACGCAATTTCTTGGGGCTAGCTGGATATTACAGACGGTTTGTGGAGGGTTTCTCAAAGATAGCTGCTCCATTGACACGTTTAACTCAGAAAGGTGTGATTTTTCAGTGGTCAGATGAATGTGAAGAGAGTTTCCAGAAATTAAAGATTGCATTGACTACAACTCCTATTTTGACCTTACCTGTAGCGGAGGGTGGTTTTACCATTTATTGTGATGCATCTAGAGTCGGATTGGGTGGTGTATTAATGCAGAATGGTAAAGTGATGGCATATGCCTCTGGAGTATTGTGTGACAAGAAGATACCACCTAAACTCAAAGGTAAGTTTTACAGAGTGGTGGTTAGACCATTGTTGCTGTATGGAGTGGAGTGTTGGCCAATTAAAAAGGCACATGTTTAGAAGATGCATGTCGCAGAGATGAGGATGCTGAGATGGATGTGTGGTCACACCAGGAGTGACAAGGTTAGGAATGAGACCATTCGGGAGAAGCTAGAGGTGGCCCCGGTGGCCGAAAAGATGAGGGAAGCGAGACTGTGATGGTTTGGACATGTGCAGAGAAGAGAAGGAGTACCGATGCTCCTGTTAAGAGGTGCGAGAGGTTGGTTTTGGGAGATACTCGGAGGGGTAGAGGTAGACCGAAGAAGTACTGGGGAAGGTGATTAGACATGATATGATGGAACTTGATCTCACTGAGGACATGACCTTGATACAAAGAAGTGGAGGTCGCGAATTAGTGTAGCAGGCTAATGGTAGGGTTAGGTGTTTTTTTATCATGTGTTCGCATTATTTGTCGTATTATGTGTTAGTTTTTATCTCATTATTAGTCGCTCTTTCTGTTCCCTTCCCTTCTTTTTTGTCATATCTAGTTCTTTCTGCTTACGGGTTTTGAGATGAGGGTTCCTAGGAAACAGTCTCTCTACTTCTATGGTAGTGGTAAGGTCTGTGTACATTCTACCCTCCCCAGACCCCACTTGTGGGATTTTACTGGGTATGTTGTTGTTATTGTATCTTATATCATCCTGGAAACGCGAATGTGGTGGCTGATGCTTTGAGTAGAAAGTGTATGGGCAGCTTGGCTTGGATTGCTATTGAAAAACGACCTATGGCTAAGGATATTCAGTCTTTAGCCAATCAGGGAGTTCGAATTGATCATACATTTCCTGGCAGGTTTCTTGTAGGTATGGTGGTGCAATCATCCTTAGTTGAAGAAGCCAAGGCTTGCTAATACGACGATCCCCAACTTGCTAGATTACGAGATCGAGTGCAGAGTGGAGGTGCGAAGTCATTCTCAATCGATGGCGAGGGCGCTTTGTGTCGACATGGTAGACTTTGCATTCCCATGGCGGGTGAGTTAAAGCAGCTAATACTTGAAGAGGCTCATAGCTCGCGATACTCCATCCATCCAGGTGCTTCGAAGATGTATCAAGACTTGCGTGGTTTGTACTGGTGGAAAGGTATCAAGTCTGATATCTTGAAGCATGTGACTAGTTGTTTGAATTGTCAACAGGTCAAATATGAACATCAAAAACCTGGTGGAGTAATGCAAAACTTGATTATCCCAGAGTGGGAGTGGGAAAGGATTGCTATGAACTTTGTTATTGGGCTGCCGAATACTTTCAAGAAGCACGACTCAGTTTGGGTGACTGGACAGACTCACAAAGCTTGCCCATTTCATACCAGTTCGGGTTACTTATACCGCAAAGCAATTAGCAGACATTTACCTTCGAGAGATAGTTTGGCTTCATGAAGTGCCTATTTCAATAATATTAGATCGGGTGCACAGTTCACTGCTGAGTTTTGGAAGTCTTTCCAGAGGTTGTTGGGATCACAAGTTGAGTTGAGTACAGCTTTTCATCTCCAAACTGACGGACAGTCTGAGCGGGTTATTCAGATCTTGGAGGACATGCTTAGAGCTTGCGCAATTGATTTTGGTGGGCATTGGGACGACCAGTTGCTGTTGGCAGAGTTTGCTTATAATAATAGCTACCAATCGAGTATACAGATGGCATCGTCTGAGGCTCTATATGGTCGCAAGTGTCGATCACCAATCGGATGGTTTGAACCTGGTGAAGCGCAATTACTAGGTCCAGATTTGGTTCAGCAGGCTTTAGAGAAAGTTGCAGTGGTACGAGAACGGCTTCGAACAGCACAAAGTAGACAGAAATCTTATGCAGATAAGAAAGTCCGTGACGTAGAGTTCATGAAGTGTAAAAAGGTCTTTCTGAAAGTATCTCCAATGAAGGAAATTATGAGATTTGGTCGGAAGGGTAAGCTGAGTCCTAGATATATTGGTCCTTATGAGATTTTAGATCGGATTGGATTGGTGGCATACCGACTTGCTTTACCACCGAGATTGTCCGTTGTACATCTTGTATTTCACGTGTCCATGCTTCGACGGTATGTTCGTGATGATAACCATAAGATTTATCTAGAAGATGTGGAGCTTGATGAGAATTTAGCATATGAGGAAGGTCCGATATCTATTCTAGATAGGCAAGTGAGGCAATTGAGGTCGAAGAAGATAGTTTCAGTGAAAGTGTTATGGCGCAATCATCCAACCGAAGAGGCTACTTGGGAGTCTGAGGCGGACATGCGAGAGATATCCTCACTTATTTGACACTTCAGGTATGAGTCTAGACTCGTTCGAGGACGAACGTTATTTTAAGTGGGGGAGAATGTATTTTTTAAAGAAGGGTTAATTGGTAATTTTAACCATTAATAATTCTTATTAAAAGAATTTAAAAAAGGGGGGGCCCCAACCCCTTTTCATTTTTAATGTTCACGCAGCAACAAAAAAAAAGGAAGAAGCGACAATTCTCTTTTTTACAAACCCGTCGCAGCAGGAAAAAAATTGAATTGAGCAGTCCTTTTTCTTCTTCTTTCGTTCTTCTCTTTGAAGAAAACACACAACTCACAAGGTGATTCAGGGAAAACTCATACATAGAATCAACTTGATCTTTGTACCACTGTTTTGGGTGATAAAGTGCAGGTGTTTTCTTGTTTATTGTGTGCTCTTGTTAGTTGAAAACATATTTACTAGAATTTTCACCAATTAGGTTTAACAATGAGATTAAGAATACCTTTACTTTTAATTTATAGTCTAAGGTATTGGGTATTAGAGTTTAACCCTAAACTAAAATACTAGGGATATTGAGACTTGAGTTAGGCCAACATAATTGATATTCTATAATCAATATCTTTTTCATAGATTGGGGAAAGAAAGGGTTGTTTTGGTGTGTGTTCTACGTATGCAAGGTTGTGGAAATTGTCATTTATAAGGTAAGTGAGACTTTAAGCTTTAGTGCTTGCTTTTCAAACATGCTTTGAAAATATATTTTTTCTCTGTCTGGTGTATGTGTTGGGACAAGCATGTGCTTGACAGAGTTGATATTTCTTTGATAAACCCTAGATATGTTATTTTTGAGAATATTATGAGTTATATGTGGGGTGATGTTGAATACCCTTCTTTATTATTGTGATGTGGTTACTTAGGGAGATACTTAGCTGTCGTAATATATTAGGGGCATACCCATACTGCCGTAATATGTTAGGGGCTTTGTACACGCTGCCATAGTACATTTTAAGAGCATTGCACATGTTGTCATGGACTTGTCAGGGTGATGGATTGATCTCCTTCGCTGCCGTTTATGACAGGTTTTGAGTGGGGATTGAATTGAGACATGTTGTGACCCTTTTTGAACATTTGTTTGAACTTACTGAGCTTATTGTGAAGTATATTCTTATGTATATTATTTTTGTATATCTGTTGTGCATATGTATTTTGTAACTCTTGTTCCAAGGGTATTAAAGTAGCGAGTCGAGGATCTTATTGGGTTATATTTATAATATAGCTCACTCCTTACTTGCATGTCAATGCAGATACTGTTGCAGAGGGCGACACTTGTGGCCTTTGCATTGTTCGTGGAGGCCACTACTTCAGCTTTATCTAGTATAGTTTATGTTTTTTTTCTTTTTGGGTGTTGTATGCCCGTCAGTTAAACTCATATCACTCTATTAGATGCTCCATAATCTTATTGTGGGATCTGGGCTAGTGATACTTTGTTAAGTGACCTTTTCCTTTCATAAACTGATATGCGTTTTTGGTTTGCTAGTTACTCTATTGTTATGAGTATTGATGAGTTTTAGAGTTGCACATATATTCTTGGCTTGGATAGTTTGGGTGTGTATGAATATTTGGTTCTCCCGACAAATAGTGTGGGCGGGTGCCAGTCACATCTAGGGGGTATTTTGGGATGTGACACTCTAGTAATAGAATTTTTAGATTAGCCAAAAAGAATTTTCAGAGTAGGGACTCGTGGCTCTGATCAAAATTCAGATCAGCGGAGAGTGTTGGTCACATAGAAAATAACAGTCTCATCACAAAAGAGATAATGGGATTTGGAGAGATGAACGATGTTTGACATAGAAAGGAAGAAGAAATGAAGAAACTCATAGGCCAAGCAGACAACACATGTTGGCCAGCACAAGCTGTCGGTAGCAGAAGCTATTTGAGTTTATACCAAGATCATACAGGCTCTGATATCAAAAGAGAGGAGTAAAGAAGAGACATTGGGAATGAATTGCTTGATTATTCCCGCAAGCATGTTGGAATTATATAGTATAACAACATATCCAATGTAATCCCACAAGTGGCATCAAGGGAGGATAGGATGTACAAACCTTGGCCCTACCTTTTTCTGGTTGAGAGGCTGTTTCCTACAGACCTTTGGCTAAAAAGAAGTTGAGGTTTTTATAATATTTACAAGTAATCCAAAAATGGAAAGGGAAGTATTCAAGAAATCCTCAAAATTTAAGGAAAGTGATTCCTAATAATTCCTAATGTATGCAAGTAATCTAAAAAGGAAAGTAGCTTCTAATAATTTCTATTCCAGTTACACAACTAAAGATTTTCTAAACCTTTCCAATTTAGACAAGGAATGGAATCTTGCCATAGTGATAATCTTCTTCTTAACAAGTAATAATAGAATATTAGTAATACATTTATTTGTGGAGTGGTACTTGTAAATATCTAGTTGAGTAAATCATAAACCAGAACTGCTGATACTTTGGACTACTTGCATCTAGTTGAGTAAATTATCGACTATAACATTGCTGAAATCGCTCCTTAGGAAACTTCGGCTCATCTTAAAATTCTTAAATAACCATTGAAATATCCTGAAGAGTATTTTAAAGATGTGTTCAGAACTGCCCTGCGGATTTTCACTTTATTCAATCGTAAAAAAGTTTATGGTTATATTACCACATCCAGAGAAATTCAGCAGCTGAGCATTGTTGTTCAAATCTACCATATAATAAACCTGCAATTTAAGGAAAATATCTTCATTTATCAGAGGGTGGGGAAACAGAGAGTCAGAGACAAAGCTTTTGCATAGAAAAAACAGAAATTCAGACTGCAACCACAACATCAGATATGAATTGTTTGATTTAGAACTTGACAAAGCCTGGTCTCAGACAGAGCATTATAGAGAAAAACATCATTGAGTTAAATTCATCTAAACTATGGGTCTGGTGCAGCTTTACAGAGAAGGTTTATAGCAGAGGAAGAGGAAAAAGAAGCAAGTCCTAGCATTTTAACTACATATGATGGTAGATCATGCACTTCACAAAAACACTGTCAAATTCCATAATCAGAGGCTACTCCAGTTGAGCAGCTCCATAAAGTTACGCGAACAATTTTTCTTGTAGCTGGTTGATGCATCAATCAAGAATTAGTTCAAAGATGGTGTTGAACTGAAACAGTTATCCATGAACTAACCCAATACCCCACCCCCCTGGCCCCCTGAACCTGCTACCAAAAAAAATGTAGATGTTCCCTAAACAGAGTAACCTACCAAGGTACATTGCGTGCAGTGGAGATCTAATTCATAACTTAAACAAATATTGACCAAGACATATTATATTGGACAGTTCCTTTACCTTGTTGTCTATTCCTCGGAATGAGGTTGTATATGGGTTTCCATCATCAGCTTCATTTGTGTGATTATATACAACATCTAAGATGACCTGTAGAATGAAAAACCGTGGAGAAAGAGAAACTAACATCTTCAGATAGATGGTTGAAAAGGTAGAAGAGACATAATGGATATGTATAGCAAGTTCTTTAAGGACCACACTGATATAAGGAAAACCTCAATTCCAGCACCATGCAAGGCCTTGACCATTTCTTTGAACTCCCGGGAAGCACGGACAGGTCCTCCACCACAACTTGCATATCGACTCATTGGAGCAAAAAAGTTTATTGTTGAGTAACCCCATGTATTGATCTAAAGATAACATGAGTCCAAAAGGATTTAGTGTCCCTTAAATTGACCAAACAGGTCAATGAACAATTTTAACATGAAAATCAAATATATACATACACAAAGCATTTTTTTCATCAAGTTTCAGCAGGTACATAACAACATACCTAGTGTAATTCCACAAGTTGGACCTGGGAGGATATAGAGTGTGGGCAGACCTTACACCTACCTCGTTGAGGCAAGGTTATATAACAAGTTTGTGCATCCTTGGGATGTTAGTAGGATTGTTAACACAAACACTACCTTGAGGACTTTGTTTTTGTCTTCCCTAAGGTTTTGCTATGTTTGGATTTGAGGACGAATCCTTTTCAATGAGACGAGGATGATACAACCTTGGAAAGCTAAAGGAGGTTGATGATGATTAGAATTAATGGTGAAGTGGGATATCAAGCCAATAGTGGCCCAAGGAACACTTTCACCAAATTTGAGGTGCTTCAAGGAATCTCAAGTGAATATCTTCAAGCTGTACACTCATTGATTGAGAAGATGGAGTCCTCGAGGACCACTCAAGACCCATGTGGGGAGTACTCAAGCTATGGAAAATAGCTTGGATGGAAGAGTAAAATTCCAATTTCACATGTTGAGATGCTCCAGCTATGGAAGATAGCTCGGAAGGAAAATGCAGAAGAGGATGTGACTGCATTTCATGATATGTGACACAGCATCATCTGCATGTGACCGATCAACGACGTAACACCCGACAAAACCTTCATCAAAGTGAGATCACTTGCGCCCACAAGATGCAACCACGTCTCTCCAGGCTGCAAGTGGAATTGCAACTCAAGCGGAGATATTTTGGCTATTTGTGCAAATACCACTTTTGAGCTATCTTGTAAAGGAAGAAGTATAAAAAGCTGCCTTAGTTGTTTTCATTGTTCGGATTTAGAAGATTGAAGAACTTCTTTGAGAGTGTACTTCCTCCTTTACAGATATTAGTTTAGATTAGTGGGAGAATTTCCTTATCTCTTTGCTTTGCGCCTCTCTTGGATAATTGGATAATCTAGGATTAGATTTCCATGCATGAGTTCAAGTTTCCTTTTCCCCCTTGGATCGATTCATCTTTGATTGTTGATCGTTGATTGATAGTGTAGGTAATAAATCACATAATATAGATGATAAATCTTCTCTTTCTTCTATATCATCTATCAATTTCCCCTATCCTTATTTTGCGTTGTTTTCTGCATTGGAATCCTTAATTTCCCAACTAGGATCATATCACGCGGCTAGAGATTTTGGGTTGTGGCACTATTCCTTGTAAATATAGGAAAGGTGCAGATCCAAATAACTATATAAATATGAATAAGCATTATTTTGTTCGTCTTTTTAGGATTGATTACTTGTACATGTTATAAATCCCCAGCATGCTTGAGGGAATAATCAAGCGATTCATTCTCAAATCTCCACTTTCTTTTCATAATTGGTTCTCAAATAAATATTTAAAGTTGATCGCTTATTTCAATCAGATCACTATAAGAGTGTCGTGGGCACATTTGAAAGAATCTGAGTTACTATTGTAGAATCGGGCATTTCTTAGTAAAGGTAGAATGCTAATCCTGCTTTTACAATTCAAAGCATAGGTATTTTACTAATACACTAGGCTGTGAAAATGTCAAAAAAAAAAAAAGGGAAGCCCGGTGCACTTAAGCTCCCGCTATGCGCAGGGTCTGGGGAAGGGGTCAACCACAAGGGTCTATTGTGTGCAGCCTTACCTTGTATTTCTGCTAGAGGCTGTTTCCAAGGCTATGAAAATGTCGAAGTAGTGAAAATAAGAGAAAGCACAATGACTCAACGATGCATCTTCATATATAAAAACAATTTACACATATGAAAGAATAATCATAATAAACTAGCTTCAGAATAGAGAACCCACTAGAAAAGAATAAGCCCAGTCAAAAACAGTTAAAAAGGCATAAATACAAGGTATGTTTACCATGTGATCTCTCGGATTAGGTCGCCTTTGAAATTCCAGCTCATCAAACTCAAAAACAGGCAATAATTCTACTGCATTAACACCAAGCTCGAGAAGATGTGGTATCTACACTTGTAGATAAATGTCAGATAACTGAGAGAATAGAATAAGGTTTACAGATTTCTGCAATTGACTAATATATGATGAAAATATCAAAGACATCTAATCTAAGAAAAAGGGACAAAGCAGATAACAAGCAATTTTAAAATTGGAACTTGCGAAAATAAAAATGCAAATATTTGGGAAGTTAACTTGTGGTGTAACTTGAAAAACTGCTATTAAGGAAGATAAACCAAACTTTAACAAACAAATGAAATTCTTGAAGTACCTTTTCAATTAAACCAAGGTAACTGCCCCGTTGATCTTGATCCAAACTACTTGTTTCATCAGCAGTAAAAGCACGAACATTCATCTCATATATAACAAGATCTTTCTGCCAAAGAAAAGATGTTATAATAATGCAAGACGTTAATGGGTGGTTTTGGTTGATAATGTGGTAACAAATCCAGCATAAAATTCTGCATAGATTAATACAAAATATGGCTTTGCACATGTCCAGAAGATGCCTGTCGTAGAGATGAGGATGTTGAGATGGATGTGTGGTCACACCGGGAGTGACAAAGTTAGGAATGACACCATTCGAGAGAAGCTAGAGGTGGCCCCGGTGGCTGATAAGATGAGGGAAGCAAGACTGCGATGGTTTGAACATGTGCAGAGAAGGACTGCCGATGCTCCTGTTAGGAGGTGAGAGAGGTTGGTTTTAGAAGCTACACGGAGGGGTAGAGGTAGAACGAAGAAGTACTGGGAGAGGTGATCAGACATGATATGGCAGAACTTGATCTCACTGAGGACATGACCCTAGATAGAAAGAAGTGGAGGTCGCG
>JAPFFP010000094.1:2949195-2973109 GCA_026153255.1 Solanum medicagineum | reverse complement strand
TATAAGGCTTAGGCAATCCTCCTCCCTTTGAGCTAGCTTTTGGGGTGTGAGTTAGGCCTAAGACCTAATTTCAACATAACCTCTCTCCAATACTTCTTCAGCCTACCTCTGCCTATCCTCGTACCCTCTATAACCAACCTCTGGCACCTCCTCACTACTACCAATGTTTGAAAGGCTAGAGAGACATGTTCCAATGCAGAAAATGCTTCTCAATTTTGTTACTGAAAAATCAAATTATGGCCTCTCTACCTCTCAATGTAGGAGGGTAAGGTCTGTGTACACACTACCCTCCCTGTACCCGCTTGTGAGATTACACCGGGTAAGTTGTTATTGTCGTTGTAAATTATGGGAAGCTAAGCAGGGAGAGAAGGATGACTATTTACAATAATGAGATGGTTTGTCTAGGGTGAGAATAAGATAAAAACTCTATAATGATGAAATTAGAGTGCCCTGCAGATAATGTAACAGCAATAAAAAAAGAAGAACATGAGAATGTATAACTATTCCTACCAGGATTGAACCACAAATTAGATGACCTTTGCTCTCAAATTCAGGGGAAGTAGAAACCACCACCCTCTTTGAGGGAAACTTTTCTGAGATTAGGCAGAAAATTAGAGGAATGTAAAACATGTTCCAATCTGGAGTAAAAAGTTACTCCTTTACAAAATACTCACACTCGAGAAACCTGCAGACCTGCTGGAAGATCCAGTCGCACCCGTCCAACTAACGGGAAGGAAAACAGTCGCAGACAACCATGGGCAGCCAAGTCTTTCAGATGGTCAGCAAAGATTTAGGGCCGCAAGCTTCTCCAAAACTGCGGAGCAATTGGAGCTACTGCACAAGCTTCTCCAATCTCATCTTAATTAGTATCAACTATATCTGAAGATATGTGCCATACCCGTGCCAAAACGTCTTCCAGGGAAGGAATTGAGACACTTTACAAGATTTGATTCCTTAGAAAGCCAAGATCATATCAGAGTCCTTTAAATTCCAAATGATAAAGAACTTCTCTCATGGTAGCTCGTGTAGTGTACTACCAGAAAGTGGCATAAGAGAGTCAACTGATATTATTTGCCCCAAGTAAGTCGTAACTTGTCATATCTTCTATTATTATGTTATAACTGGAAATATCTGAGAAGACATGGTACATGTTCTGTACATCATTTGTATACAAAGCCTTAGCTTTAGTCGAAACCTTCCAGCATGTTTTACAAGAGTGCAAGATATTGAGTAACAAAGGATTCAGAGAATTCCACAAAAGACTACATAATTGTGTGTCAATTCTATTGCACTTGGTTCTTTCAGTAGCAGCAATATCACCACCCTTTTTAACAAGGTGATCATCAAACCCTTGAACCATAAACCATAACTTACTAGAAGCAGACATGACACGTAATTACTATTACCCTCCAATTTCATAGTTGAAATAGTGGGAGAACATGAAATGGAGGAAAAAAGAGGTTTTATATCACCTGTTACCGGAAGAACTAGTTTTTGGTCATATAGAGGTGTCCAAATAATTCTATAACTGACAATTACATACGAGAACCCCAAAATCTAGACCAAGACTAGTATAACCTGGAGAGTGGCGGAAAAAATAAATCCCAGATTCTAGAAAGTCAGTTCCAGCAGGAGAGTCTCAGACTGTTGAATTCAAAATACTGGGGGCTGCTGAAAAGTGAATTAGGACAGAGGTTTACCAGAAAATGAGGTTCAGTATGCCTCATATTGGTGATTTGGAGTTGTTCCAGTGATGAATTGGAAAAGGGGACCACTGGAGATGGCTCGCCGACATCAGGCAAGTCCATTGAAGTCAGATCAGTCAGAAAAGATGCTGGAATTCTGTCTCCCGCATCTGCAATGGATGAAGGTCTGGTGAAGCAAATCGAGGCATCGATGCTGACAGCAAAGCTGTTATTCTCGGTCTAACGTCACGGAACCCTGTGATTCTTTTTGGATAGGAGGTGACACTCATAAAAGCCCCAGTTCCCAGGGTTAGTATATTTCCTAATTATGAGCCTACTTAGATCAGAACTAAACTAGTTGATTCGCATTTGCTGCTGAGATCACAAGTTATTTCATTCACTTGCTTTACTGCTAACACTACAAAAAGGTATGGTATTGACGCCCCTACTACTGCTGTCCAGCCTTACTTCTACACCCCTAAATTAAACTGGGCAGATGCGAAGTTTGTCTTTTCCATCCAGAAAAGAAAGAGCATATGTGAATTCCTTCGAGTCTAATACCACATTGACCATTGGGAAAAGAATGAGAAAAAATGGAAAGCTTGATTGTTCCCTCAAGCTTGGCTGGGATTATAGGTATTCAGTTTTGGTTGGTGTATAATTACAAAATCAAATCCTAGTCATATCAAATCATTCTGCTTATGCAAATCATATAATATTTCAACATAAAAAATTTAACCGCTACAATTTGCAATTAAGACCATTATTGAAGACAACAAAAAATATCATCCAAAAGCGTACATTCCAGTCTAACCTCTTTGGAAGAATTATGCAAAGTGTAACTGCAGAAGCATGTTGAGAAAAAATTGCAAAATTTATTCCACTTTCCGTTTGTGATACTCCCAGCGGATGATCCAGACCAGGGGAAACTTCGAATGAAGGGACAGTGTCCACCATTTGAGAAACTTCTTCCTAAAATCATGAGCACAAATTTAATTTAAAAAAAAAATCATCCGAACTCGCCAGGGTTGGGTTAATGTACGTGAAAGAGTTTTTATACCTGAACTTTAGCAGATGCCACCAACCTAGATGCAAGAGACTTCAGAATCCGGTGGTCAGAGGGGAAGAGCGTGAAACTCACTCGCCGGCGAAGTTGCCGGAGAGATTTCAGGTTTTGTAGCGCGTGAAGGCGCGTGCGTAGAGGTATATTGGTCCGGTTAACTGCTCCGACGCCGGCGTGACATTTCTGGACGAGTTGTGGCGGTCCAATAATCATCGGAGCGCTCTTGAATAGAAACTGAGCACTATTTAATACTTCCTCTGTTTATTGCTATTTATTATATTCATTGGAGAGAGTATCCCAACACTAAGATTTCTCGATTACCTAAAAGAGTAACGTACACATAATCTACATGAGTTGTCACGTGCAATTTTGTCTCAAAATTATGAGATGAAATTTAAATTCTTTAAAATATTTTATTTGAAAATTTTATTATTTTGCATATTTTAATATTTTATAACAAAAAGTTCATCATTTTATATTTATATGATTTTTGTTATACCAAACCAGTCATAAATTATTTATGAAATACGAACATGATAATATGATTATTAATGATATTGATTATATTTCGTTTTATTGAAGAACACTCAATCAATTTTAAAACAAGTCACTTGTTTAAAGTTCAAAGAAACTTGTTGGAAATTTCTTCACTACAAGTTAATTGACGGTCATATTTACTCTCTCCGTCTAACAATAATTATCCACTACTAACTTTGCACAAGGATTAAGAAGTACTTCCTCCGTTTACTTATACTTGTCATTGTTTCACTTTTCGAGGTCAACTTGATTAAACTTCAAAACTAAATTGAAGTAGCTATATTTAATATTTGAAATCTAAAGTTTACACAGCTGAAAACTATAAAAAAAATGTTATAAGTTGCACTCTTTCTCATATCAATATGATGAAAAAATACATCTTAAAAATATTGGTCAAAGTTCATATAGTTTGACGTCGATAAGTGAATTAGTGATAAATAAAAGTGAACAGAGAAAGTAATAAAAGTAATTTTACCAAATTACCTTTTAAATACAATAAATATAATGTCCTGAAAAATTTAATATAAAAGGCTATAATCAATGATAAAGGAAAATTAGAATCTTAATATAAAATTATCTCTTAATTTTATGAAATACACAAATATTGTTAGACATTTATTATTAATATAATGAATAAATAAAGATGGACGGAGGGAGTATGATTTCACTTAAAATTATTTATTTTCAAGAATAGCTTAGGAATGACTAAAAGAACAAAAGTGAAAAACATTGTTCATCCTGTTTTTTTTTTTTTCCCTAATGTGTCTGTATTGCCTCCAATTTATTTATTTTAAAATAAAGGAGGACACTGCAATTGATAAACAATTTAATTTTTATATTGAATATTTTAAAATAAAGAAAGGAGGACACTGCAATTAATAAACAATCTAATTTTTATATTGAATCCAAGGTAGATTGCATACGAGATCCTTATGGTCAGACCTTCCTTGAGATAAAAATACAAAGTAGATTGCATACGAGGTCCTTATGATCAGACCTTCCTCGAGCTAGATTGCATACGAGATCCTTATGGTCAGACCTTCCTCGAGACAGAAATATAAGATAGATTGCATACGAAGTCCTTATGGTCAGACCTTCCTCGAGCGTTGTGCACAGTGCATGCTTTAATGCACCGAACTTACACTTGCCTTTCATTAAACTATAATTCAATTGATAAATATCATAATTTTTTTAATAAACTTGTTATAGCGTATTATATTTTTGCTTATGTGATAATACTGTAGAAAGAATTCAAATAATTTTGATAATTTTCACAAATTCAACTTAAAAACTTAAATTGCATGTCCAAGCCGCTTAAAATAAACGTTCAATGCAATCATATAACCCGATGCCCCTTTTTTGAATAACCTATGAGCTAATACATAAATAAAGCTAGTCCAGCAATATTTGATAACCAATCAATATGGATCCCCGAATAGACCCACCAAATTTGGAGTTCAATGAAGTCAATCAAGCAAATTTTGAAAATACTGCATTACTGAGAATATTATGGTAAGAAATAAAAGGCACTGCATAATTCAACATAAAATATTAGCAATGTTTAAGACAATCGGGCAAATAAGCTAAAATACAAGTTCTATCCTTGTTCACATAGATGAACAAGTGTCTGAATTTATCCTGCCACAGACAAAATCAAAGCAAGTGATTCTCGGTCCACAAGAAGTCACTATCTTCCATTCAACAGTCACGACTAGTAAAAAAAAAACAGAAATGCAAACAAGTAGAAGTCAATCCAACACAAACTGACTCGGCAGAAAATGTAAGTATCACTGAAAAACAACGTATCAAAAATTTAAACCAGCTTTCGAATTCATACAAGTAGCAGTGTCTTTTAAGTTAAAAGGCCAAAAAGGGAAGGGATCAAACATTCTAAACTGCCATACTAACAAGGACAAAAAAGTAGGCATAGTGCCAACCCTCCTTACAATTCATCATGCTCACTTCTTTGATTTCTTAGATCCCCTGCAAGGATATATATGTTCTCATCAAATGATGTTCAAACTAGGAACTAGGAGAAACTACATTAAATATATTTGCAGATGAACTTACTGGGCTGGCTCAGCAGCAGCCGATGCAGCAGGTTGTGCTGGCTTCTCTCCTCCAGGTCCCTGAGAGTTGGAACAGAAAAGATAAGCAAAAAGCCTAAGCAGTTATTGTTTAAAAGGGGATAAAATCCCATAGTCACATCATACATGTCCTTCATACCATAAAACTTGGGGTAGAGTAGAGCACTCATTCATATGTCAAAGCCAATTTTTACCTAGAAAAGTTAACGAGCTTCAAACTATTACCTGAGCCAAACGTTCCTCTCTCCTAGCAAACTTTCTCTCTCTGCTCGCCTTGTTCTTTGCCCTCCTAGCTTCAAATTGGTCTGCCAAAGTCTTCTCTCTAGCCTTCTCAGCCTTCATCTTGTGGATGTTTTCCATCAGCACACGCTTGTTCTTAAACACATTACCCTTAACCTTCATGTACATGTCATGATACATGTGTTTGTCAATCTTCTTTGATTCCCTATACTTGCGAAGCAAACGCCTTAGGACTCTCATTCTCCTCATCCAAAGCACCTTGGTAGGCAGTCTAGCCTCCCTGGTACCTTTGCGCTTACCTGAGAAAAGAACGGATATCAGCAACCAGAGCAATTTCACCAGCAATTATTCATTAGTCATTACAAAGGCAAGGTATGGCATAGTTCAACGCGCAGCTCATGTATGAGTCAAATATCTTTAATACCAAGGAACCAAAGGTGCCTATATTGATCTATCTTCTGTAGGTATAAATACACAAAGAAATGTTTAATAAGGTGAAGTCTGACACTACATTCAAACAAAGCATGCTTGTACTAAACGACTCACCGAAAAGAATAACACTAAATATAGACTTATATTCCCTCAAATCTCATTTTTATCGGCCTAGCTGCTATTTATGGCCAAAATTCCCCTCCAAATTCAACCTCTTTTATCTTTATTTTCATTGAAAGACTTGAGTTGTTAATAGTGTTTAATCAAGTAGCTATAATATTTTAACCGCTGTTTTGAAAAAATGAACCAATGTCCAATGTTAGAATGAAAATTAATAGAGCCAACAAGGTCATGTAAAATAAATTTCTGCGATCACTGTCAAGACAAGCAGGTACCATATCCAGAGTGACGGCCTTTCCTCTTGGCCTCCTTCATTCTGCGAGCACGAGATCTTGAGTGAATTTTGGTTGGTTTCCTGATGATGAAACCATCCTTCACCAATTTTCTGATGTTTTGACCTGCATCAAACGCAAATGAAGGGAATAGAGCCAATTGATAGTAATTACAAAAATTAATAGCTGCCACAACAGCATGCGGAGTGCGGTAAGGATTACAAATGTCTTGCACAACCAATTAGCTTCTTACAGCTACATTTTCTAGTTTTTTCTAGATTGAGTAATAATTAATATCATTATGTCAACTAAAAATCAGATGAAGAAGCAAACAACACAAAGTAGCTTAACAGCAATATACCCATTCTAATCCACAAAGTAGGGTCTAGGGTAGAAAGTACACAACTTCGACACTACCTAACTAAAATAGATATCAGCCAATAATTGCAGATAATTTAATATATTGTTTGCAAACCTATTATTACTGATTAAATTAAAAAGATGGTGCAGTACTGAAAATATTCAGTTCGATTACATTTACACCTCATGACTCAAAGAATTTCAGCAAGTATATCTTTTCTTTGAAAATAATTTCAGTGTCAATTTTCAGAAAAATGATTAACAGCAATCCATTAACTCTAGAAAGACCACCCTTCTTAATCAAGCTTAAGAGAAACAGCTAAGTTTCCAACACTCAAATCTATGATACATCATTTATGTAAACAGCAAAACATTAATACGCTGCTAGGACTATACTTCGTCGATAGAAGTATAAAGTTGATCAAATTCAAAACTGGAACTCTAACATATGCTGCTACTCTAGTGAACATTACATAAGGAGTATACTTATGTTGACAGAAGTCTAAAGTTGATCAAATTCAAAACCGGAACTCCAACAAAAGGCAAATTGACCATAACAGTAAGTTAATCTAGAGTTCAGTGAAGCTCAACTGATCATAATCTACTACATAAATATGCTGGTCTCGTGTGTGTTGCATACAGAGTATATTTCGTTGAAACAATTCCAGTGTAGATCAAATTCTAAACCTAAAATTCTCCATACCAAAAAAAACAGCGAAACGATGATAAAAGTAACATAATCTAGCCTCGTTGAATCTAAATTGATCAAAATCTACTAAGGAGTTTATTTCGTTAAAATAACTCTTAAGGTCGATCAACTTCCAAACCTAAAACTCTCCATAAACACAAAAAAAAAACGATAATAAACATAACATAATCTAGGCTTCGTTAGAGCTTAAACTAATCAAAATCTGCTTCAGATCGTTCAAAAACAAAAGCTACTACATGAAAACGAAAGATTACAGAGATCACATAAACGTAAAGAGAGATTGAAAACAAAACAAAATACAGCAACATACGGGAATTGGCCATAGAGATCTCGTTTCCTTCATTAGGATCAAGCCAAACTTTGCCTCTTCCACACTTGAGGACACTAGCGGCGAGCCGCTTCTGGAGCTTCAACGACACCATTTTCGATTTCGTGAAGCTGCAGACAAGGAGAAATGAACATAATTGGGAAGAGGCGGCTTTTATACCTCTGGAATGCCCTAGGGTTTTTCGAAACGGGCTTAGAAAAGGTCCAATGGGCCTTTAGTACTGATTACGGAAAACTTAAAAAAAAAAAGAAAGAAAGAAAGATATATTGAATTGTGAAACTATTTAGGAAAAATTAAACTTTATGTGTTTTGAAGCAAATTATTTATTTTCTTATACTTTTTAACATTTATGTCCCCTGCTCTTAAAATTCATGCGCCGACATTCTGATGGGACATTACAGAGAATTAAGTTCAATTTAATATGATATTAATACATGATCAGAGTATCACAAAGAATATGTATTTTATTAATTTAAAATTTAATAAATAAATTTGTGATTTTGATAATTTTTTCTTAATTATTTTATTTATTAAAAAAGAGCCCAAAATTATATGATATTGATTATACCGATTGAGTATCACAGAGAATTATATTCAATCCTATATGATAACGATATGACATTAATATACCGATGTAGTATCACAAGAAAATATTTTCTACAAATTAGAGTTTAATAAATAAGTTTGTGACTTTAATAATTTTTGCTTAACAGATCTATCTCTTAAAAGAAGAACTCAAAACTATATGATACCGATAAGTTATCAATATATTGATGGAGTATCACAGAGAATTAAGTTTCAGTCATATATGATACCGGTATGGTTTCAATATATCGGTGGAGTATCACAAAAAATATATTTCCTATTAATTTAGAGTTTGATAATTTTTTAAGTGTTTCTTATTTATTTTTTTAAAAAAATATAATCATATATGATACCAATACGATATCAATATACCGCCAAACTTGTATATGTTTTAGGCCATTTTTAAGATACAAATCATGAGAATAAGTATTTTTCTCGAATTTGATGTATATGTTTTAAGCCGTCTTTAAGATAGCTAGACTTGTATAATTTTATGAACTTAGACCATGAATTAAATAGATGTTCCAAAATGGGCTAGTTGTGCAATATATAATCTCAAGTCCATTGGGGTCTTGTCAACAAGAAAGAAATATTAGGATTATAGCATGGAACTATAAGACAATGATTAAATAATTATTAGGGATCTTGTGAATAAGTTTTCTGACTAATTTTATTGGTACTTCTTATCACTTTTGTTAAATAACATTGTCTAATTATAGGATTAGATAATTTTCAATACCTATAAAAAAAAAAACTTTTTTCGGTGTTGGGTTGAATTTTTTAAAACAAAATAAAATACTCTTGCCAATATATATACCAACAACTTCTTAATTAGAAATGTGGAGATAGTTTTGTTCATAACACAAAAGAAAGCTCTAACCCAAAGCCCGCCTGATGTAGTCCAAATGGGGTGGATCAGCTCGTATTGATAGCTCTCCTAGTTAATGTCAATTTAGCTAAAAGTAACCCTTGTTACATTTTGTAGCTAATATGAACATTCTCTATTTTTCAGAAGAGAAGTATCATAATAAATAAATTATGTGCAATACAAGAACACATGCATGTATTTAGCTAGGGTCGATATATATCCCAAACCATCAACATTATTATCGCTAACAAGCTAACTCTAGCTAAATTATATCTTTTCTATTTTCAGACACCCAGAAAAATATAAATATTATAATAAACCATCAATAAATTACATGGGGTGTATTGGAATTTATACACATTTACATAATATAATTATTAGCATGCTGGTGGGTTATTTTTCCCACTGAATATTGTTTTGGCATTTTCACATGTTGCTGCAGCAAGAGGTCCAGTTGAGCCAGATGGAGTTAGATCAATGTCTACCAATTCAACTCCTTCACAGGGAAGTGCTTCACTGCAATGGAGTGCTACTGCAGCTTTTGAATTTGTTGTTCCTCTTATGTTCTTGAAGTGAATATTTGTTAATTTCACCTTTGATGGCTATACCAAAAAAATAATAATGATGTTGTAAGTGACATTGATCTAGGAAAAGTTAGTATGATTAATTCAAATTCATGTGTTACGATGATATACTGGCTAGTAGTTTACGTGTCAAGAGATGGTGTAGTGGTTAAGAGGTCACAATTTAAATTATCTTATTGTTTCAACTCTGATGTCGATTCAGTGGGGGAGACAGGATTTTAATTAAGGAGGTTCAAAATTTGAAAAAGTAAGCACACGAACTAGCCCAAGGGGGTTTGATATCTATTATATATACATAAAAAATTATTTTAATTTTGTATAAATAATGTAATTTTTCGCCAAAAGGGATTCGGATGAACCCCTTCGCTATATGTTGGCTCCGCCCTCTTATCATTGTTGTCCCAAGAGAAAATGAAAAAGAAGTGTTTATGACATTGATACTGAGTATTTCCTATTAGCATGGGTATCGAGTAATTTTGTTCATTTAAGGCTTGAATTTATTAAAAAAAATCACCTAGCATTTTTGCTTGTGCTCGAATTTGAACTGAGATCTCTTGATTCTCTACGGTCCACTTTATTGACCATCAAATCAGTCATTATAATTAGGTCTTGTGAATACATAGATTCTTATTTTACAATAATGTTGTATCTTAGTTTACTTTTCAAGAGACGATCCAATGATTAAGTGGTCACAATTTAAATTATATTGCTACTTCAAATTCTGTGTGACATTATCATTATTGTTCCAAGAGAAAATGAAAAGGGAGTGCTTATGACATTAATATTGGGCAATATCTCAAGGTACTAGCATAAGTATCTGGTAACTTTGTTCATCAGTGCTTGACAATTGAAAAGAAATCACCTACTAATATTTTTGCTCATGTTGAAATTTGAACTAAAATCTCATGGTTCTCCGTCATCAACTTTATTGACAATTAAATCATGCATTATAATTAGGTGTCGCGAGTATTCATTGTACAATAGTATAATAGCTTAGTTAACATTTCAAGAGTAAGTCCACTTTATTGACCATCAAGTCACTCATTATAATTAGGTATTATGAATACTTAATTACTTATTGTACATTAATATGGTAGCTTAGTTTATGTGTCGATGACTTTGTCATTGTTGCTCACTACGCCTTTCAAAAAAGAATGATTCCTATTTTACCTATTATTTAGGTGACAGAGTTTTAAAGTTAATATATACATGCAACGTGGTTGAACATGAGTTTATGGAGACTAAAATTTCTAACGTCAATATATACGTGCAATATATGTGGTTGAAGATGAGTGTATGCAAACTCAAAATTCTAACATCAATATATATGTGCAATATATGTGTCGAGTAACTTACCTCAGTCCTGGTCTTGGAATTATAATGTTGATCAATAATAATTGGATTTTTAACATCATTCATAATAATATCTTCATAAACAATATCAGAAGCTTGTAGTGCAGGTGAAGCCATATAAGTCTTGATTCTTGCACCATTTGTTGTACCATGGAATGTACAATTTTTTATTACAACTCCTTTAACATCCTTCTCTGCTGGTCTTTTCCCAAGGCTACCAATGCTGCACAAAATAAAAATAAAAATAAAAATAATAAAAAATAAAATAAAATAATTAAATGCTTAAATTTATGATAAGGTTAGTAGTATTTTAAATCCTTTAATTATATTTATGATTTTCTATTTTAATCCTTGTAGTACTTGAATAAACATGAAGCTCACAATTTTAGAGTGCTTACCATTTGAGTAATATTTTTCTGATTGATTGTCAACATGAATTAATTAAAATATGCATTCTTATTCCCTTTGCTTTTGAATATGCATCAATTTACCTTAATTCCAAAAAAAAATCCACCACTTAATCATCCACATTGTACTATATATTGGTCCATAGTTGACAATAATATAATTCTAAAAGTAATTTTGATATAACATATTTTCTACATAAATAATACGGTTTATTGAAAGTCAAATCTGTTTAAGTTTTCACATATTATGCTTTTAAAAAATTATTAATTTTTTACTAAATCCACCAAACTTTGACTCATCAGTATTGTGTCCAATTAATTTTTTATCAGAAATTCCAGGCCAAATTTCGACGGAACATTTATTGAAAATTAGTGAAAATCTTTTTCCATAGTGTCATAATGATCTAAGTTATTTTACAAAAAAAAAAAGAGTTTTATTATTCGTGTATGATATATTATGGCTAGGAAGTAACACAAATGTACAAGTTGATGATGATTAAGAGACCACAACAACTCGTGAATTGTAGTATCACGAGTTCGAATCTATATGATCTCTTAATCGATCATTGTCTAATCGAGTCTTCTTAAAAGCATTATTACTCATTTATGATATATTATGGCTAGGACGTAACACAATTAATGTACAAGTTGATGATTAAGAGACCACAACAACTCATGAATTGTAGTATCCAAGTTTGAATGTATATGATCTCTTAATCAATCATTGTCAAGTTGAGCCTTTCTAAAAGTATTATTATTCATTTATGATATTATGACTAAGACGTAACACAATTAATGTACAAGCTGATGATCAAGACACTCACAAGTTTAAATAATCTATGTGATCTCTTAGTCGATCATTGTTTAGTCAGAATTTTTCTTATCTTTTTGTTACTTATGTGAACAATTTACCCAAAAAAATATATAATATTAATTGAAAACTAACCTTATTCCATGTCCAGGACCACAATTAACATTAGAGACATAAACTTGAGTAGTGCCATGTCCAACACTAATGCAATCATCACCTGTCCCAATGTTGGTATCAGTAATATTGATATTTCCTGCTGTACTTATATGTATTCCATCAGTATTTGGACTTGTTGGTGGTGCTGTAATTTTGATATTTGAAACTGTGATGTCATTACTATCAGTAATTTTCAAATGGACACCTTTGGAATCCACAAAATTGATGCCATGGATGGAAGAACTCTTCACAGCTTGAAATACAAGAGACTACACACACAAAATAATAATAATAATAACATATTAAAATTTGAATCGTCGTTAATTTCACATATATTTATATGTATATCATATATGGTGTGTTGTCGACTTAAACAATAATAACATACTCAGTGAAGTCTCACGAGTGGGGTGTGGAGAGGATAAAATGTACGCAGACCTCACCACTAGCTACCTCATAGAGATAGAAAGGTTATTTCCGGGGTGTTGTCGACTTGAGTATATTTATTTATTTTGATTAATTTGGATTCGCGCTACATAAGACACACTTAAGGAGCATCATCCTTAATCAGGATTTTTTCTATTCTAAAGCAAAAATTCAAGAATTATGGTTAAGGGTAGAAAGACGTCATTCATCTCATTGTGCTCCTTGATGGTTATGACCTGTGACAATTTCATATACGTGGCAACTTTAGGTACGTGTGTTATTATTAGGTGTCTTTTATATAATGTATAGAGAAGCAAGACAGGGATGACTTGGGCATGTCCAGAGGAGGTGTGTTGACGCCCCAGTTAGAAGGTGCAAGAGACTGGATTTAAGGGTTGTGGAAGGGTAGGGGTAGACTGAAAAGGTATTGATGAGACGAAGTGATTAGACAAGATATGACACAACTTCATATCACTGAGGACATGACCTTAGATAGGAAAGAATAGAGATTGTGTATTAGGATAGAAGATTAGTAGGGATAAAATATGATTTCATCTTTTGATGATTTTAAATTTGTCATAGGATTAGTCGTGTACGAATGTTATGTTAATTGTTATTGCGCTTGTATTATTTGGGTACTTTAATCGTTTTTTTTCAGAAAAATTGACATTGGTGTTTATTTTAACCATTATTGTATATCTATTGTTTTTCTTCTTTTACTTGGGGCATATACATTTAAGCCGAGGATCTTTCGAAAAAGTCTTTCTATGTTCATGAGATAGTGGTAAGACCTGCGTGCAGTACTCTACCCTCCCCAAACCCTAATTTGTGAGATTACACTGAGTATGTTGTTCTCGTTGTTGTGATTGTTGTTATCGTTGTTTCATTATAAAAGTTAATTTTATGATTTTAATAACAAACTAAAAGTTGAGCGACCATCTGTCCTTACAGTAGGGAGAGGAGAGCTGCTTCCGCTTTTGTCAGCATATTGCCAACTCGCGTTTCCTTGTCCATTCAGAGTCCCGCCACCTGTAATAACGACACCATCCACATGTTCCACGGATATCCACGCGGCGCGTGAGTACAAACTCATGTCTGTATTCGACAATACAGTCCCTTGAATTTCAATAGTAATGGGCTTTGGACATGTGCATGGGCCTTGGAAAACTGTTTCTCCTATAGTGAATGTTCCTGGTGGAATAACAACTTTTGCTGGGCCTGTTGATTGGCAAGCTGATCTCCATGCCATCATAAATCCCTAGTAAGTCCAAGAAAAAAAAAATTTTTTACATTTCACTATATATAACGTAATTGTTTAGGCCACCAATTTTATTGAGCCATCCCTGATTTGTGCCTTACCCGAGTGCTATCTGCAGTTGGATTTAGTCTAGCTCCGTATTTGGTAACATCGAAAACTGTCTCCAAAAGGCCACGACGCGAACCAAAAGGTGCAGATTCTGCAACTTTTGATGATAAAATGGCTATAACCAAAAGTAAAACAAATCCTACATTGATTTCTAATCCTTTTGGAATAGCCATTGTGGTTGTGGCCTAAATAGGAAAAATGAAAAATATAATAAAGGAAGAAATGTGAGCAAATTAAAGATGGGGAAGAATGACTTTTGAAGGGAGATAAACAAAATAGTTTGTCATTTAATGTCAATTCTCTTAAACCATACAAAAATTATTGGTTAATGTTTAGTTTGTTTTACTTTGTTGTTTATGTTATTTCCTCCATCTTAGGAAAGCTATGTTCAAATTGCAAGGTTTAGAAGTTGACCATAAATTATTAACAGAAATTAAGTCGTGTGGCATTTAAAAGTTTTAGGTCCTTTTGTAAAATACAAGTTAATTTTATGGTTTAATCATATGGTATTCAACTGATTGGTTCGACTAACCTAACTCACACTCTAAAAAGTTAGTTCAAAAGAAAGAAGCTCGTCCAAATCTTGTAAGAAACTCATGATTCTCGTTTTCAAATTATCGATATGGGATTCATATCAACCCCTCACGCTCAAAAGCACATTTTTCTCTGGGGTTGTACTGCTTGGTCTAGTGCACGCATATTCATGGATCGAGGTTATCCCCCTCCCCCTTCAATTGGTTGGGACCCTAGAGACCCACATCAGTTTGGGTTGAGTCTAGTTCTGACATCATGTCAAATTACGTCTTGCACTTACATCGCATTATAGAAATTTTTCAATGTCCGTGACTAAAACTAATACTAGCATATGTGACACCTCCACATGAACTCGATGATAATTGTCCACCGACACGTTCATTTTGATCTTAGATTTTTGAACATTATTGTATACATATATAAATAGATTATAACATGAAATATATTTATAATAAGATCAAACTCATATTGCCACTCTGCATTCATTGGCATTGACAATTCCTCAAGAAATGAAGACTAGATAAATCAAATTTCTCACAAAGGGAACTTTATAATATAATTTCTCAATAGTAGAGCAAACTAAACAACATCCTTAAGATGCTAAGCAAAATCTTAGCATGTAAACAAATACAAGCAATGGATCAGACTGGTGACTGTCACATTTGTTGTCTACAAGACATACGTAATTTTATTTATTTATGATAAATATATTGCCTCCTCTGCACCCATTGACTTAAAATTCTGTATCACGAGGGAGTCAAACCGGTGTAAAAAGACACCCCGGTAGGGGGTAGCCACTCACTCCCTTGTATGAAATTCCCAACTGTGAATTGACTCGCTTCGCTAGAGCTATTAATGACTCGATAACCGGGCCATTTTACTCTAGCACTAGTATTTGAACCGGGTCCCCGGTTCATATACTCTCCATAATAAAGTGTGTCCAACGCAAAATTACCATTCCACTCTAACCATCCAGCGGGATCAATTAGGTTACCAATATTGGAGAGGAGTATTACCGTTCTTGAATATTGTTTCCATGGTCGTCCTAAGTAATTTTTGAAAGACGATTGGACAGGAATTAGATCCGATGCAGCTGCAATTTTACAATTCAAGATTGAAATTCCAGTATTTTGATTTGGATCCTCTCTTCCTTGTGCTGTGAACAAGTTCCTTTGATTCGGGTCGGGTTTACGAGCGTATAGGTTGCAATTTTGGAAAACAACAGCAGCATTGCCTGTTTGAACAATTCAAATATTTTGAACATTGAAAAAAGTCTTTAAAATTTAATTAATTTGAGACGAAGGGAGTATCATATAACAAATAAAATATTTAAATGAAATAATCACATATTTAAAAAAACGTTACCAAAAATAAAATCGACCGTCCCATAGACATCACAATCGCGATAGAATTGGCGAAGAGAGTGGACATAAAGGGTGTCTTGATAGGCAACAAAGCTACATTGGTAAAAGGCAGATAGGTCCGACCCGCTTCGCAGCGCCACGGCTTGGTGCTTGCTTGGCCCGGCATAGTTCTCAAACGTAATGCCTCTTGCTAAGAATCCATTTCCCACCACAGCTACAAATTTAAAAAGATATTATATATTATTATTAATAATAATATTATATTATATGGTCCTAAAAGTCACCAACATGTGGGCAAATCTTCCATCTTTTTATGTACCATTATTATTAATAATAAATAATATATGGTGTTTATAACTAGATCTTTACAGGAAATTAAAACAAGGAGAAAAAACAAAAAAAAAAACTATTAATGTTTGCCATATGGACATTGACCTATGTTGTCTTATATCATTGCATGTATGTAAATTTGAAAGATACTTTCACCACCACTAATTGCAAACGCGATATCAGAATTTTTTTTAAAAAAATTTAAAATATAAAAAAGTATCAAGCATCAAAATAATTTTAATCATATATGTCTTTTCATATCAAAAGATTGAATGTAAATGCTTATCCCATTTGGATCCACCTACAACTACACTTTTTTAAATTTAATTTCTATATTTATATTAAAATTTTGCCGAATTTAAATTCGCACCTCATGTAAAATTTATTTTAAAAAAAATTTCTCATAATTTTTTATACGTAAAACTCAAATTAGATTTTTTATACAATTTTTGTATTATTTTATTATACATCATTAAAATTAGATTTTTCATTATTGCAAGTCTAGTCTCATTTTTCCACACCGACAAAATCCATCAATCTTTTCCATAACCCTACATGTTCAATTCTCTAATATCCCATATTATCAAAATCTTTCACTATCTTTTTAATATTTCATAATTTATATTTTTGTCTAACACAATATCATATCTCATGTCACCATTATTTTTAATAGTGAAATGCCTCTTATCATAAATTGACTTAAACATGGCTATATTTTAAACAATATGGCTACATTTTAAATAATGTGGGTATAATATGCTTCTTATCACCATTACTTGCAACATATGACTACATTTTAAATAATAAATTTTGAACTTACCAACGGTAGCCGATCGGAAAGTGGTCCAGCCATCGACGACGTTTCGATTACCCTTTATCGCTGTTTTTCCGATCCCATCTCCGACGAACATTATCATAGTTTTTTTCCTTGCTACGTCAATATATTCGAAATACGTTCCCGCCTTAATGTAAATTACAAATCTTGTATTACTAGAATTTGGCGCTGCACTTAATGCGGCATTAATAGTTGTAAAATTACCACTACCATCCTTAGCCACAATCAAATCGAACTTAATTTGGTTCAACGGAGCTTGTAAAAGTGTCCTCTCCCTTTTTTTCAACCATTTAGGGTATCCATTTTTCATAGCCCCGTACTCCGGGAAGATTTCATTAGAGTTTGAAGACGACCTAAAGTTAAATTATAATATTTATGATTAAACAAACCAGACAAAAACAATAAAATATACGTTTGTTAGTTTGATTGAACACATAACTTAAAGTTAATTATGTTGTATATGAGAATATATACTTCATCAATTTGTATGGTGTTATTTGTTTGAAAATAAAGTTTAAGAAATTAAAAAAAAAAAAACAACTTTGGATACTTTCCTAAAGTATCTTTTGGGAAAAGTTTAAAGTTAAAAGAGTGTTTTAGAATAAAAATATGTTATTGTTTCAACTTTCAAAAATGTCTTGAGCTTATTCATATGAATAGGCAGGAGAGAAGTTTAGACATAAAATCTGGGCACTAGTGACTAGTTGAAGGTGTGCTCATTCCCCGAGAAAAGAAAGAGATATACACTATTTTTGAAGGAAAGAGTATTTTAAAATTAAAATGTCGTCGTTTCAACTTTTTAAAACACAAAGTGTTTGATGTTTTGTGGTCTGAAGTAAAACCTTACCGTTGAGATGACCCTGTCTTCAACTTCTTGAGCATGGCAAGAGAGTTGCTCACATGTTGAGATATGGTATGCAATTGCTTCTCAATGTAGTGTCCCAAGTTGTGTTTACTATTGTAAAATCCATTAAGACAAGTATCTTGATTTGTAATTGCAGCACTAAGAAGTGTTTGTAGATCATTATAGTGCTTTGAAGGTGAATCACTAGTATTTTTAGTAGAAAGATCCAAAAGAGTCGTTTGTAACTCATCAATAGTAGTATCACCTAAAAGTTCAATACAATCATCTAATGCCCTTTTCTCAACAGGGTCCAATTTGGACATATGGTTGAGCATGCTAGTGCAATTTTGAGAAGAGGATTTGACTTCACTTAGAGTGACATTCACATTGGAAGAAATGATTTGTGGGATTGATTTTTGGGCAAGATTTGGGATTAATGAAAGAGTGGAAATGCAAAGTTGTGGGTAAAGTGTGTCTTGGCAATGTGCATTTGCAACTTGGATGTTTTTTTGAACATGAATTTGTTGAGTTTTAGATGCTAGTAATGGGGAAAAGAAGAATGTGAGCAAGAAAATGGATGAAAGAGGAAGAAAAGGTGAAGGTTTCTTTTTTGAGCTATACATTTTGGGAAACTTTGTGAGGGAAATGTGTAGCAAGTTATGCTTCTTTTATAGAATTTAAAAAGTGTTTGTTCAAGGGATGCACTAAATTGAGTCAAAATGTATCTACTAAATCTATTGACTATTTGAGTCACTTTAGTTTGTTCAAAATTTAATACTTTGTACATAAGGAAAATGTTGTCCACAAAAGATATTTGTTTTCTCAAAAAATATGTGAGTTTTTTTCTCACTTCTTTTCTAATATTTGAAATAAGTAGAAGATACTGTTCTAAACTAATCAATTATAAGATCAGTGATTTTTTTATATGACTTGGATAATTTTCACCTCTTGTAGCGTTTGTAGTTGAGTTATACCAAAGATCTATTTCTTTGAATGGTATTAGAGCAAGACAAATTTTAATTCTCATTTACAATGTTGGACCCCCCAACGTTAAAATTATTCATGCCGCAAAAAGTGACCAGGCCTAGGTGTATGTGGAAGGAGTCCCGCATCAGTCAATTATAAGTTGAGTGGTCTATTTTTATGACTTGGACAATCTTACCTCTGGAATTAGTGTTCGTGGTTAAGTTATACCAGAGATTTATTTCTTTGAATGGTATAGTGCAAGGCACATTTCAATTCTCATTTACAATGTTGGACATCCCACGTTAAAAATATTCAAGCTTCAGAAAGTGATCAGTCCTAGGTGTGTTGAAGAAGTCTCACATTAGTCAATTATAGGACGAATGGTTTCTTTTCGTGACTTGGACAATCTTCACATCTTGAGCTAGTTTTTTAAAGTTCAGTTAGGTCCAATTTTCATTTCTTTACAACTGTGTTATATTTAGACTATTATTAGAAGTACTCCATATATAAACCTTGACAAATAATTTGAAAATTGGATTACAAATATGAGAGCAATAACAACAACAAATCATTGTGAAATAGAAAGTATTACTCCATAAAGACACTGAGAAAACACATCGTAACGTAATATATATAATGGGGGCACATAAATCATCTAGAAAGCCAATATTAAATATCAAGAAACTACGAAAATAATATTAGTCAGACATACTAAAAACATAGCTTATTTATATCAATTTTATTTCTTTATGACTTAAATAGATTCCGAACTCGTAGGATGGTTACTTGTTAGTGGTTAGCTGCCAATAAAAGTACAATAATGTTTAGGAATCTAATTGAAATCACATGTCTGCTACATACTGCCGACACTGCAAAGCCTTGACAAAAAGGATTGTATTTGTCTGCAATACTCTAAGTTATCAATAGTACAATATCTGAATTTGATCCATTCATGAAAAAGTTGAGATATAAATAACTCAACTAGACATATATATAACGGTCTAATTTGCTAGTAATATTTTTTATTGTGAATTTAAATTTGCACGATTTAAAAAATTATATCATTAGGGGAAAAGTCTAGTGCACTAAAGCTCTCACTATGTGCAGGGTTCAGAGAAAAGCCCGACCACAAAGGTCTATGATATGCAATCTTACCTTGCATTTTTGCAAAAGCCTGTTTTCAACACTCGAACCCATGTAAAATTTTATATGCTTAATATTTCTTTTGTGCTTTGACTATACGAGATTAAAATGTCACAACATATATCTATGTGTTTTTGTATAGATGTTCATTTTTCACTTAGAACAAGGAGAGTTTAAAAAAATACTATGGGAGTAGTTGGGTCGAAATGGGGGCAGGGGTGGAGCTAGCATAGAACTAGGGTAGTTGGATGAATCCCCTTCGATAAAGAATAATACTATTTAAATATATTTAAAATTATCTCTTTTTTACTCGTAAATATTGAATTATTTTCAACTAATTCGTGCGTTTACTTCTTCAGATTTTGAATCCTTTTAGTGAAAATTTTAATTTCACCATATGACTCATAATTAGTATAAAGACTTATTAATAGCAAATTTAAACAATTTAATTATGTATATATTTTTTTATTATATATATATTTTTTAAATAAACTTAATCTTAGAAGAATAGTCAAAGAAGTGGTCCATATTAAGCTTTTAGCATTGACTCATGCGTGCAAAGTCCTTTTTCAAAATGTGGCTAAATTAAGTCATTTTTGCCTAAATTTCAAAATGTGGCTAAATTAAGTCATTCTTATCTCAATCATTTTTGCACGAATTCCAACAAAAATGTCTCAACTTCAATTTTAACTTCAAACATCACATAATTAAAGTTATTCTGAAATTGATAAACGTTTCAAAAATAAGTACATATCCAATTAAGAGCTTATTTGGATTGAATTATTTTAACCAAAATAGCCAGTATATTTTCAGTGTTGAGATAAATTCAAAAAGTGCTTATAAGTACTTAATTTTATTAAACTAGAAAAAACAAAAATTATAAAATAAAAAATTTAACTTATAAGTTAAAAGTCAGAATAAATAAACTCCAAAATATCTATTAAATTTTGATTTTGATAATAGACTATCGATTAGAGAAGAATAAAAATAACGTCAAGTCATCATACTCCTTCTGTTCGAGACGACAATGTGGTAGATTTTAATTAAAGGTGCTTCAAGATTATCATAAACAGGCCAAACATTAAAAGAGGGACCAGTGTATGTTGGGCTTTAATTCTAATAGACTGGCCTCTCTTTTCTACCAAAATTATTAATCAAGAAAGAGCAAAAATTGTTAATTTATGCAAATATTTCTTGTTCTAATTTACCATTTAAATTGTATCCTTATTTTTAAAAAAAAATTATGCAAATCTAGGTCTTAATTTTCTTTTCAAATAATGTCAGATTTGGATTTAATGTTTGCTCATATATTATTTAAATTTGCAGATAATATATCAGACTGTTATTTAATATTTTCAATAACTTATAACATTTTAGACGATGGTCTAACCTATAACTTATTTTAACTTGTTATAACAGGTTATATATTTATTTTTTCTATATTACAACATCATGAGTTATTAATATTTCAATCCAGTGGTTTGGGCTTGAAACTTCCAACTAGGAATAATGCAGGTTTAATATTTCAAGGGGTTTGCCTTCTAAGTCGAGCTCGTTGCACCTGGCTTGTTCAGTATGGGTCACCTCTCTTATGTGGTTTGCGAAGTATTACATAGGAGCGAAGATTTAACCTGTCCGCACCTAAAGAATAAAAGTTGTGTGAAACAATCACTGGCATTTTAGAACATTTAACTTCAAACAAGGGTAAATAGTAAGTCCTACATTTTTTGTCTTTTACCCTTTCATCTTCTGCATTTTCTTTCCGCCTTTGTGAGTTCTCTTAAAAGTTCTCATTTTTTTAGCTAAATTTCATGGTTGTTGAAGTTGTGGCTAAATTTCATGGTTTTAATTCCACTTGCTTTAAAATTATTTTCTAATTTTAAAATATATCAGTTCAAATTTTGTCCATATACAATCTGGTTGCATTTTTAGCGTTTGCAGCCAAAAAAAAAAAGTTACTTTTTGTTTCCGTCTCCTGCCAAATGTTCTTACATTTTCATCATTTGGTCCTATTTGTGAAGGTATACTCATAATTTTGTGTTATACTTGAGTTCTTGAACCTTTTGTGTTAAACCATAAGGATAGTTTGATTCGTGAACAAGTTATATTGAGATAATTATATAAAAAGTAAATATAATGAAATTATTTAATGAATATACTTCTGTTGATAAGTAGTTTAAATAATTTAATTATGTAAATATTTTGTTTGTATGCGTTTTTTAATCTTTACCTTTCATTATACAAACACCGAACACAATTTGAAAACCCTATATCTAACCCGATTTGTAGTGGTCCGTGTGAACATGTGTTTATCTGCAAGCTACAACCAAGTAAAGAAATGCTCGATTAATCATCAAGTTAGCCACTTGTGATGTCCTTTAGGTCAGTCAATTAATGTTATGCTAGCTATTCTGAGGTCTTAACGACTCTTTATTTTACCCCCTTGAATTTGTCGTCAACATGTATTTTATTTAAAAATCATTCATTCATTGAGAATATTGGCAATTCGGATACTCACTCACTTAATCCTTATGTATATAGCTTCAAAGAAACTTGATTACTCGCTACAAATTGTCTAAGAGAACATGAAGTCATGGTGATCAAACAACCAGATATCCAGTAACCTCTCCTTGTGGGGTCTGAGAGTGTGATGTGTACTCACCCTTATGAGAGAATGCATTTGAAACAAAATCCATCAACTGTTAGCTTTAGAGTTGGCCACGCTAGATTTGTTTGTAATCATAGAATGTGACTTGGTATAAATTTGAAACTCATAAAAGATATATTTTTTTATGACTGTAGTGGTCGAGTCAGCTTTTAGGCATTCTGATTGATTCCATAGATTGTCATATAGATGTAGCAATTGAAGCTATAGCTATGAAATATAATTAGCAAAATTGTAGCTAAGGAGGCTCTATTATGTTTTACCAGTTAGCTATTTATAAAGATTTCATGTTTAAAAATGACATGGGCTGTGGACAAAAGCCATGATCTTCAAGGCCCAATTTCTGTGTCTTCGAGCGTAACCATCAATCTTACTGAAGTCTATCTGCTTTCACACAATCTCTCTCCCCATCACTGCTGCTTTTGCCACTTCCTCTGCAAATCATCTGCTCAAACTATCCATTTTCAAATGCATGATGCTCCTTTCAGCCACAATGCTTGCCAATGAGTCCATGCCTTCCTAAACAAACCACTGGACTCGAGCTTTGGACTAGCATCTAATCAATCATCGGTAATTCTGGACAGTCTCAAGGTCCTTGAATGGGACAAATTATGCGATTTCGTCACTCCCTTCGCCAATACTTCATTAGGCAAGCAAGCTCTCAAATGTACTTTCCATTTTGTGTACGTGACGAATAAACTAATTACTTGGCCTCTTTTGTGCATAAATCACATGTATATATTTGTGGTTTTATGTATATTTATGTTTATTTTTCCATCAATCTCGGATGGAGCCAAAGATTGACTATTTTTTGGCTTTGGAGTATGATGGAATAAAGCAAAAT
>JAPFFP010000094.1:2924813-2940783 GCA_026153255.1 Solanum medicagineum | reverse complement strand
TAAAGAATTGTTTTTTGTGGGGTTGGGGGGTGGGGGGGGGGGGGGGGGGGGGGGGGGGGGTGTGGGGGCGGGGGGTTGGGGAGGGAGGGACGCGGGGTGAAGGGGCTGGGGTAAAAGTTCTTTTAAAAAAATTAATTTTGAATTTTTGTAAAAAAAAAAGGGGGGGGGAAGGGAAGAATTAGGTGAGTCGGAATAGAAATAGGTGAAAAAAATAATATTTTCAAACTGTAAATTTTTTTTTCAAAAATAAATTTCTAATCTTATTTTATTTTAAAAAAGTCAGAGAGGTAAATCATAGTTACGGATGAGATAGAAAAAATCAATTTAAAATTAGATAAGAGTTTTGAAAAATGTTTTTCTTTACTTTGGGAAGGAAGTCATTTTCCTTAAATTTGAGAAAAATAAGTTGATTTGAAAAATATTTTCCAAAACATTTAATTCAATCAAACATGAGAAAATAAAAAATATTTTCTGAAAAATATTTCCTAATATCTTTCCTCTTTTACCAACAGCTGTGGTTGGTCAAGGATTTGTTGCAGTTAACATAACATTCCAAAATACAGCAGGACCAATCAATCACCAAGCAGTTGCAGTTAGAAATGGTGCAGATTTATCCACTTTTTATAGGTGCAGCTTCGAAGGGTACCAAGACACATTATATGTGCATTCACTCAGACAGTTTTACAGGGAATGTGACATTTATGGCACGATCGATTTCATATTTGGAAACGCTGCAGCAGTTTTCCAGAATTCCAACATATACCCAAAACTCCCTTTACCAAATCAGTTCAATGCAATCACAGCACAAGGCAGAACAGATCCAAATCAAAACACAGGAATTTCGATTTTAAATTGCACAGTAAAACCAGCAGATGACTTGAAATTCAGCAACAGTAGCACACAGACGTACCTTGGTAGGCCTTGGAAGGAGTACTCGAGGACTGTTTATGCACAAAGTTTCATCGATGGTTTTGTGAATCCATTAGGGTGGACGGAATGGTCTGGGGATTTTGCACTCAATACAAGTTATTATGCAGAGTTTAATAATACAGGGCCAGGTTCTAACACCAGTGGCAGAGTTACTTGGCCTGGTTTTCATATTATTGATGCTGCTGATGCTAGTAATTTCACAGTTTCTAGATTCTTACTAGGAGACAATTGGTTGCCACACGCTGGAGTGCCATATTTTAGTGGTCTGTTATAAACATAATCTCGATAAGCTGTAAAACCTCAAGTCTGCTCCAATTGAGGTTGATGTGTATAATTAAATGAGGTGACATTTTATTTAGTTAACTTATCTACGTAATAAGATTTGATAACACAGGAAAAAAGTTGTTACAATACTTGAGCCGGAAGTGTCTAATATAAACACTTTATCTTTATCATTCATGTACTCAGGTGTTCAATGTAGTTTGAGTGTCTATATGAAAGTTGCTTGCTAGTTTAAAGGGCAGTTGATGAATTCCACCTTGTATAAATTAACTTGATCCCAGCTAGCTTGGTGCTGTGGTGTAATTTATTGAGACAAATTGAATTGAATGAGTTGACAGAATTGCTTGAATCCAACCTCTGATAAAGGATGAAAGTATACTTACCACCCTGTCACAACTCTGAAACTGCAACTTTGAACAGACATCCTTTGCTTTTTGTTCTTCCTTTTCATTCTTGTGTCGAAGAATCACCACATTGTACAGAATTCTTCTGAACACGCCAAACTTAAGTATGCACACTTGAATAGAACAAGATAGATACCAAAAAAAAGATTCATATAACAAACCCCAACTATATCTATATCTGATTGAATTGTAGTTGATTCAACGATGGAATAGTCATCCCATTCAGATTTTCTTTTCTTTTAAATTTCTTAGAAGTACTTCATTTCCAGTCCAACAAGTCTGATTCTGTCCATGTCCAGACAAACTGAATTTTTTTACGAAAAGCTTTAAAGTTTTATGATACATAAAACTGGCGTTTATTTTCCATTAACAACATATCCCATGTAATCCCACAAGTGAGATTTGGAGAAGGTAGGATGACTACAAATCTTATCTCTGCCTTTTGGGATAGAGAAACTATTTCTGATAGACCCGATAGACCCTCTGCCTTTTATTCCACACGCATAAAAAAACTCTTTTAAAAAAAAAGATTTAAGGCAACAAAGCAACCGATGATATAAACAGACACCTTAGAACTTTTGGAAAAACTCATATATGTGGTCATTAATTTCTTCTGGTCTTTCTTGGTTGATGAAGTGTGCAACTCCTTCCATGATAACTACTTCTTGCAAGAATGGCACCAATTTTTGGAAGCCACCTTTGTGGATATATTCCTTAACACCAGGTGTATTGTATGTTAGGTCGACATCCCCGACGATGAACTTAACAGGGACCTTTATTTGCACACCGGTCCATGGTGCCATCAGCTCCCAGTTTCTGCAGCAGTTAAAAATGAAACAATAATAAAATGGTCACACAAACAGCTAACATACATCATATATATTTGTATACAAAGAGCTTAAGGTAAGGGGTTTGTTTGGTTTGCGGGATTATTTTACCCCATGTTTGGTTACGGGTATTAATTGGGCCCGGAAACCATTTTGTACTAATTGATGGGATTAGCTATTCAATATAGAAGGTGAGATAACTAATCCCATGGGAACGTGGGATATCCTTGTCTATCCCATCCTCGTAATCAAACGACTGCTAAGAGTATTAGAGTCAAAGCAACTAGAGGCAGATCCAAGATTTAAACATGATGAATTCAACTTTTAAAGTTCTTAGCACTGGACATATTGTTACTACTGAAATTATGAGTTAAGAATTTAGTATATGTTGAAACTTTAGTCTCTTATACAACATGTATCTATATTTTGCATGTTGAAGTGAGAACATTAGGTTGCATCAGCCTTGTAAAGCAACATTCCTTATGAGCAGGTATAATCAGAAATATTTAAGTTGATCCATGATAGCTAGGGACGAATTTATAAGCCAAAATATGGGGGCACGTGAACCTGTAGTCTCTCCGTAAAACTAGGTATTTTATGTAAATATTTTGGTACTCATGCTACAAATAGGTCGAATGTTGGGTTATTTTCCTAAAGGACAAGGATAAATTCTCACTTAATACATTTTTTCCAGAGCAATTCTTAGTTCATATTAGAAACAAGACCACAAAAAAGTTGAGCAAAAAATAAAATTAAGAGTTCTTGAACAAATAGGTCATTTGATGAAGAAAATAATTAGGCAACTCACAGGTCCATAGCTCGATAGTAGTTCAATCCACCAGTAAAACCTGTTTGTCTGAACTTGTTGGCATAGTAGTTGAGATCCTCTTCTGACAACCAAGACGGCAATCTAATGGGAGTATCAGGTGAACCTCCAAATCCTTTCTCTTTAGGTACACGAAGAGGAGCTGGATTGCGTGATGTTAAAAATTTCGCGATTAGTCTTGCAGTATCAACACGAGCAAACTCCTCTTCTACCTCTCCATATTCCTAAGAAACAACACATTTGAAAGGGTGTTTTCAACAATGATGATTAAATAACTTCTTCAGCAATGAGGAAGAAATCTCAATAGAACATGGAAACCACTGAAATTAATCAAATTTGTCCAACAGCTAGGTTTTTCTTTTGTTCTTATGATGTAACTATAACATAAGAACCTTTTCTTTAAATGATAAATGATAAATCTAGAAGTCATAGAACTTCTATACAACAATATGGTGCCAATTGCCAAAGAAGTACAAGTTCCCGGCGGAGCTTCCTAAAGAATTTGTAAAAACTATCTTTGCCAATATGGTATTCTCTTCACATCAAAAATACAAGTGAAAAAAGTCATTTTTTTCCCAATATAAGTGTACAAATAAGAATGTAATTTGCTTGGATAAAGCAATCAAAATCACTATAGGAAAATAATTAAGAAAATATTTATACAGATGTTTAGAACAAAGCTGAATGGTGAGAACTGGGACACAAAAGAGTACTTCCATCAAATCTCGGGACACAATTTAATCATGAGGGTAGTATTTTATCATGGGGTGTATCCCAAGTTTTATTAATTTTTCCAACTAACAATAGCCTTCCCCTCCCTTTTCTCGTAGGGTATTTACAACAAAAATGAACGAGACTGTCAAAGATATTCAGCTGATCATGAAAAAGTTGTTAAACAATGATCATAAACATAAATATTATTAGCATGAGAAGGTATCCAAAAGGTATTAAGAAATTTTGAGAAGATATGTTTATTGGATCATTTCACCAAAGATAGTATTACTTTGATCCCCTAAAGCATTCAACATTTTTTTTCTTTTTGACAAAGTAAAGCATTCAACATTTAGTAGTCCCAAAAGCTCTGTATCTTGTTAGTGATATACTAAATATCAAAGTGTATTCAATTGAAGCATCTGCAATAAACTCAATTTCGTGCTATTTGCTAATTTAAAATCCAAGAAACAGAGAAAGAAGAGAGTCTTTTATGTCTTGACAAGCACAATGCTTAAATTATGTGCACAGTGCAGTGGAAAATTGCATATTGTTGGTATCAACAGCTACTTTTGGACTCTTCCTTAAGGTCTTTGACCAAAAAATTTCTACTTTAGGAATCACAACCAACTAATAGTTCCTCAATTTTAATTATTTTCCTTTTTAGTTCATTTAGAAAAGAATGTCTCTTTTCCTTTTTGACAACTCTTTAATTCCAACTTCCCATATGACATGTTTAGGACCACAAGTTTAAAGGGCATTGTGGTACATTCTACATATCTTTAGTTTAAGACCACAAGATTATAAAGTCTTCTTCACTTTCTTAAATTCCGTGCCAAGTCATAACCAGACAAACAAATTGAAACGGAAGGAGAAACATAGCTTACAAAAATGCAAAAGAATGGAAGCATATTGAAATAGAAATCATACAACAAATTAAGACGCATAAAGCTTATGCCAGATACCACATATTTGAAGTCCCAGAATAGCAGACCCTATATGATTACTCCAAATTTGAACGCTGAATTTCCAGAAAAGCTATCTGATACCAAATAATTGGATGCAATGATATCACCACAATTTTGACTTTATCCTTAAGTGCATGCAGTAAGGAAGATCATATAAAAGATCTCCTTAATCTGGAATTAGTTGCAGTAGCTATATGAATCCTGATTCCCCGTTTGGCCATAAATTTTGAAGGTGAAACTTAAAAATTTGACTTTTATAAAGTTGTGATTATTAGAATTTGAAATTATTTTGGACATGCAACAAATTTGAAGTTTTGCGAGTGGACGTCCCAAAAATCCAAAATTTGGCCTGAGCCAGTTTTTGGAAACTTGAAAATATTTAAAAATGAGATTTCAAAATATAATCAAACTTCATGGCGAAACAGATTTTGAAGACACCTTTTTTAAAACTACTGCAAAATCTATGGCCAAATGCTAACTTAAAACTTATCCAGATAATTTTAATTGAGCTCCACTACATGAATCATCTATATATAATTCCTCTATTAGACTATTTCTAATCTCCATTCAACTTAACCTGCCCTCCATTATCCAAGCTGTAATTAGTGGAATTAAGGAAAATAATGTAACAGTTTAAAGGAAAAAAACAAAGGAGAGAAGGATGCTGGAAGAAACCTGAAATCTGCAAATATAGTAATCATCCCCGAGGATAGCACGCATAGATTCAATAGGCTTTCTCTTGGGGTTCCTGGGGTGCAAGACAACACTCATATTAACCAGTGCTTTGATCCTATCAGGTCGTAAAAGGCAGACGTGCCAAGCTATAACAGCACCCCAATCATGTCCAACAACGAACACCTAATTCATAGAGGCAACTCAGAAGTTTAAGTAGCAAATGCATGTGCATCCACTGAATGGACCTCAATCTATGTAAATGTTTATATAAAAGAGTTGAAGTTATATGCACTAATCGGTAAAAACTATGTATACAATTTGGTCACTTATTAACATAACTACAGGCAAATTTCAAAGATAGTGGACGATGACGTAAAAGGAGACAAGGTCCTAACTGAAAATAACATTGCATCAGTCAAGTAGACCCGATTCGTTCTGAATAATAACCTCTTAGAGTTCGATTGTGATGGAATATCATAACTATCCTACCTAGTAAGAGTTCCTATTGTGACTCATGAAGGTTATAACATGGAGTTGGAGGACTTACATCGGGGACATCTAGAAAAGCCACGTTGTTCAAGAAGCTCCTACTTATACCCCTTCTGACATTTTCTTGCAATCTTCCGTCCAATATCTTTAACAAGATTGTTTCTCATAGCTAGAAGGCCCCATCAAGGCAAGAATATTATCTTGATGTATGTGATAGCATCCAATTCCATGTATTTGTTATATCTATTTGTTCTAATCAATGTTAAATACTCTTATACCTTATAGTTTGAACTACTTTATAAATTTAACATTATCTTTTTTTAAATCTTTTTTCCCCTCTCTAATCCATATAGTTCCTTCCTGTACAATCATTTTAAGGTCACAAACACTCGCTTGAGGCGGCAAACCGAAATAATCATATTTGAAGAAGAATTATCACTGAGATATTTGTAGCTCAAACAAATGTGGAAGCAGACTCCGTGAAAAAGTTGTATGCATCAAAGAAATGGAAGGGCTCTCCTTATTATCTTGGTCAGCATTTTATTCAGGGTCATAAGCATTAATTAACATCAATTAATAACCTAATAAATGCTACCTAACCTACTATAAATAGGTTAGCTACGTAACTTAAATACACACAAAGATAGAAAAACAATAAAAATATGTATGTATATACATTAACCGACTGCATCAACTACCTATATATATTAAGTTTTGCACCAGATCTCCAAATTCGATATTGTCCTGTAACTACTCAAAACTACGAATATATGTTTATAGAACTCTTAAAAAAAAAAGCTTATCTGTACAATACTAGTATACTACTAAGTTTGTGAAACCACTATCAATATATAACAACTATAAATTCTAGATCCGCGTTCCCTCAAAGGCCATAAAGTGCTTGCTTGAGGCAGCAAACAGAGATAGAGATTTTTTTCAGATGAATTATCAGTAAGATGGTTGTCGCTCAAACAATCATGGAAGCAGACTCTGTCAAATATCAAAGAAATGGGACTGCTCTCCTTACCTTGATAAGCATTTGAGTCAGAGTGATAAGCATTAATTAACATCACTTAATAACCTAGAAAAGAAATGCTATACCCAGTGGTGGAGCTAGCATTTTCGTCAAGGTTGTTCACACTTTTAGAATATGGGTAGATGATTTTTGTATTAAAGGTGTTCAACAAATGATATATATCAAAATATCTATATTTAACCTATATATTCGGAAAAAATTTCCAACAAAGGGTGTTCATCTGACCACTTGGGTGAATGTAGTTCCGCCCAGAATCTACCTACTATGACAGGTTAACTACCTAGCTTAGATACATTAAAAAAAAAAAAAGTTAAACCAAAAAATGCAAAATTATCTATACAGTATTTCCATTAACAGATGTATTAGCTGTCCATATATATGTTTAGCTGTGCACCACAATAAGTAAATCCTAAATTGCTCTACAATTACTCTATCTATACTGTACATATAGACATGCAGAATTCACTATCAAATACGTTACTAGAAATTTTAAATTCTAAATTCGCCTCTAACCTTATCGATACCCAGAGCATCGAGAAGCGCAATAAGGTCACCAACTATACAGTATTTCCATTAACAGATGTATTAGCTGTCCATATATATGTTTAGTCGTGCACCACAATATGGAAATCCTAGCTTTCCCTACAATTACTCTATCTATACTGTACATATAGACATGCAGAATTCACTATCAAACATATAACTCAAACTTTAAATTCTAGATTCGCCTCTAACCTTATCGATACCCAGAGCATCGAGAAGCGCAATAAGGTCACCAACTATGTGAAAAACGGTATAGCTAGAAGGATAAGGAGGAGCATCTGTATCGCCATAACCACGTAGATCTGGAGCTATTGCACGGTAACCCTTGGATGAAAGTGAAATCAGTTGGTGACGCCATGTATACCAGAGTTCAGGGAATCCATGGAGGAATAGTATTGTTGATGGACCTTTACCAATTTCAGCTATATGCATATTTATGCCATTTACGTAGAGATTTTTGTGCTGTATATTCTCCATTGTTGGGTTTTTGTGTGAGCTTTGAGTTGCTTTTGGGGTTTTTGCTTTGGTAGAGGCGATAAACATAAAGACGACTGCCTCAGTTTTAATTGAATATTGTGTATACCATGATGGAATTTTCCAAGAAGTTTGTTTGCAACTTTTGAGAAGTACACACTTTTCTATTCCATATCCGTCTAACCCCAATTTTAGAGCAATCATAGCAAAATTTAATTTTCACAAAAGTTTCACTTTCAAAGGCTATTTGCGTTGGCTCCATGACATAGACCTATCACGAAACAATCTATTTTATTGCCAGTTTTTCAATTTCGGCCTAAGGAAGGAATTGGGGTCTTAGACCTGATATTTGAAGATAGTATTTTTAATTTAAGTATTTTTCGTACTCAACACTCGAATTTGTGCACCAAATTCTTTGGTGGTAAAAATAGTACTCCTCTGTCTCAATTCTATATTGCATTATTAATTTGATATGATATTTAATACTTTATTTAGATGGTTGTTACTCGTTGTATTGTTAGTCTAAATATAATATTTGTTTTGATTATTATTATTATTTAAATCCGTCATTAGGCAACAATGAAAAGAATCATTTTGTATAACAGTTGATTTAGTCTGATTACATCATTATCTTAATTTTTTCTTCTCATTTAGTCTTTACTTATTATTTAATGTTGTCTATAAGTGATCAGGCCATATAAATAATAAGTTAATCCATGATTAGATTCATAATTATTCAATGGAGTTTGAGAAAAAATTGATAAATTCATGTGACATGTGAATAGAGCTAAAGATTGAAGCAAGTAATAAAATATGTCATTGGCGGAGTCAATATTTTTGTGGGTGTTTATTCTTTTAGAATACGAATAGGTGATTTTTGTATCAACAATTGATATATATCAAAATATGTATATTTAACCTATACTTTCTAAAAAAATTTCTGTTCATCCTGCTATCCTTAGGTGAATGCAGTTTTACCCTTAAAATATGTGAAGGAAAATTTTTAAATTTGTTTTTTCTTATTTGGATATTGGAATACAAGTTTGATCATCTTTAAAAAGTTGATCATTCTTCGTTATATAATCATCACAACAACAACAACAACAACATACCCAGTAAAATCTGCGAAGGGTAAAATGTACGCAGACCTTACCACTATCATAGAAGTAGAAAGGCTGTTTCCTGGTGACCCTCATCTCAAAACCCGTAAGCAGAAAATAACTAGATATGACAGAAAGAAATGGAAGGGAACAGAAAGAGCAACTAATAAGATAAAACTGACACATAATATAACAGATAATGTGAACACATGATAAAAAGAAAGAAATCAGACTGTTACTCTAATTCTCGACCTCCACTTCTTTCTATCTAAGGTTATGTTCGGTCATATCATGTCTAATCACCTCCACCCAATGCTTCTTCGGCCTACCTCTACCCCTCCTAGCATCTCTCAAAACCAACCTCTCGCACCTCCGAACAGGAGCATCGGTACTCCTTCTCCGCACATGTCCAAAACATCACAGTCTCGCTTCCCTCATCTTTTTGGTCACCATGGCCACCTCTAGCTTCTCCCGAATGGTCTCATTCTCTTAGTTATGAAGATCTTGTGTAATGCACGGACCAAATAATTATTCATAAAATTAATTTTTAATAATACAATTAAAGGCTATTAAACTTTCTCATGTGGAATTAATATTCAATAAATATAATTAATATTGATTAAATTTTAACTTTGATGATTAAGTGATTTTACAATATATATATATATATATATATGTATATATATTTGTAGTACTTTCGTTTTGATATAAATATAATAACGAAAAGATATTAAAATAATTATTTAATTTTATTTGTCTAGTTTAAAAAGAAATTTATTTTATTCTAATTTTAGTATTTACTTAATTTAAAATAATTAATCGAGATGATATAGTGAAATTATAATTGAAGTAATTAGAAAAATAATTTATTAAAATAATATCATAAAATTATAGTTGAAGTAAGTAACTGTTTAAAAAAATTAAATCAAAAAAAGTTTACCAAATATTTTTACCAATCCTATATAAAATATATAAAAGGAAGCTGGCACGTTTGGAAAGCTGCCTGCTTATGCAACGCACCTGCCGGCAGAGCTACAGTCACGACAACTGCAGCAATCCATGGAGAAGCAACAGAAAAAAAACGGCGGCAAATCGCCGGACCGGAAAATTCTGTTGGAGGTCGGAGAAAATGGCATAGCTATTATCACTATCAATCGTCCACCTCTTAATCTGCTTGCCGTTGACGGTACTGTTTTCTTTCCCCAAAACAATACTTCCGGTCAATTTAATTTTTTTATCTGCTTACCTTCCAATTCATCGAATTAACGCCAATGTTGACACCGGCACATTAGAGTTTTGATCTAGTGAGTGCGAAATAGTAACTATTTTGGGAATTATTTGAGGTTTAATGGATAAAGGAACGCTCAAACTTGTCAGGAAAATGTGCGATCAAACACTTGGACGAAGTCTATACACATCTAGACACCTCAACTCATCTCCATCGTGTCGGTTGATCTCCAACTTATAAAATGATTATCTAAACACCTTTGATATTTATGTGTTACATAAGCATTTGAGACTAGTTGGAAGTTATGTTTAGTTGCCAATATTGATCAAGTTTTGAGGTGTCTTGTGCACTCTCAAAGTAAGAGCGCTTATTTGTTAGTTGAGGCCATGCTGAAGTGTCTGGTTATGTATTATGTCACTATTTGATTGTATACGTGTAGTTCAAGTGGAGAGTACTGGGTACACTGCAAATTCATTGCATGCATAGATTATTTCTTTTCATATTTGTAAAAAATTTGAAGCTACTTCGGAGTAGCAGTGGACTCCTTTTTGCGTTATTTAGATTTCCTCAATCTGAATTGGAACAGTCGTTCATTAGCTGAATTGTAAGATGTAAATAAATGGACTTCAACTGTTTTCTTTAAAAATATCAATTGTGAATAGAGCAGAATAAACACAAATGATTTATGTGGTTAAGAGGAACGAATTTTGGGATTGAGGCATAGTTGATTGATCAAGTGTTGCTCCTTTATTTAGCATTGACAAATTTACTTGTCAAATGCTCTCTAGTGCTTTCCTTATTAGTTGCTATGTTTTCTTTATTGTATTTTTCCCTTTTCATAACTACTTTGATGTGCTGCACTTGAGTCGAGGGTCCTTTGGAAACAATCTCTCTACCTCCATGAGGTAGGGGCAAGGTCTGCATAGACTCTACCCTCCCCAGATCTCACCTGTGGGATTACATTGGGTATCTTGACAAATCTAGTTGTAAAAAATGATGTTCCATGGTTTTATAGATTATTCATTTGCTGTATTTTGTTATTCTTAGTGCTATTGAGCTTGAAAGAGAATATTGAGGAAGCTATACGTAATGATAATGTGAAGGCAATTGTCATAACTGGTATGCTTAAGGATTTTCTCATTTTTCTGTGACCAATTTTTTTTTTTTTTTGAAATTTGTAAAAAATAGACGGAACTTGTTCTAATGGTTATACATGTAATGTATTAGGTTCAAGAGGAAACTTCTCAGCAGGATTTGTTGTAACAGCTTTTGGGGGAAGTCAACGGACAAAGAGTAAGAAAGATCATCATCTGATTGTTGTTTCTCTCGAGATTGCTCGGTTACAAGTTCCATCTCATTTGAAGGCCTATTTTTATGCAGCACATAGAGAACTGGGCTTTATGTCAATTGACTTTATCACCGACACATTGGAAGGTATTTCCATCGCTACTAAAAATTCACTATTTTCCAATTGACATTTCCCATGGAAAAATGTTCACAAGCTATTTCCACAAATTTTTTATTGAATCGGTGAGAAAAGGAAACATAGTACTATTCTCGTACAGAAAAATTTGGAAGTTTTCCATTATTTCAGTGAGAATATGTTTCCCACCATGCATTTTTCCAATGAGCTGGTTCGGTGGAAAATAAGTGGAAAACTCATTTTCTATAGCACAAACTTCCCACTGATTTACAGTGGGAAAAACCTTTGTTTCTGGTAGTGCCTGGAGTATATGTCTTATGATAACCTTTATTCTGTTTTATTCATGGACTTATGGTAACCGTAGTAGTGCTCATTTCTTTTGCATCTCAGCTGCAAGGAAGCCCATTGTTGCTGCTGTTGAAGGTTTTGCTTTGGGAGGCGGATTTGAAATTGCTTTAGTGAGTGTGTGATAGTTTATCTTAGTCTAATATATGCTTCCATTTGTGCTCTTCTATTCTGTTCTGTTCTACTCTGGCTTTTGTGCAGAAACAACATGGTTGGCCACAGAGACTCAGATTTTATGCTTTTAATTTTGCTAACATTTAGCACACGACCGACTAAACAACTTATTTAGTAGGAACAAGATGGATGAAATATTGATAGAAGTAAACAATTTTTGAGGTGTAATGACTTCCCTCAGTTCTACTAACTATGATTGAATCTTGGTCAAATGTTCTAATGTTGTTAGGCTTGTCATGCTCGCATATCAACCTCTACCTCAAAATTAGGTCTTCCCGAACTTCAGTATGGAATTCTTCCTGGATTTGGAGGTACCATAAGGAGAAGATTTCTTGATTTTTTTTATCAACTTATTTACTTTTCCATTATGACTAGGAGTCATTTGAAGTTATTGTGCAAATCTTATGTCTTTTCATTCTTTAAAAAATTGAGATATCCGGTGTAGCTGTTCTGATGTTTGAGATTGCATAATGCTCTGTTAAATGGTCAATTATTATCCCATCATTTTGGAAATTAGTTTACATTATCTAGGAACATAATCTTTTTAAGCATCTAGTTACAAATGTTGCATTTCATACTTCATATGAGTAAGAGACTGTAAAAATTTTGGTTGGCATGTACATGACAGACATTAATGTTTAAAGTCTTGTCATGTCGAATGAATCTGAGAAGGATGATCTCTCTGCATTGAGATACCTAGTATTTGTTGGCTACAAATGATGCATGAGAGTCCATATCCCTTGTAAAAATAATGATTTTTGCTCTTAACTTAATAAGAAAAATTCCCAAAATTAACCCTCAGGGGTTGGCCCGGTGGTAATAGACTTGAGCCTTGGGGTTTGCTCCCTTTCAAGGTCTCAAGATTGAAACCCACTAGGTGCAAACAATTTCTGAGGGCCATCGGAATGGGTAAAAACCTGAATTAACTATAGTACACTTGCGGGAAACTCCTTGCCGAGGGCCTGTGCACCCCCGGGATTAGTCGGAGCTCTAAGAGACTCGGACACCCGGTGCAAATTAAAAAAAAAAATTCCCAACATTTTGCATTTTGTACACTTTACTGCAAAACAGAAGTAAGATGTCCATACATATGACATCACTTGGTATTTAAACAGTAAGCATGATGCAAGCTGCAGACTCCTTTAAAAAATAGCTCAAACCTCTGTTTTGTTTTTTCACTGACAAAAGATAATTATGTAACTTTAAACCATGTCTTGATGCTTAGAGACATCATAGACCAATCTTAAAAAATTGGTACGCTCTAATCATGTGAAGCAAATTGCTCTCTCTATTTTCTGGACACTGCCTTATTTTGCCTTCTCCTCTGGCACAGAAAGTTTTTATGTGAACTACAACTGTCTTTTTCTTTAATTGTTCTTTCAAAAGAATATTTCATGTGATATATGAGGTGTAGAGTGGAGACCATATTGGAACTTGTGCTGCTAAGGCAGAATGATGATGCTTTTGCCAACAGTTATACGTGATAATTATTCTAAAGTTTGATTTTTGTCAGGAACACAACGACTTCCTCGGCTAGTTGGCCTTCCAAAGGCTCTTGAAATGATTCTGGTACCTTATTTGGATTCCTCTTTTTATTTTTGATCTTAGGGGTGACATCTTCACACTTAACATATCTAGTCGTTATAGTTGAGTTGCCTTGGCATCTTCTCATGCCATTCCTTATAAGAGAGTCTTTGTCAAGGGTTGTCATAGTGCTAGAAATTGGGGTAAATTGAGCAGAAACAACAAGTTACCTTGACTTCTTGCCTTTCTGTCATTTCCCTGTCAGTTTGAAAAGTGGCCAGAGATAGCCAGTGAACAGATGGGATTTAACATATCCATGCTTAAAATAGCAGTATGAATATAACGAAGTGAGGTACCAGAAGATCGGCACTTTGCATAAGCAAGCAGACCTCACCTAACCAACATTAGCCATCACTTCCATAAGATGAATGCTGTTTATCATTTTGGAGCTTTCATTTCCTTATTTTCTTAGTAGGTTCCCTTATAAATGTTGTCCAGACATCAAAGCGGGTAAGTGGAGAAGAAGCTTGCAATATGTTCCTAGTGGATGCTATATCTCCATCAGATCAGTTGCTTGGATCAGCTTGTCAATGGGCTTTGGATATATTAGAATGTCGAAGACCATGGTCTATCAGTCTTTTCAGAACCGATAGATTAGCACCTCTGGCGGAAGCCAGGACATTGCTCAATTCTGCCAGAGTTCAGATCCAGAAACAAAATCCAAATATTATCCATCCGTTGGTTTGTATTGATGTCATTGAACATGGCATTCTTTGTGGACCGCGTAACGGACTATGGAAGGTGATATACTCTTCGTGATCTCTTTTTGCTATGACTGGCTAAATAGAATTAGCAATGACTTGTCTTATATTGGCAGGAAGCAGAAGCTTTACATGAACTTCGACAATCTGATAGTTGCAGGAGCTTAGTGCATGTATTCTTTGCGAAACAAAGCACTTCAAAGGTTTAAAAAGATCTAACATGGTCTTGAGTGTTTATATAGTCAAAGTTTCTGGGATTGTTAAAATTGGAAAATGTAACTTCTTCCTATGCATTTCAAAGGTTCAAAAGATGTAATGTGTTCTTGAGTATTTATATAGTAAATGTATCTGGGATTGTTTAAATTGGAAAGCAAAACTTCTTTTATCTCTTATTTAGAAAAGAAAATTAAATTTCCTTATTTTGATGAAACACAGATATAACCTCAACAGAAATCTTATTTGTTGGTTCAAGGAACATAATCTGCATCATGCTCTAAATTCACAGGGAGAAAAGCCTTTGTAGAGAATTTAACAACATCAAGCTTTATATTGCACTTCCAGATCAGAATTAACGTGTTCTTCCAATTTCTAGTTTTAGATATTCTTGAGGCCAAATAGCAATTAATGCTTCTCTATTCCTGTGGTTCAATTCTTGACACTTGTACTATATCATTTAACATTGCTTCTGTGACTGCCATTCTCTTGTTCTATGTATCCTTTGTTGATCGTTCTATACATACTGTTTCAGATTCCTGGGATTACTGATATAGGATTGCTACCAAGGAAGATTAACAAGGTTGCTATAATTGGTGGGAGCTCGATGAGTTCCGGAATAGCAACAATGCTGGTACTTGCAAACCATCGTGTAATCATGAAATATACAGATCAGAATTCTCTGCAGAATGTCATTAACAGAGTTAAAGGTGAGAAGCAATTGAGGAGTCCCCATGATTACTCTTAGATTAGTTCAAGGAAGGTTTCACCATTTGAAAAATGTTTGTTTCCTTTCCAGCCAATTTGCAAGGACATTTTAAGGAAGGAAGGATGACTCAAGAGCATTATGAAAAAGCGTGCACTCTTTTAAAGGGTGTTTTGAGCTATGATAACTTCAAAGATGTGGATCTAGTCATAGAGGTTGGTTGTTATAGGATTTTTTAAAAGCATTACACTGAATCACTCGGTCAGTTCAAATAAATTCCACACGAACTTTTCTGTCCTACGTTGAAGCTACAGTTTGTTAGTGTGGTGCT
>JAPFFP010000094.1:2901050-2920715 GCA_026153255.1 Solanum medicagineum | reverse complement strand
CCCTAATGAATGCTCTTTGCTTTTCTAGATCATGCCGATTCTAAGAGGGAGACTAAAGATAGGCCGTACACCCGAGAAGCAACCGACCCCTCCCATTCCTCAAGCTCCACAAGGTGGAGGGGTAGGCCAAGATGAGTTCCGAGATGCCATTGCAATGTCGGCTCATGCTATGACCAACCAAATCAACCAAGTGGCCCAAGCTCCTCATGCTCGCACTCTGACTTCTAGGGTGAGAGATTTCACTAGAATGAACCCACCAGAGTTCCATGGGTCCAAGATGGATGAGGATAACCAAGAGTTCATAGATGAGGTGTACAAGGTACTATCCATCATTGGGTTCAATTCAAAGGAAAAGGTGTTTGCGGCCTAACAACTCAAAGGGGTGTCTCAAATTTTGTTTACATAAAGGAAGCTGGAGAAGAGGAATGATAATGCTATCCCTTGGGAAGAGTTCAAAGCCTCATTCCTCAACTGGTTCTATCCTATTGAGCTAAGGGAGGCTAAGATGATGGAGTTTTTGAACCTTAAGAAAGGTTCCATAAGTGTGAGGGAGTATGCTCTCAAGTTCAACCAACTCTCCAAGTATGCTCCACAATTGGTTGCCGAGCCTAGATCAAGGATTAACAAATTTGTATTGGGAGTGTTCGACTTGGTAAATGAGGAGTTTCATACCGTCATGCTAGTAGGTGATATGGATTTGTCCCACTTCATAACATATGCCGAGCAACTAGAGGGGGAAAAGCTGAGGAAAAGAAGAAGCGATGAGACCAAGAGGGCTTGTTTTGAAAGTGGATACCAAAGTTCCAAGGGTGGCTGGTTTCCACAAGGCCACAAGTTCCAAGGCCAAGGGTCATCCAATGCTCCTACCAAGAGGTTTCCGAATGATAGAGTGACCAATCCAAGGTTCCAAGGTGGTGATGGAGGAATGACAAAGCCTTGATGCCCAAGGTGTTAAAAGAATCATAGTAGTCCATGTTTGAGGAATTCTATTGCTTGCTTTGGTTGTGGTGAGATGGTTTACAAGGTTATTGATTGTCCTCATGCTCAAAACACAGGTAGAGATGGTCATACATAAGGCCAAGGTGCATATGCGGGTTAAAAGGGAAGAGAAGGACAACAAGGGGAGGGGGGTGCTCCAAGGAAAAATAGATTCTATGCTCTTCAAGGGATACAAGAGGTGGATGAGGTGTCCGATGTCATCACTGGTCTGTGAAGGTTTTTGATTTTGATGTGTAATCATTGATAGACCCGAGTGCCACTTTTTCTTTTATTACTCCTTTTGTTGCCAAAAAGCTTCATGTTAGTCTCGAATTGTTGTGTGAACCTTATGAAGTGTCTACCCCCATTGGGGAGTCCACTGTTGCTAAATGAGTCTATAAAAATTGTCCCGTGTTCATATTGCATAAAGTCTTGCCTTGTGATTTTGTTGAATTAGATATGGTGGATTTTGATGTCATTCTTGAGATGGATTGGTTGCATCATATTATACTTCTATTGATTGTAGAACTCATAGGGTTAAATTCCAATTCCTTAATGAGCCCGTCCTTGAGTGGGAAAGTCGTGATATGAGGGTGGATTCATTTCATGTTTTAAAGCCCAAAAGTTGATTTCTAAGGGTTATCTCTATCATCTTGTGAGGGTTAAGGATGTTGAGTCCAAAGTCCTTCCTATTGAGTTATTTCTGCTTGTTAATGAGTTTCTTGACGTCTTTCCTAATGAGCTTCCCGGTGTTCCTCCTGAAAGAGAAATAGATTTTGGTATAGACCTTCTTCCTGATACACAACCCATTTCTATTCCCCTTTACCATATGGCCCCGGCGGAGTTGAAGGAGTTGAAGGAGTAATCGAGGGATATGTTGGAAAAGGGTTTCATAAGGGCTAGTAAGTCACCTTGGGGTGCACCGGTATTGTTTGTGAAGAAAAAGGATGGTTACCTTAGAATGTCCATTGACTACCGACAACTGAATAGAGTCACCATAAAGAACAAGTACCATTTGCCAAGGATTGATGACCTTTTTGATCATCTTCAAGGGACTAGTCACTTTTCTAAGATTAATTTTCGGTCTGGGTATCACCAATTGAAATTGAGGTAGTGTAACATTCCCAAGACAGCTTTTCGGACTAGGTATGGGTACTTTGAGTTTGTGGTTATATCCTTTGGTTGACTAACACAATGACTATATTTATGGATCTCATAGGGTCTTTAAACACAACCTTGACTTGTTTGTGGTAGTTTTTATTGATGATATCTTGATTTATTCCCATAGTGAGGAGGAGCATGTGAACCACTTGAGGGTGATTGCAAATCTTGAGGGAGGAGAGGTAGCATGCTAAATATGAAAAATGTGAGTTTTGGTTGAAAGAGCTTGCTTTTCTTAGGCATGTGGTGTCGAGTGATGGCATTAAGGTGGATCCTAAGAAGACAGACGTGATTAGAAATTGTCCTAAACCTTTGATTCCATCAGATATTAAGAGTTTCTTGGGTTTGGCGGATTATTACCAGAGGTTTATAAATGGCTTCTGTTATACTGTTTTTCTTATGACTAAGTTGGCACAAAAGAAGACAAAATTTGTGTGGACCAATGAATGTGAGAGAAGTTTCCAAACTTTGAAAGATAAGCTTGTCTCCACTCCTATCTTGTCCCTGCTAGAAGGCTTGGAAGGACTTGTGGTGTATTGTGATACCTCAAGAATTGGTTTGGGGTGTGTTTTGATGTAAAATGGTAAGGTGATAGCATATGCCTCTAGGAAACTTAAGGTGCATGAGAAGCATTATCTCACCCATGATCTTGAATTTGCGTCCATGGTATTTGCTTTGAAAATTTGGCATCACTACTTGTATGGAGTTCATGTTGATGCGTTTACCGACCACAAGAGTCTCCAATATGTGTTCACCCAAAAAGATGTTAACTTGAGACAAAAAAGGTGGTTAGAGCTCCTTAAAGATTATGATATGAGTGTGCATTATCACCCCGGCAAAGTTAATGTTGTGGCCGATGCCCTAAGTAGGGTATCTATGGGTAGTCTAGCTTATGTTGATGATGTTGGCAAGGAGGTGGCTAGAGAGGTTCACCAATTCGCTAGATTGGGGGTTAGGTTGGATGAAGTTGATAATGGTGGTGTAGTGGTGGTTGATGGTTCTAAATCTTCCTTGATTGAGGAGGTAAACGCAAAATAAGATCTTGACCCCTCCTTGCTAGAGTTGAAGTCCTTAGTGAGAGATGATAAAATGGAGGTTTTCTCCCAAGGGGGAGATGGTGCCATTAGGTACCAAGGTAGATTGTGTGTGCCAAATGTGGATGACTTCAAAAAGTTAATCTTGAAGGAGGCCTATAATTCATCGTATTCAAGTCACCTCGGTTCTACCAATATGTATAGAGACTTGAGAGAGGTGTATTGGTGGCATGGTATGAAGAGAGACATTGTGAAGTTCATATCCGGATGTCACAATTGCCATTAAGTGAAAGCCGCACATCAAACGCCGGGTGGCCTAGCTCAAGATATAGAGATTCCTACTTGGAAGTAGGAAGAGATCAACAAGGATTTTGTGGTTGGTTTTCCTACGACTAGGAAACATATTTACTCTATTTGGGTTGTTATGGATAGAATGACAAAGTCGGCTTACTTCCTACTGGTCAAAGCTACTTATAGTGCCAAAGATGATGCGAAGTTGTACATTCATGAGTTGGTTAGTTTGCATGTGCTGCCCTTGTCTATCATTTCGAATCGGCGTACTCAATTCATTTCTCACTTTTGGAGGTCATTTCAAAAAGGTCATGGTACCAAGATTAAGCTTAGAATGACTTTTCTTCCTCAAATGGATGGTCAAGCTAAGAGGACCATCCAAACTCTTGAGGATATGCTTAGTGCTTGTGTGTTGGAGTTTAAGTGTAGTTGGGATGAACATCTTCCACTTATTGAGTTTGTTTACAACAATAGCTACCACTTAAGCATTGGTATGGCTCCCTTTGAAGCTCTTTGGTAGGCATTGTTGATCGCCGGTTAGGTGGTTTGAAGTGGGGAAAATGGCTTTGCTATGTTCGGATTTGGTCTTGGAAGCCTTGGAAAATGTGAGGTTGATAAAAGAGAGAGATTGACAACAACTCAAAGTAGACAAAAGTCCTAGTCCTATGTGAGGAAAAGAGATCTTGAGTTCGTGGTTTGTGATTGGGTCTATTTGAAAGTCTCACCCATGAAGGTTGTGGTTCGATTTGGCAAGAAAGGGAAATTGAGCCCATGATTTGTGGGTCCCTATAAGTTTTGAGGAGAGTGGCTAAGGTTGCATATGAGTTGGAGTTGCCTATGGTGATGGATATGGTTCATCCGGTCTTCCATGAGTCCATGTTGAGGAAGTGTGTGCGTGACCCAAGTGTTATAGTGCCCTAGAAAATTGTGGGTGTCATAGGAGATAATTTGACTTATGAGAAGGTCATAGTGGAAATTTCTGATAGACAAGTGAAGAGGTTGAGAAACAAAGATGTAGCTTCCAACAAGGTCCTTTGGAGGAACCAACAAGTTGAAAGTGCCACATGGGAAGCCGAGGCGTACATGAGAGAGCGATATCCATATCTTTTACACCCTACTAAAGACGAAGGTACTAATGTAAGTCCCCTATATGATTTCAAGTATTAGGTTACATCCCTCATGTCATTTTGCATGAATTCATGTTCATGGTAACAAGTTTATGACGATTTTTTGACATTCATGTTGAGACATTTTGAAAATGATGTTTAAATATGTTTGTTGCATTCATATTGGGCTGAAATCTTCATGATTATTTCTCTTATGCATGTTTCTTTGACATTCATGGACGAATGTTCCCAAGGGGGAGATTAAAACAGCCCAAAAATGTGCTTTAAAAATTCCCATAAATCGTAATTTCTATATATCTCAAAATTGGTGCGTGATATCGAAAATTCAACTTTATATTCTCGATTAGGGGAAACAATTGAGTGGGAAATTGGGTATAACTCGAATTTTAGAGGACCTATAGTGAAAAATAAATTTCGCTAATCTTCAAATTCCAGTGTGCATCCGCGACCGGGCCGTGACGCAGACTGGATGTGGATCAGTGTTAAATTGTCCTTCACGAAGGGTTTGCGTCGTAGACCAGAAGCGGACTAGTGTTGATTTTTCCTTAATTTTTCTGTTTCGGCCAAGGGCATTGGGATCATAGCCCCATGCCCACTTATGCGTGAAAACACCCATACTTAGCCATTTTTTAATTCTATATCACTCAAAACCCTCACAAAAACCTCTCCAAGACTTAACCAAATATCTCAGTCCAATTTTAAGGATTTCAAACTTAACTTTGGAACCCAAGGATTCTCTTCAAGCTCTAAGTTCTCTTCTAGGTCATCTCAAGAAAACCCGAGTTTGAGGTTTGTGGATTTTATCCATTGGGTCCTTTCACCCATTGAACCCAACCTTTCTTTTTATAAATATTGCTTGTTTTCAAGTTGTATTATCGATGGGTATCTCTTATTATGGATTATGAATGTAAATTATGCTGGCGTTTTATGAAATGTTGATGGATTATGCATAACTATTTATTTCAAGCTTATACCGTGAATTGATTTTATCTATTGAGACTATGCATATTTTGGGCTATGAAACTTTGATCTATTATAATATTTATGGATTTCAAGGTACCCTACATGACGGTTTTACTACATGTTGGTAGGTTGCAGTTTACATTAAGTTTTCTCATCTTATTTCACTCTTGAATATCATAATTTTGAACTAGTATCATTAACCCACCAACTATTTGATAAAATGTCAAGTCAAGAATTCTCATGTTATTGACGATCTAATTTCATGATTTATAAGTCAAATGACTATACGATGATTAAGGTCCTTCAAATATGTATTAAATTCATGAAAAGTATCTATGGTGTTGCAAGTATTAAGTTTAGCCCTACTTCCAAGATTTTTACCTCTTGTGAGCCTTTCATGTTAAAGTAGGAGTTTATCTATGATTATGATCTACTCTCATATTTCAAGTTAGACTCACAATTAGAGGTCAACCATGTTTTTGAGCTACTCAAGTCATGTTCTTACAAGCTATTCATGTTATGATTAAAGTATGATTGTTTCAAGTATTCCGTGGGATTGGACTTAACACCGATGGATTGGATGTCAGCGTGGACTATCTTCAAGGGTCCATACTCCTTTCCTCAAACTATGTACCAACATTGTATTATACTTTACCCTTGCTATACTAGTGGATCCATGTAGTTCACTTTATCATGAAATCCACCCCGAAATAGGATGGGTTCCCGTAAGGGGGATTACTTCTCCGAAATGGGACGGGCTCTCATAATTTGAAGTATGATTTACCTTTGCAAGTAGACCACCTTTTTACCGATGAGGGGTAACCATCGCGATTCCAAGTTGTAGCTCACTTGATCTTACTTTTGTCGGTTATGGTCTCTTCCCACACATGTATTATGTCCTATGCAAGTTGACTGAATTACAAGCATGTTTTACTTCAACTATTGATCATGCATGCCATATTGAGATTAAATTTATCTGTAGCTTATTATTATGAATTTTGACTATATTGGCTTATGTCTTGTTGCATTGCATCCTACATACTTAGTATATTCAAACATACTTACATACTCTATGCCTACATGATATTACCATGTACGGAGCGGAGCAACATTTGATCATCCTCCACATGGCTAGTACGATCCTTTGAAGCAAGCTTTGGTGAGTCCGTAAGTTCGAGGACACTTTCTTTATTACTCTTGTTATTTTGAGACTTTTTTATGTACATTTGTTACTATGAGGGTGAGCGTGGAAAAATGTCTCGACCTCGCTCCATTCCATGTTAGAGGTGTTGTTGGATATTATGATGTACTCATGCTTGGGTTTGACTCTTTAATACTTTAATGATTATCAAAGACTTCCCTTAGTCCCCCTTCCCTTTTTATTATATCTCTTGTTGTTGTTTACTTTGCTTCTGCGACAAGGGATATGTGATCGATATGCTAAGAGGCTTGTTTGGGTCCCTTCGGGTTCCCATTCACCGTGTAACATCTAGGCCCTAGTCTTGGGTTGTGACACTTGCCCTTTACTTACTACTAAATTTGGTGAAATACAATTTGACCACCGAACATGCTTGGTGATTCGCCAAAATGGTTGGGCGGGCTTAATGGCCCCAAATGCCAAGAACTTTTTCTGACTTTTCCCATGTTTCCTTTTATTTCATGACATTTGGCTAGTTTGGCTTGATAGGTCAGGTGCAGTTGAATGCTTCAATAATGAAGAGTGTGAAGCAATTTTGGAAGAAAATGGGCAATCCTTTCCCTAGGCTTGTTGGCTCTTTTGATCCTCTTGAGCAAAGAAAAGGGGTGGTCTACGTTCTCAGATGCCCACAAGGAAACGAAATCTCCATGCCAATTCAAGGGAAAACATAAGACCTTACCTACATATGAAGGTTAAGGGTTAATGTTTTCAAGAACAAGCATGAATCCATCCAAGATCCTCAAAAAGTTGCAGAAGAGAAGGCTAGAAAGAAGACTTTGCCAGACCAATTTGAAGCTAGGAGGAAAAAGAATAAAGAAAGCAAGGGAAGTAAGTTTTCTAGACCACGAGGAGTCATCCTTGCAAAAATTCCAAAAGATTCGAGGTAACCCAACACAGTTGAGCTCCCTTCAATCCCATCTTTAGTGCAACAACAAATGTATCAGGGAGATTCTCAAACTCATTCCTTCACCTTATGTCTATTGATCTTAATTATTATACATTGAGGGCAATGTCTTTTTTGTATAGGGTTGAGTGTTTTTTATTGGTGTTGCTTATTGATTTGGGAACTAGTAGTTTTGATGGTTAACGTGTAATTAATACCCCACTTTTTGATTTGTAAATAATTTCAATTTTAGTTTTGGTTGTAATAGATTAGTATTTGTTTTTCTATTCTAATTGTCTTCTTTTTGAAATGAATGGATGAATGATTGCAAATGATGTTTGTGGCAGACCCTATGCGTATGTGAAAAGCCATTCAAATGTGTATATCATATCTCTAGTCCCTAGAAATCCTAGTATCGATAATCTATATCTTTGATTCGGATGATACCATGGACTAGGAGTATGTACAAACTCACAAATTGTTGCTTTTCTTGATATATCAATCCATGAATGGATTTGATGCATCTTGAGTTGACTATGTGAATGATTGAGCTTGGATATGCGATGGAAAAAGTTGTGAGTTTGTTGCCATTGTTTGATTGTGAATCCATTTTGCCACTCCGAGATGAGGAATTTTGCTGAAAGGCATGTTTTGCAACATCTAGACCTTGCCAGATTTATTTTCAAGAGTTATTTGGTTGATTCCAGATTAGGACAGGACATTAGGTATTCTTTGGTTCTTTTTAGTCCACTTTGACCATATTGACCTCCAATGAAAATGAAAGGATTCCTTGGTCATTTCTTTGGCAACCATGCAACCTTGACTTGTATTTGTGAAAGACAATTCTTTCTTGTTCCTTAACAATCCTTCCTGGAGCTTAAAAAGAGTAAAGTGATGGCTAACAGCAAAGTTGGGCGTGTTCGTAGAAATAAGAGGGTGTCTCTCATGTAAGAGTTGAGAATGGAAAAAGGAAAAGAAAGATAGGTAAGGAGTCTTTGAAATGATGAAAACAAGAAAAAATGTTTGATAAAGCTGAAAATGTTGAATCGGAAAAGAATTTTTTGGAAAAGAGAACTCTCCAAAAATTGCTGAAAGATATTACCAAAGGGGAGACAACTAGGATGAAAGATTAAATGAAAAAGTGGTTTTAATAGGAGAGAAAAAGGAATGAGGATGAAAGGACCTATTAGCATGAAAAGAATGTGTGGAGTTCAAGGAGGGATGAGCCACTAATATCCATATGCTATCATACCTAACCATAACCCTAAATTATAGTCCGAACAAAGTCTTTTAGGATCCTTATCTAGAATAAAGTCAAATGAACTCCAATTTAGAATAAGGCTACGCCTACGAGTTAAAGCTTACCTTCTTTTTCTGAATTGGAAGACTGAGTGTTGAAGAGATCCTTTGAAAGTAATGTTATACACCTGTGTTTAAAATATCTTCTTTAGCATGAGCGCAAACGATGATGCATTTAGGTAGTGAACAACAGCTACAAAAATGACTGTGAGCATAGCCATGTTTTTATTACTCCTTAGTCACCTCTTTGTAATGACCCAACCTTAGAGCCAAGATGTAACACAACACATGGGGAGCCCGAAGGGACCCCAGCAAGCCTCTTAACATATCATTACACATCCTTGGTCGCGGAAACAGTAGAATATCAATAAAGCATTAGAAGCAAGGGTAAAGGGACTAAGGGGAAGCTTCCATATTATAAGCAACAAGAGTTAATAGAGTCAAGGCTCATAGCATAGATACATAACATGTCCAACAACACCTCTACTATATAAAGATAAGTGTGGGGGCCAAGCCAAAGTAACATGGCTCACCTTCATAGTCAATACATAATCAAAAGAGAGAAAGTTTTAATACATAGCAAGAGATCATAAGTAACATTCTCGGAATGGAGTACTCACCAACAAGCTTGAGCGAAGTCATACTAGCCATGTGGAGGAGGATGCTCAAGTGGGGCTCTTTGTCCTACATGGTGACATATTGTAAGCATAGAGTATGCGTTTAGTACATTTGAATGTACTATGTAGGATGCGATGCAACAAGAGATAAGTGACACAATCAAAATGCATAAGTATAGACAATGGGTAACATATAGCAACATGACATGCATGGAAGATGCTTGTAGTAGATCATGCTTTCATAGACTATAATACATGTGTAGTGAGTGACCACTCTTAGTGCAATCTAAGGCCTATCACCCGCTTGGAGAGGCGTATAAGGTACGAACACCTTCATGAGGTTGTTGAGGTACAAACCCCCCAAAGGGTTAATTGGTACAAAACTACAACATGGTTGATGGAGTACAAACCCCCAACAAGGTTGATGTGCATAAGCCCCCAACATGGTTGATGGATAGTGATACTCTATCAACCCTGGTGACTGGAGTACAAACCTCCCGATAGGTTGATAAGTACAAACCCCCAACATGGTTGAGGGATAATCATACCACCCGTGGTGATGGAGTATAAACCCCTGGATAGGTTATCAAGATACAAACCCTTTGACATGGTTACCCGGCATGCAACCCCCGAGCATGGCATGGTCACATTCCAACACTATAGAGATATTAGCATATACATACATTGCTCTCTTCATAATAGAGTCATCATATACCTACATTTCCTCTCATTATCATACATCATATGCGTACCTTCCTCTCATCATCTTAACATCATATGCATACATTCATTTCATCATCATATATTCATCATCTCATCATCATATAATCATCATAACATCATCATATAATCACCATAACATCATTAAACTCGTAAGACATGAATTGGACCTCCAATTCTTCAAGAAACCATAACCGGACATTTTATCAAACACTTAGAGGGTGTGTAGGGCTAGTGTAAAACCATACAATTCAAGAGTGAAATTATTATAGTAAATTCAATGTAAAACCTTCAATAGATAATTGGTAGCACCCTCAAGCAATATACATCAGAACCCTTCATCAAATCTTTCAATAAATCTTAGATTCGTAGCTCAAAACATGGTAATATAGTCACAATTTCATAAATCCCAACATAGTGTATAGTAATTTTCATAGTAGATAAGATCCATGAGTAAATCAACTTTAAATAATTCAATTTGAGTAAAAGGAAGCGTGATTATCATAGGTGAAAGGAACCCATGAAAGAAACCCACATACGTTAGCTTTGGAGATGAACTTGATCAAGATTGTAGATGGAGACTTAAAGCTTGAATGCAATCCTTCAGATCCGGGAAGGGTTTTGAGTCTTGAGTTTAGGAGTGAAATATTTGGCTAAGTGTTTGAATGAGTATTGGGGAATGTTTAGAATGATTTGAGGGTAAAAAATGGCCAAGTATAGGTCTTTTCACGTTTGGGAACACTTAGGCCCAAGACTTAAGTATATTGAATCGCAAGGAAAAAATAGCTGGGAGGAATTTACACAGGTCCACGTCTGGTCCACAATGCTGACCTATCATGTAGGACAGAGTTACACTGGTGCAGTTGTCGCGGCTCTGTTGCAGATCGATTTTGGAAATCAAAATTTTGGAAATTTGAAATTGCTTTTCGTTTTCTCTAAAATTGGGTTTAGACTAATCTCTCACTCAATTTAACTCCCTGATTAAGAATATGAAGTAGGATTTTTGATATCGCGCACGGATTTTGACATCTATGGAACTTGGCTTCCGAGCACTTCCGAGGCAAGTTTTTGGGCACTTTTTGGGATCATTTCAATATCTCCCCCTTTGGAACATTCGTCCCTGAATGTCAAAAAAACATATATGAGAGACATAAACATGATAATTCCATCCCAAATAAGGAAACAACAATGCACTTAAAAATCATATCAAAAATCCAATCATAAGAGTAAAATCATCATGAACTTATCAATTTAAACATGAATACATGCAACGACATGGGACTGAACTTAAGACTTGAGATCATGTAAAGGACTTAGATCATCACCTTAGGATTGAGCGGAGCAGAAAAGGTAGGGATATTGCTTTAACATGTCCGCCTCACCCTTCCAAATAGCACTCCCAACTTCTTGATTCCTCCAAAGGACCTTAACGGAAGCCAGCTCGTTGTTTCTGAACCTCTTCACTTGCATATCCAAAATCTGAATCATAACCTCTTCATATGTTAAATTGTCTTCAACAACACCCAAAACACCAAGATACACAATGGCATTAGGAGCTCCCAAAAATTTCCTCAACATGGATATATGAAAGACCGGATGAACCAAATCCATTTCACTAGGCAATTCCAGCCCATAAGCTACCTTGCCGGCCCTTCTTATAACCCTATAAGGACCCATATATCTTGGGCTCAACTTGCCCTTCTTACCAAAACAAACTACACCATTCATGGGTGACAACTTCAAATAAACCCCAGTCACCAACTTGGAATTCAAGATCACTTTTTTCTCACATCGGTATAGGACCATTGGCGACTATGGACCGTGTTCAACCTTTCTCTAATCATCCTAAGCTTCTCAAGAGCCTCCATAACCATATCTGGTCCAAACAAGGCTACCTCACTAACCTCAAACTAACCAACTGGTGATCTACATCGTCTCCTATAGAGAGCCTTTGAAGGAGCCATACTGATGCTAGAATGATAGCTATTGTTGTAAGCAAACTCAATCAATGGAATATGATCATCCCAACTACCCTTAATATCCATGACACAAGCCCTAATCATATCCTCAAGTGTTTGGATAGTTCATTCGGGTTGGCCATCCATTTGAGGGTGAAAGGCTGTTGAAAGCTTAACTCTTTTGCCAAGACCCCTTTGAAAAGACCTCCAAAAGTGTGAAGTATTAAGCGCCATGATCCGATATGATGGACAAAGGAATCCCATGAAACCTCACCAAGTCACGAATGTATAACCTTGCATAATCTTCAGCCTCATATGTGGTCTTAACCGGTAGGAAGTGAGCCGATTTTGTCATCCTATCAACAACAACTCAAATGGAATCAAACCCTTTTCTAGTCTTTGGCAATCCAAATACAAAATCCATATTGATCTCTTCCCACTTCCAAGTAGGAACCTCTGTGTCTTGGGTTAGGTCACCCGGCCTTTGATGTTCGGCTTTAACTTGTTGACAACTATGAATAAGCAGAAACGAATTTGGCAATGTCCCTCTTCATGCCTCCCCACCAATACACATCCCTCAAGTCTCTACACATTTTGGTGGAACCGGGATGGATAGAGTAAGAAGAGTTATAGGCCTCATCAAGGATTTTCTCCCTCAAACCATCAACACAAGGTACATACAACCTACCTTGGTACCTAAATGCACCATCTCCCCCTTGGGAGAAAACCTTCACCTTTCCTTCTTTCACCGAGGCCTTCAATTCTAACAATTAGGAATCAAGATCTCATTTTTCATTCGCCTCATCAACCAAGGAAGACTTAGAACCATTAACAATAACAACACCATTGACAACCTCTTCCAACCTAGCTCCTAATCTAGCCAATTGATGCACCTCACTAGCCATCTCCTTATCACCACCATCAACATGAGCTAGGCTACCCATAGATACCTTACTCCAAGCATCCACCACCACATTTTCCTTACTAGGATGGTAATGCGCACTCATATCATAGTCCCTAAGAAGTTCTAGCCACCTTCTTTGTCTCAAGTTGAGATCTTATTGAGTGAAAACATATTGGTGGCTCTTATGATCGGTGAACACATTAATATGCACCCCATACAAATAATGCCGCCAAATTTTCAAAGCAAATACTACAGCGGCCAATTCAAGATCATGAGTAGGATGGTTCTTTTCATGCACTTTGATTTGCCTAGAAGCATAGGCTATCACCTTACCATTTTGCATTAGCACACAACCCAAACCAACTCTAGAAGCATCACAATACTTAACAAATCCCTCGAGCCATTCTGGTAACGACAATATAGGAGCGGACACAAGCTTATCTTTCAATGTATGCAAGCTCCTCTCAAATTCATTGATCTACACAAGCTTAGCCTTCTTTTGAGTCAATTTTTTCATAGGAGAAGCAATAGAAGAGAACCCATTCACAAACCTCTGATAGTAACCCACTAAGCCCAAGAAGCTTCTAATATCTAATTGGGTCAATGGTCTAGACCAATTTCTAATCACATCAGTCTTCTTAGGATCCACCTTAATACTATCCCCCGACACCACATGACCCAACAAGGCAACCTCCTTCAACAAAAATTCACACTTTTAATATTTAGCATACAATGTCTCCTCCCTCAATCTTTTCTACACAACTCTCAAATGACCCATACGTTCCTCCTCACTGTGCGAATAGATCAAAATATCATTAATGAAGACCATAACAAAGGAATGAAGGTAGGGTTTAAAGATCCTATTCATAAGGTCCATGAAGATGGCCGGTGCATTGGTCAACCCAAAAGCATAACCACAAATTTAAAATGCCATATCTAGTCTGGAAAGCTATCTTTGGAACATCACACTCCCTGACCTTCAATTGATGATACTCGGACTGAAGATCAATCTTAGAGAAGTGGCTAGCCCCTTGTAATTGGTTAAAGAAATCATCAATTCTTGGAAGAGGATATCTAATCTTGATGGTAACCTTATTGAGTTGCTAGTAGTTAATACGCATTCTAATGACCTATCCTTCTTTTTCACAAACAATACCAGTGCACCCCAAGGTCATTAACTAGGTCTAATAAAATCCTTCTCCAACATGTCCCTCAATTGTTCCTTCAACTCCTTTAACTCCGCCGGGGCCATACGGTAAGGGGGAACATAAATAGGTTGAGTATCAGGGAGGAACTCTATACCAAAGTCTATTTCCCTTTCGGGAGGAACACCATGAAGGTCATTTGGAAACACATTAAGGAACTCATTTACAACTGTGATTGACTCTATGGGAAGGACTTTAGACTCTATATTCCCTAACCCTCACAAGATGGTAAAGACACCCCTTAGAGATCAACTCATGGGCTTTAATGCAAGAGATGAACCTACCCTTGACCACGACATTTTGACTCTCCCACTCAAGGGCGGATTCATTTGGGAAGTGGAACTTGGCCCTACGGGTTCTACAATCAATAGAAGCATAGTATGCACGCAACAAATCCATCCCAAGAATAATATCAAAATCAACCATATGTAACTCAACAAGATCACAAGGCAATATTTTATACAAGATGCAAATAGGACAACTTGTATAGACATTTATAGCAACAATAGATGCATCAATAGGAGTAGACACCTCATATGACCCATGCAACAATTCGAGCTCAGCATGGAACTTTTGGGTAACAAAGAGGGTAACAAAAGAAGAATACCACCGGGATCAATCAATGCATACACATCAAAATAAAGATTCTCAACATACCAGTAACAACATCGGGGATCTCATCAATCCCTTACCTCCCACGCAAAGTATAAAATTGATTGTGCCTTGGGGCACCATCTTGTCGGCCACCTCTCCCCAAAGGAACCACATTAGCACCTTGTGGACGAACCTCCTTACCATTGTTACGATTTCGAGGGCAATCCATCACCTTATGCCCAACTTCCCCACAACCATAACAAGCATTTGTATCCTTCTAACATGGGCCACTATGACCCCTACCATATTTTTGACATCCATAATTAAGACCATACCCCTAACACCTTGGGCTTTATGGAATCGGCTACACTTTTGGAACTTACCCTCAAAACGGGCCCTCTTGGCTTCATGACCCCCTTCTCTTCCACAAGTATACTCTTCCATTTGTTCGACATAGGTCATCAAACGAGGCAAGTCCATGTCACCAATCAACATAAAGGACCGACATTCTTTACTCACTAAGTCGGAAACCCCCATCACAAACTTGTTCATTCTCGACCTTGGGTCGACAACCATGTAAGGAGCAAACTTTGAAAGTTGGTTGAACTTGAGGGCATATTCGCTCACACTCATTGACCCTTGTCTCAAAATCATGAATTCCACCAATTTAGCTTCCCTAAGCTCAATAAGGAAGAACCAATTTAGGAAAGCCACTTTGTACTCTTCCCAAAGCACCATATAGTTGACTCCCTTCTCTTCTTTCCATTGGTTGTACCATATTTGTGCCATCCCTTTGAGTTGGTAGGCCGCCAACTCCACCTTTTCTTCCAGCCTCACATCCATGATAGCCAATATCTTGTAGATTTTATCAATGAACTCTTGAGGGTCCTTATCTACCTTTGACCCATAGAATTCCAAGGGATTTATTCTCATGAAGTCTCTCTCCTGAGAAGACGGTGTAGGAGCATGATGGGCTTGAGCCCCCTGATCGGCTTGATTAGCCACAACTTGTACAATAAAAGTGAGAGAATCTCTAAGCTCTCCATTGGCTGGTTGCTCTTCGGATGTGCGATCTCATCTTCCCCTTTTGTTAGGCATGATCTAGCATAGCAAAGAACAATTGTTAAGGGGGAAAACTTAATTTAACTCTATAGCATGACTTAGAACATGAAGAAGGTACACATTTCCTAAAACATCTCATAGCCTCCTACTAATAGTTGTGGTGTACAACACAACCATGAATAAGACTCTAATCGACGTTGTATGTTGGACTTTGAGGATCTAAAAACCTGGAGCTTTGATATCAAGTTTTTCACGACCCAAGCCTATGACCTAGACGTGACACACGCATGGGGAACCCAAAAGGACCCCAAGCAAGTCTCTTAACATATATTACACATCCTTCATCGCGGAAGTAATAGAATATCAATAAAGCATTAGAAGCAAGGGTAAAAGGACAAAGGGGAAGCTTACACATTATAAACAACAAGAGTCAATAGAGTCAAGGCTCATAGATAGATACATAACATGTCCAACAATGCCTTTACTACATAAAGATAAGAGCGGGGCCAAGATAAACCAACCGGGCTCACCCTCATAGTCAATACATAATCAAAAGAGAGAAAGTCTTAACACATAGCAAGAGATCATAAGTAACATCCCCGGAATGGAGGACTCACCAACATGCTTGAGCGAAGTTGTACTAGCCATATGGAGGAGGATGCTCAAGTGGGGCTTCGGTTCCTACATGATGACATCATGTAGGCATAGAGTATGTTAAGTACGTTTGAATGTACTAAGTATGTAGGATGCAATGCAACAAGAGATAAGTGACGTAATCAAAATGCATAAGTATAGACAATGAGTAACATATAGAAACATGGCATGCACGGAAGATGCTTGAAATAAATAGTACTTTCGTAGACTATAATACATATGTAGGGAGTGCTGTTAAATTTCACTCTTTTTATTTCAAGTTCAAGAAATACAAATGTCTTTAACAACCGTTTTCGTGCTCTTCCTCTTCTTTTCTACTGTTGTTTCAGGCAATGAGAAGACATCAGCCTATGAAGAGCTTCAAAACTATGACTTCCCAATTGGCATTCTTCCTAAAGGGGTGGTCAGGTATGACTTGAACACAAAAACAGGTCAATTCTCCGCGTATCTCAATAGCTCATGTAGGTTTATGTTGAGTTCATATGAGCTATATTATAAGCCTGTGATAAAAGGAGTTATATCCAAAGGAAGGCTTAGGAACTTGAGTGGTGTTAGTGTTAAAGTTGTGTTTGTATGGGTTAACATTGTTGAAGTTGAGAGAAGAGATGACAATCTCCAATTCTCTGTTGGATTTACCTCTGCAAATTTTCCTATTAGGAAATTTGACAAATGCCCTCATTGTGATTGTGGATTTTATTGTGTTAACGAGGATGACGGGGTTCCTGTGTCTTCTTCGTAGAGTCTAGCAGTGACGTACATAGAATTTTATTTTTACAATTCATCTTGTCCTGGGGTTTAGTTTTGGGGCTATCGAGTATTCGTACTGTCTTTGAACCGATGCTATTATATTAAAAAAGGTGTATATTCTATATTTGTGCCTATTGTTTTCTGAAAGCACATTATTTGTGCATGCGCACGCACACATATATACACTGCAATAACAACAAACTCAGTATAATTCCATTGGTGGTATTGTTGTAGATCATAATTTTGTTGAATTCATATTGTATATTTGAAAAAGACTGGCTTCCCTGCTTCTGATACACTCCGCTTCTTGCCGAGCCATTGCTTTTTTTCCTTTTTAAGAATAAGTAAACTTGTATAAATGAGAAAGTTGGTTTTTTTTTTTTCTTTTTCCTGATAGTATATCTATAAGCAAAAGGCTATGGTAACTAGGACAAAAATGTAACGTGCATCATCTATTTTCTTCATATAACATTAAATTAAAATATATATAAGCAATGTATTTTGTCTTTTCTCTATTAGAAAAATAATTTAATATACTAGACTATAGTAATTGACAAAATAAAAGCTAGCTGTCATTATTTTATGAAATATTTGTCATCAATGCTTGAACAAGTGAAAAGAAATTAGTTAGTGGTTGTCACATTAAAATTTAAATATGAGATTTCATGATTTTCAATAGAATAATCACACAGGTAAAATAGAGTAAAAGAAACAATAACAATTAAGTGTCTAATATAATTTAGACTATGAAATTTTTTCCTAAATTATTCTGGACGATTTTATAAAGATTTATTAAAATTTGATGAGCTAATAAGCATAAAAAATAAAAATTATTTAATTCTTTCCTAACTTTTTTTTAAAAAAAATTATATGAATCAAATTACGTTCCACTTGTCACTCTTTTTGCGCGAAAAAAAAGGGCTGACGGCACTACTGAAAATGACAGATAAACTAAAGTTTTATTATTTCAATTTTGCCATGCAATGAATTTGCGCCACTTTGCATTTTAACACTTTTTCCCCACTATTATAGTCTACTAGAAAATTCATCAACATTTTTATCAATATCCTAAAGGAAAAAAAAAAAGACGTTACGTCATGTATCTCAATATTCTAATGAAATTGTTGTAATACAGTATTTTTAAGAAACAACTTATTTTATATTATAAGAATTTAAATTATATATATACTGATAATATAACACTATAAAAAATTTATTTACACTAAAGCTGATATTAAGCCGTTATAGTATTACTATATAATGAAAATATAATGTTTATGGTATTGCTTACGTCCATGATGTATACCTATAATTTCGACTAATTTATTCACAAGAAGATGATTAGGCAAAGATTAATTAATTATAATAGCTTAGAGTGATCATTGAATGCTATTAATTTCTGGCCACAAGAAGATATTATGTTTTTTTTGCAATTATCTCTAATTATATTTAAAAAATAATTTAATGCATATATAATTAGAAACAATTTAACTTTAAATTTTTTTTACTCTTAATGAAATAAACTCAACCACATAAAATATCAAGAATTAATTTAGCACACAAGTTTTAAAAGTTTTTCTTTTTTTTAAATATCGTGTTAAAAAAGAAAAATATCAGATAAAATAAAACGAAAAGAATATTTTTTTAGTCAAATAACGTGGGCTTATAACATGTCTACCAAATTCAAGAAAGTGATAGGTGCATGATACTTGAATCCATAATTTAAGTAATTGGAAGATATGCATTAATATTTTTCAACTAATTTATGCGTAAGAATGATTTAATGTTGTGACATGTCCTTGTTACTATCTATTTTAATCGTGATGTAACCTAATGTTTAATAAAATAAATGTGTATTTTGAGGTAGATGCATGTAGGATGAATTGAAGTTACGTGACGATACGATTCTTTTTAATACAAGAACAACATTATCATACTGAGCGAAATTTCACAATTGGAATTTAGGGAGGGTAAAATACACATAGACCTTACCACTATCTCATAAAGATAGAGAGGTTGTTTCCAAAATAACCGCATCTCAAAAATATCATCCCCAAAAGAGAAGATATTAGACATGAAATAACGGCTAGAGTGGACAACAAATGATAATTTATAAAAGTAATAGAAGTAACAAAATAGATGACGGACAATAACAACACAATATATAATGATTCGTTTCCATATTTTAATTAATTTAAAAATAATTTATTTTCACTCGTCTAAATTTTGATAGACTAAATTATTTGTTATAGTAGCAGATATCTGATAAA
>JAPFFP010000094.1:2888193-2899383 GCA_026153255.1 Solanum medicagineum | reverse complement strand
TTTAAAAATAATTTATTTTCACTCGTCTAAATTTTGATAGACTAAATTATTTGTTATAGTAGCAGATATCTGATAAAATAAGCAAAATGTGTTTGAACAAATTCATTTTGTTTGAGCAATGGGAATGCCTTGCCGTGTACATAACTAATAACAATTTCAAACAAAGCTTTGGGCATTGTGGACTTATTTGTTAATTTTTTTTCACTAAACTTGAGAATAGAAAATACTAGAAACTAAATTTAGTGGGAAACTTAAAAATTGTGAAGTTTGAAAAATAAAATTGAAAATAATAGAAATTGAAATTGTAGTTGTACATGAATATAAATTTAAATTGTTGTAAGAAATTATCCCTTTGTTTCTTTTTGTTGTTATATTACATTTTTAGAAAGTCAATTTGACTAATTTTCAAAGATAAATTAAATTAAATTAATTTGATATTTAAAATAAAATTTAGATATTCAAAAATTACAAAAAAAGATATCATCGATGGTAACTTTTTTCATATCAATATAATAAAAAAAAATATTTTAAAATATTAGTCAAAATCTATATAGTTTGACTCTTAAAAATAAAAATTATGACAATTAAAAAAAACGGAGGGAGTACTTACTACTCCTTCCGGCTCATTTTATTTGAAGCTCTTTGATTTGACATAGTGTTTTGAAAAAGAAAAACTTCTGATATGAAATAATCCTTATATTTGTGTCGCTGGGATTTATTTCATTAAGGATAAAATGAAAATTCTAAAGTTATAATAAAATAACATTCTTTCTGAGACAGACTAAAAAAGAAATAATATCAAATAAATGAGATAAAAAAAGTATAATTTTCACTAACATTATATTATGAACTCATACCAAATTCAACAGTAAAAACATAAACGTTCAATATTTGAATCCTAAATCAACCTGCGAATTCATCTGAATTCAATATTTTTTAACTATGCGAGAAATTACTATATTTCCACTAACATTACATCCCAAACTCATAATTCCAAAAGTACAAGGGTTTCCCCCCGGAACTCCCAATAGTCAAATTCTGAATCCGTCTCTCCTCCTCGAGACGCAACTCTTGATCCTATGTTTCCTTTTTTAGTTTTGTCTAGGTTTGTACTTCAACAACATGTTCCTAAGCTCAGCAGCATCAATTTCCTTAACATGACTTTCTGGTCTGTAATAACCTGTAACAGGATCTGGTACCCATGAAGTTGTCTTGTTTGATTCCTCTGCTACTTTCTTCATCATCACATTGTTTCTAACAGCCCCAGTACTAGAAACAGCACCTTGTGATGCGGCTGCGTATCCACGCCTGCATAATCAGAAACGGATTCAGAATTTAAACATGATACGTGAACATATTATTATAAACAAAAATACAAACGACAATATCATTTTATATACAAATATACAAACAACAATGACATAAATGACGCCAAAAGCATAATAGAGGGTACAATTAAGATACTTTGAAAAAACAGAACCAAAAATCATACAGCTCATTTTTTTTTCCTTATTTTAGGTGAAGATCGAAATTAGAAGTTTTAGCAAAAAAAATTCAAAATATAAAAAGGAAAAATAGTAAATAGAATGAATAATCTGTTTTTACCTATTAATAGCTGCAGAAACAGAGTCTACAACAAAAGCAGAGACAATTTTGGAGTTTGAGAAATAACGAGCCATTGCTAAGAGTCAAAAGGTGATTCGATTCGATTTGATTGAAATTAAATTAATGCTGCAGCTGAAGAAATTTAAATCTGTAATTACTTCCGCAGCAGCAAAAATCGAGAAAATTTCTCTTTTCGTGTCGCGGAGACTCTTAGCTGTGTTTATGTAAGTGAAAGAAGGAAATGGCAGTGTTAGATATAAATTTGTGATGGAAATAAAGGTATTTATAGAAAAAACGGGGAAGAAGAAAGAGTCAATTTTACTTAAGAGTATGGAATGGAGACGCGTTAAAGACGGCTTCTAAGAAGGTGAAAAGGTCTTTTTGCTTGGTCGTTAGTTGCCAGTAAGGGCCCTGTAGTCAGAGCTGGATACAAGATTTAAATTTTATGAGATATAGTATTGATATATATTTTACGATTAATTTTATTTTTTGAGGTGAGATATTAGCTAATATCGAGATTATCTTTTCGTGCAATTTATACTTTTTATGTTCATTATATTATTTCAAGATGTCGTATTTATTCGGTTTATGAAATCAATAACTAATTTATTAATTTATATCTCTTTTATCTCGTTATTAAATATTTTCTCCATTCACTTTTAATTATCAATATTTCACTTATTGAAGTCAAACTACATGAATTTTGGCTAATATTTTAAGATGTATTTTTTCATCATTTTAGTATAGAAAGAATTGCAACTTATAGTATTTTTCGAATAATTTTTAATCATTTAAATTTTATATTTTAAATATTAAATTTAACTGCTTTTGAAATTTAATAGATATAAAATAATAAAAGTTTGCTTACTTTTCAAGATTCTGGAAGCAAAGGGCAACTTGTCTAGTTCTTAGTCAATACGTTTTCTTGTTTGTTTGACCAATAACTTAACTTTTTATTTATATACCTAAGCATTTTTTTTATTTTTTAGTTTAATTTTTTTTTGTTCCAATTTATATGATAAATTCGTTTTCTAAAATTTAGAAAATTATTTCATATGTCAGTTTAAAAATTGAACAAGTAGGTTGGTGACTTTTTTTTTCTTTTGTCTATATTTTACTTGATAAAATTACTTAACATCTTCGATGAATCCTTCCTCAACAATCGTCAATAAAAAATATTAGCAAACTTGAAAAATAGAATAACGTGATGATTTTTTAAGACAATTATTTTATCGCCTTAGAAACGAGTTTTCAATTTTTCTCTATTGATCAAGCAACATTCGAATTTGAATCGAAAAAGAAAATAATTTTAGTCCTGTATTATATATATAGTAAATTTTTAATTCAAATATAGGATTTGATCGAGTCAAAATTATCACAGGTTGTGTTATATTCATAAGCAGAATTGTAGCTCCAAGTTATGCAAAAATTAGTGATGAAAGAATTATTATGAGTTGATTAATAATGAAAGAGAATATTGACCACGATAACATTATTATTGTTGCTATACTAACAACCAACATATGCAAGAATCTTTTTATTAATTATAGAGATAAATGTCCAAAATATATCTGAATTTATACATTTTTTAAGTTTTGTAATATTACTTATTAGTTTAAATTTGGATTCACGCAAAAAAGTTTCACATCGAAGGTAAAACATTTCCTAATAAAGGCGATTTTGCAACCGTAAAAACTTGAACCCGAGACCTCTAATTATTATGAAGGAATTATTATGCAAAGAGGTGAAATTAAGATTTTTAGTTTATGAGTTATAGATTATAGTAAGACAGTTCCCTTATGGATAAATTTATTTATATATAATCTTATTAATTATAATATGGTTTATTTATATGAATTGAATAAAAAATAACGTAATTCTATGCTTTTCTTTTTCTTGGGATAACAATGATATCCGAATCAACTTATATAAATATCTAACCATGTTACATGAGTGAATTATATATACTAACAACGTAGAAAAAAATAGTATCAATTAACATGTAATAGTGATATGATATATTTTGTTAACCATTTTAATATAATGTAAATAATGCTTGACAACTTTTATATTAGATGATGATTACAATAAAACATAACTACTACCGATCTCAAGCAAGTCAAACTCGATCATAAAAATTTTCACTATCAATGTGGTTCAATTTGAATTCGTCTAGATCAAATATCCATCGCGATCAATACAATGAGTATAAAGAATTTACACATCACTAAACTTTACAAGTGTGTATAGGTACATAAATATATGTAATACTTGACAACTTTAGTACAACATCAATCATTACAATACTATAATAATAACTACTATCGATCCCTAGCAAGTGGAAATCGACCATATAAATCATCATAGTTCATATCGCTCTATTTAAGCTCGTCTAGATCCAATATCTATTAATCACTACAATACGACAATAACTACTATCGATCCCAACCAAGTCGAAATCGATCATAAAAATCTTCACTGTCCACAACATTCAATTTTAGTTCATCTCAATTCAATATCTATTGCGATCAATACAATGAGTATAAAAAATGTACACTTTACTAAATTTACAAGTGTGTATGCGTATAGGTAAATAAATATATGAAATACTTAACAATTTTAGTATTACATCAATCATTACAATACCATAATAACAACTACTATCGATCCCAAGCAAGTTGAAATCGACCATATAAATCCCCATAGTCCATATGCTCCATTTAAGCCTATCTCAGTCCAATATCCATCAATCAGTACAATACGACAATAACAACTAATGATTCCAAGCAAGTCAGAATTGGCTATATAAATACTCACTGACCATATCGCTCCACTTAAAACTATATAGTACAATACGATAATAACAAAACTATAGATCCCAAGCAAGCTGAATCAACTATATAAATACTCACTGACCATATCGCTCCATTTAAACCTGTCTCATCCACTATCCATTTATAAATACAATTGAGTATAAAGATCACCCTTTTCCAAAAATGATTTGGACTGAGATTGTTATATGACACCAGAAACTTCAAGAGAAGATAGCACAACAAATATAAGCCATAACAACAGGAAGAATATGCAAGTCACCCATGCCCAAACTCTTGGCCCACCAAGCTCAGCACCGATAGTAAGCCGCCTAAGCACCAAAACACCGATGCAGGCTACAGAAGTGGAGAAGAAAACGAGCAGAGAGAAACTTAGTCCCTTTGCATTGTTTATTCGCAATGGTTCCCTGTATGCGATGTAGTTGTAGAGAGTATCAATGAGCCAGGGAATGCCGATGCCTATGTAGATGTTCACCGAATTGCTACAAGGACAAAAGAGAGTGAAAATGTAAGTCAGACACTAGAATATCTTGTTTCAAGGAATGACAACGTCAAGATTCATGGAAAATCTTGTTTCGAGGAATGACAATGCCAAATTCACATATCCTACTATTCTAGTCATTCGGTTCACATGTTAGTTATTGGGACGGAGAGACTGTTATGCAGTGAACAAGGACACATGAAATTTATGTTGGAACAATTTACTCCAAGGACTTTTTATCCTCGAGTACTTTTATCTCCGTACTGCTAATACATGTATTCTTATTCCACACTTATCCCACATAAGATAATACATCGAATGTTAGATTACTTAATGGGGGCCATTGTTTAATACTGCACACCAAACACAGCATAAAGTTCTTATGCGCGGATTGTATATTCATATATGGCCAACCAAATGTGGCACTTAGCTAGGGTGAGATTATTTCTTTTCCTAATCCCTCCAACCAAACGACCCCTTAGTATTTTACCTTGCTAAAGGGGGCAAAAACTAAACTTGATGAACTTCTATACCGCCTAAATTGCTATGCAGTGAGATCTGGAGAAACGGAAAATGAAAATTGGAAAACAATGAAAGTAATTTGCCAAATCTCTATGGACTTGGCATGCGTTCTATTAATTAATGTAATAGCTTAAGGGCATAATTGACTGATGAAGAAACCTGCAGGTAATGTTAGCAATGGCAGAGTCGGCTGTAAGCTGTCGTTCTGCAGCAATTTTGCTGGCCACGAGATCAGGCCATGAGGTTCCACTTGCTAAAGCTGTGAACGCAATTACATAAGGATTTATTCCTGCAAGTACATTGTATACAATGTTTATTGTTAGACTGGACGAAGCATGTAGGTAGAAAAAAACATTTATGATCATTGAAAGAGCACTTAATAATCTGAAGGGCATAATATATAAACAGACGCTCAAACTTGATCTCAACTAGCAAGTAACTACCTCCATCTTTGAGTATGCACATCCAGACACCTCAACCCATCTTCACTGGGTTGTTTGAACACCCCAACTTACAAAATGATCATCTAGACATCTCCAAATTTATGTGTTGTGCCAGTGTCGGGCGCCCATGAGCAATGGAGACGAGTTGGAATGCTTAGCTGGCAGTTGAAACCAAGCTGAGGTGTCTAGATGAATACTCTCAAAGTTGAGTGCTTACTTGCCCGCTGGAGCTGAGTTTTGGGTGTGTGTTTATGTATTACACCTAATTTGAAGTAAGGGTGAAAACCTGTAACACAGCTTATTAAATCTGTGACCTTTGTCACGACATAAGCTATTCCACTAATGAATATCAAAGAGCATATGAAAGCAATCCATCCATGGGCGATTTGATACGGTGGCACAAATGCAAAAAGAAGCCTCCACGGTAGAAGAAGTAACTGCCAGAAAATTCTTGCGACATGTAGGTATATATTAATCAATTTTCTGGGTTCCGTACTTTCCAACTGAAAAGATTAACAAAAACCCCCATTAATCCATCAAGTAGAGGGTGTGGAACAGGACAGGAATGTTACTGTAAATCATAAGAGTAACGGTCTGTATTAGAGTCGGACTATTTTGCATAAACTATCAAATGAACAGCATTATAGTGGTGTTAGCTTTATTATCCACCCCATTTTAATGCCTATGTGAGTTCATGAAGATTGGGAAGTAACTAAACACAGCATCATTGGAGAGTAATTTCAAGTCAGTGTTGCCAAAGACGCGCTTAAGCCCTGAAGCGAGGTGCAAAACATGTTGAGTGCTTCGTCTTGCTTAAGGTGCGGTTTAGTGTAGTCATCAAGGCTCTAAAGACATTGTTTCTTGCCAATGAGCGTCTCCTAAGGTGGCAACGCTAAACAATTTGATATTTTTCTTTATCATAATTTTTTTTCAATTTTTTGTCCATATATTTGTTATTCATGCTTATTATTATTGATCTTAGACTAAACATATATATTTGTATATTTTCTCCATTTGCACCTTTTTTCATTAAAGCCCACACGTTATTTGCACTTCGTGCTTAAAGCCCCAATGGACCTCAGAGCTTTTTTGCGCTTTTCACTTTTGATAACACTGTGCATTAGTTAAAAACCTGGTTCAACTAGGACAAGCACATAGCACAGTAGAATGGAGTAATTATCTGGTCCTCATTTAGCAAAGGAGTCTCAGTAGCTATAGAAAGCGAGAATTGTTATACCGTAACATACACACATGACAGTTTCTATCAAAATAATATCTCGGCCACTGTAAGATAAAATAAACAAACATATCAACACGGTATAAGAAAACAGTACCATGAGAGCATCCACAAATTGATGCTTCCAAATCGAGAGGATATCAGATTCTTCGGGAATGATATTGCCGCTATTCATCGTGGACAATTCAGTGACATCTTCACCTGCTAAGTTTTGATAAAAATGACCTGCTGTTCCAAAAGAATTGTCAGACCAAAGTTATTTGCAGAGAGAAGATTGAATCCTTTTTCTCAGTGTTTCAAATTTATAACCAACAATAATTGTATATCTACTTGTGTTATGCAACTACACAGAATATCATTATCTATTTACTCTTCCAGCAATGAAACTTTATCTTTTTTTTTCTATGTACTTGTCTGTCCGCCTTTTACTTGATACTTTTCCTAGAAATCTCTTTACGGGTGCACCTTTTTCTTTATCGAGTAAATATCTTTTCATTCATAAACAAGACTAAATGGCTGTATACATGGGGTATACCAAAAGCTAAATAATCTACAAAAATGATTCTTCGCAACCTAATCATCTATCAACAAGGAACATTTCGTGTGCACAAAAGAAAATAAGGAAATGGAGACTACTACTCAACTGAGAGAAACATGATTCTACTCGTTCAAAAGTCCCCGATTTCTCTCTCCAAACTTTCCACATTAAAGCAAGCAGAACCATGTTCCAAGCCCTTTGTCTTCTCTTCCTCCCACTCTTCCAATCAAACAATATCCCACCATAACCTCATAGTAAAACCACAATATAGACTAAGATGATCCGCGTCCTCGCCCACTTCCTTGCACATGTAACACCGACACATATAGCCTTCCACCTCTTTACCGGTGCACCTTATAATTCTATTGCACTTATATTGTAAATCCTTAGAGAAGCAAAACTCAACATGAATACTAATTATAATAAGCCTTCAAACACTTCTCAATTTAGCAAGTCCCAAAATATGTGATGCATTTCCGCAAATAATAATAACCTATACAGCATCGAATTTCTTTTAAAGAACTAAAATTCATTTAACAATTCAAATAACTGTCATATAATGCTCTCCTAATCAAACCAACTTCTCAAATCACTTCAGTATTTTCATTTACTCTGGGTAATATAGACATATTCCAAATTAGCTTTCTAAATGTTGTACCTAGTGTAATTGTATCACATAAACTGGAAAGATCTGGATATGCCGTGTAAAAGAAAGCATCACTTTCTTGAAATTACCTGTCCCCTCTTCTGAATGAATGGCAAAAATATCAACAATTTCGCCATTTTCTTCTTCACCAACTTGAGATATTTCTGAGTGTGGATCATGAACCTTTTCAAGTGGACTATATTTAACAGCCTCAGCAGGTACCCATTCCACCGGCCTCTCAGCTCTTCCTCTAAATGGTAGAAAGTATACAATGCACAAGTTAGATCATTTTCCCAAATGAATAAAATTATAAAGAAAATGGACTATGTTGCTCGGACTCTTTAAAAATGTCAACGGGTGCGTGTCAGATCCTCCAAAAATAGTGTATTTTTGAAGGATTCGATATGGGTGCGGCAACATTTTTGGAGAGTCCGAGCAACTTAGAAAATGGACATTGGGCCTAACTGAACCCTAAAAGTTAGATCAAGAGGTGAGGATCGCCCAAGACAATATAAAGAGACCTTCCCATCCCATAAAACCGGTGTGGGAAAGTCAATACCCAGTCACATGCAGGCCTGCCAATTGGAGTGTGGACAACATAAAATAGGGCCCGACATTGGAAAACAAAAGTTTGCGATGGGTGTGGCTCTGATTCCATGATAAAAGAAATGCATCAGGGGCCTAACTCAAGCTCAAAATTTAGCTCAAGAAGTGAGGATATAAAGAGACCTTCCCATCCCTTAATAGCTGATGTTCCCACAACAGAAAATAAAAACAATCTGAAACAAACTTCAACTAGAGAACGAAGACACTACAAATATAAGATAATAAACATAGTACATACAGAGGAAGGGACAAATAGGGCCAACGTTTGTCCTGTGCATAGGCATGTATCAGCAATACCCCAAATTGCAACACTGTTAAGATAGATTCCCACAAAGTCACAACGTTTGGGGTCCACACCTACAAAGTATATATTATTCAGGAACATGATATCCTGAACTGAATCCTTGTTTTGCTGCGAAGAAGTGAAAGAAGACTAATACATTTACATTTCATTATCGCACCATGCACATTTCATCAATAAGGTAAATCTGATAGCTCAAACTAAAACACTGGTTAATAGACTCCCATAAAGGTACAAAACCTCTGGACTCCCATAAAGGTACAAAATCTTTGGACTCCACACCTACAAAGTCAATTATGTCCATAAACAAGATGTTAATAACTGAGAGTTCGTTTTATTGTCAAGAAGTGAAAGAGGCCTAAGACAGGTATTATTTCATTACTTGACTATTCACATTTCATCGATGGGAAAAAAACAATATTTTATCATCAGTTTCATAGTCTTGATGTAGAACAAAATGAGTTTCAAGGTCATGCAAGTTTATTATTCATGATTAACATTTATGCCTCTCTATCTTTATGAGGTAGCGGTAAGGCCAGCGTACACTTTACCCCCACTTGTGGGATTTCACTGGATATGTTGTTGTTGTTGTTCTAGGAAGGGTGGTGTGTACACAGTGAAGATGGGGAGACTATTTCCGAAAAACCCTCGGCTCAAGTAAAACAATCAAAGTAGGTTTGGAGAAAAGACATCAGTAGTGAATTAACATTTATCCACAAGTTCACCAATATATCTTGTATGGTCCTCCTTCCATACATGTGGAGAAATTCTTTAGATTAAGTCATGTCTTATACAATGACCAACATGCATTTATGCTTCCAAAGAGGCCTTAGTCATTAGATTCAAAGAATAAGGGAAGCAAAAGAGATAAAAGAAAGTTTTACATTATGCTTGTTAGCAAGTACATGATGCTTGTCAGCGAACTTTCACAAGTAAAAACTATAATTATAATCAATTCTCTAGTAACAAATTTCAAGGATCCCAATGATTGTGCCATATGATGTAACTAGAGAAGAAGGTCAGCTTATAGGTTTCCAGCAGCATTAAGTATTGATAAGTAACCACTTGATGGTTTAGGTTCATCCAATAGTTTGGTAAACAAAACCCTCAAATTCAGTTAATCAAGCACACCATGTCACCAGGATGATTAGTCAGGACTGTATATCATTTATGTGCCCAAAGCAGTGCAAGAAGACGAACAAACTAGAAGTGGGTTGTTCAAATCCCAGCAAAGACAACACTCCGTGATTTTTCCTCATCCAACCTTGGTGGATAGAGTTACCAGTTGCTGGTGGGATGTGAGGGGTATCCCTTTGAACTAGTCAAGTTATGCACAAGCTGACCCAAACATGACGACAACAACAACAACATACCAATGAAATCCCACAAGTGGAGTCTGGGGAGGTAACATGTACACAGACTTTACCAGACATAACGGTTATTAAAAAAAAAGGGACAACGAACTAGAAGACTTCTTTCGAAGAGAGATTAAGATAGGAAAACCCTTGTGCTAGCCGACAGGTAAGAGTCGAAACCAGAACTACTCATTAAGAAAAACAAAAAGAGTCAACCAAATAGGTAAATTTTAATGAAGCATATGTTTATGGACAAATGTGAGCAGATAGATAACCTCTAAAATTATATATAGCCAGATGTAGGCCCAAAAAGACCAAAAGAGCTCAACAAGCCAGACTCCAATATCTGATATCTTCTTCAATTCTCCAGCTTTAGGAACCACCACACAAACAGCATGTATTGGAAATAGATCGAAAGCAGCAGAACCAACAAGGGTTCCCGGACCTAAACCTGGCCAAGTCAAATTGTTGCAAGGGTGTATTAGCAAGACAACGGATGCCCAAGATTCACACAATTTTCTGGTATTTAGTAGAAATGATACATTACACATAGATACTACAACAACAGGTACGAGCAATTTTTTCCAATAGAAATCAGATCCTTCCCTCACATTCTATCTTCTCA
>JAPFFP010000094.1:2871350-2888093 GCA_026153255.1 Solanum medicagineum | reverse complement strand
CATAGATACTACAACAACAGGTACGAGCAATTTTTTCCAATAGAAATCAGATCCTTCCCTCACATTCTATCTTCTCAAAAGAGAAAAGAAAAGGGGGAAAGACACCTCTTGAAACTATACATAATATTGTCCATAATACAAAGTATATTAACATATTAATTTTTTGAAATAAATATTAACCGATCAACTATTGATTTCATAGTCATTATCTAAAGCATGTCTTAAGGTTCAAGTAACTCATCATTTATATGTTGCAGCCATTAATATTTGGCGTTTCTCTATTTTAATGGTCAAAATGGAATATATTTGTACTCCATGACTTCTGAGACCAACATAATGGGGTGAAGAGGAGATTATTGGCGGAAGAGTGTAGGGACATCATTGGGAGCAATACTTCCTGTAGTTATGAGTTGTCATTTATTCGTCTCATTTGCTTAACAATGTCCAAGAGGAGATCCTATGTTGCTCTCAAACTCTTCAAAAATGTTAACAGATGCATATCGGATTCTATCAAAGTAGTGTATTTTTGGAAAATCCGATACGGGTGCGGCACCAAAATTAAAGAGTCCGTGCAACTTAGGGGAGATCAACTCACCACAAGCACAATAAGTGGGGACAAGTCTCTCTCGAAGTGCATCTTGCCCAGAAGGCATAACACAATGTAAACACATACACGCACATCAATGGCTCACTTTAGTCTTCATTATAACTAGAAAGTTTGGCTAGCTTCGTTTAAAAAATAGGAACAGCAATCTGAAAGTTTGATGCCATGCTTTCTTAAAGGAGCATATAATCGTATCGCAAACCTCCAGAAAAAAGAAAAATTGTAACACAAACTAAAATTATGAATAAGAAGAAACAATATAACAAACTAAGTCAAGATTCTGAACGCAGAACAGAAAATCCAGAACAAACCTCCAGCATATAAATTTCCAATGTTTCGTATTGCATCAATTGTAGCTAACGAGATCTGTGGAAAACTAGTCCCAAATGCCAGTAGAGTGATGTCTGCAATTGTGTAATTCCACACCTTTTCATTTTTGACAATTTTCTTGCTTGTGAGAGGATCTATTGTCTCTATGGTCCGACTATGCTTAACAACACTCTCCATGGACCGGAAAAACCGAGCAGTTATAGCTGACAGTCCAATAAAACAATAGGCAAGACACAAAAAGTACAAGAAAGTTCGAAAGCCTTCACCAAGAACAGTTTCTAGATGGATTAGTAAATAGGCATAACATTTTTCATGCCTAAGAATATTTGACTGTCCATTTGAACCGTCAGCAGTGTAGTTACCCAGCGAGGTCATCTTGACAAATATTTTTCCCTTCACAGCTCAAGCCCCAGAAAGATTATTCTTTCAGACGGATGCGGACCTGCCATTTGTGCAACAGTAGTTGATAATTAAAGTTGAATGACAATCTTAATACAGCTCTCGTTGCATCAAACAACAATAGTAGCAATCTGAAGAATAGATAGCACCATACATATACAAAAAGATCCCACGAGTTTCTTTTGCAATTCAGGAAACAAAAATCCATGTACAATGTCAGTACACAAGAGACAGATGCAGCTCAAACATTTGTATTATTAAGTGTTAATAACATGAAATAACCAATGTCCAAGTACAGACGATAGATAACTCAGACTAATTTCCAAGTGAACTGTCTAAGAACAAGTATTTTGGCACCAGTAGGGTCAAGCATAATGAAATTAGACATTGTAAAGGAAAGAAGTGCAGATAGAAATTGAAATTTAGAAGGGTTTTTGTAAAAAATTACTCCAGTAGCTTACTGAGAAGAAGCTCGCAAGCTTAGACATGGGCTGATCTCAGAATAACACACAGCTATTTTATTAAAGGACTACATGGCATAACCTTAGCTTTTACTTGATGAAATGTTTCGCCTCTTCTACCCAAATAGTGAAGAGGCAAGGTAGCCCAGGCCATAGTTCGCACCCTTAGACATCTACTGTGGCTAATGCCGGTGCTGAGCTACAACAGCCACCAATAGTAAAGGCAAATACACTGGAATCGAGGTCATACAATTACCGGTGTTGACTGTCTCATCGAGCGCATTGGGCCTAAGACTAACATTACCCCATTGCCTCAAAGGCTCCCGCCCATTGCGGGGTAGGGGGTCGGATGTACGCAGCGTGATTCCTATATGACCCATAATGTGCGTTGAAAGTTGCATTGACTAACTGCTACTTCGCAATTGAAAAAGCACACAGTTTAAAGAGCCATTTTGCTTTATTCCACAGTATCCAAAAGCCAAATACACAGAGAAAAAGTTGACTTTCCAAAATATAGCTCAAAAGGTAACAAATTTTGTACTCAGCCATCAACCACAAAACACCTTTGGGAAAGTTGACTTCTAAGCAAATTTTATACTCATAATTCTAATTTCAATTACTCAAATAATGACAAAGAAAATACACATAAAACACTCTGCCACTGATTCCAAGATTGTTGAAACACAAGAAAAGACGAAAAGGTTCAGAGAAAAATCAAGAATAAATCCAAGATTTGCAAATGGGTCTATCAGAAACTTACCATATACAACAATCAATATCCATTTTGCTCCATTTTGGACCCTTTTTTGATTGGGAAAAAAGGGATAAAAATGTGTTCTTGAGCTAATTTTGTGTAAATTTCAGAAATGTGATGGGAATATACAAGAAGGAGAAGAAGAAGATGTGCATGGAATAAGGACCAAAGGATTGTTGCCTGATGCTGAGATCGATTGCTATCTGTAAAACAATAATGTAGTAGCACAAGTGTGAATATATATAAATATGTGTGTGTGTCGTGAAACATGCCAAAGACAAAGATTGTTTTTTTATTATTATTTCCACTGGATATCAAATATTTGTTTTGAAATTAGAGTAATTTAAAGTTATACGAAAAATTGAAAACACTCCAATCAAAAGGTTGACTCCATAACACGGGCTCCTAATTCAGATTTATATCGAAAAAATTCAGTTTTAAGTAAAATGCTTGGTGGACTCCATACTCATGGTTTGCTTACTAATATGAACTTGCACAAAAGAGTATCAAAGAGCAATAAAGTGTTTCAAACAGGATTCGAACTCGAAACATCTAATAACTAAGTAAAAATGAAGATGTATTTATCGTTCAAAATTTTAATGGTGGTAGATAAAATTTACATATATTAATGGAGTTAAATAATAATCTTGATTGTTACGCTCACCGTGCAATTTACTAGTGATTATAGTTTATTTCTGGCTCAATAGAGTGCTTCTTTCTTTCTTAAATATCTTACATTCTTCATTAATATTAAATTTCTAGTAGAAAATAATAACCAATTTTACGGGCGAGCATCTTCCGCAACGCAAGCACCATTGTTCGACACCACCCGAGAAGCAATTTTAAATTCTTAAAATGATAATAATGGAGAATTAAAAACATTAAATTAAAGTAACAATTAAAATAAAACGGAAAGAGTAATTCTCTTTTTAAATTTATATGATAGTTTTAATATGTCAAAACGATAAAATCTATTCGCATTTTAATATTCATCATTAACAAAAGAATGTAAGATAACAAAAGTGATTTCACTGTACCTTGATTTGTTCCTTCTATAAGATGACAATAAAAGAACTTCGTTTTCATTGTACCTTCATATATAATTACAATAATGAGAAATTTCATTGTAATTTGATTTGTTCCTTCTATAAGACTACAACAAAAAGTACTTGTTTATCCTGATATATAAAAAAAGGTATTTTTTTTTTCTTTTAAATTTCTAAAGTACTTTCAACTTGCATAAAAATAATGCCAAGGAAAGTATATAACTAATACAAGAAAAATCATACTATTAGCATTACAAATATTTTAATGCATGCATTAGCATTGTCAAAAAAATAATCTCAGTATTACTAATACACCATATTCAGTACTATTCTTATACACCCTTCCCAAGCAACCCCTTAGGATAGTACAACAAAGACAATCACTTGTCTAATCCCAACCAAAACATAAGCATGTTGACCATCATCGAAGCATGACAACAAGACATGAATAATACTAACATCACTTGTTCATATTTACAGCAAACAGCAGCAGATTCTGAATTCAAACTCAAAAAGGCTGTGCTCGGTGAATTATCCGACCGCACCGCTGGCAAAATCTTGGAATCACCTATCGGTATAGTTATAAAATCATACTCATCAGCATCAGCAACCTCAAGGGATCACCATTCTATAATCTTGCTTCCTCCGCCGACATCTGTGGTGCACCTTCTGCAATGTGTTCTCTCCAACTTTCTCCATCTTAGAGAGTGCTGTTAGTACAAGCAAGAGACCAAAGAAACCAAGTTAAGCAGTGAAGTGAGTAAAACAGGTGGGCTTTCTACTCAATTAGCAGCCATGATTGCATACAAAGCACCAGTGATCAGGTGCTACTGATCTACTAAGAGAAATCATGAAAATAGCAAAAGCTAAATCTAATTGCTTAAGAATCCTGCAGCCCTACCCCTCTATTGAGATTTCAACAAAAACAGTCCGCTTATGAAAACATTTTCACCACTGTTACTGGTAAGGATCCTAGCATATATGTTTACATGATTATACCAGTTGCGGAGCCAGAAATTTCAGCAACAGAATCCTAAATATAAAAAAGTCAACACACTAAGAAGCCCCATGAAGTTTTGAGGTGTATTTTAAACCATCTATGCAGTGTAATTTTCGGTGAAGGGGATGTCGGTTGACTCTCGCATAGGACAAGGCTAGCTCTGCGCAGCTTATACACACTCAATAATAGCAGATTTTGTAGTAGAACGAAGTGGTTAAACTGCCTTGCTCACAAGCTACAGATAACCCACAGGAACTTTTGTGGCATTTGTTTGAATTTTTTTCACTATGATTATCAGCATTTGTGCCAAGAAGTGCAGAAAATTAAAAGTTCTATGCTATATATCATTCGTGATCCTTCGAAATTATTGAAGGGAGGGGACTTGACCTGAAACCAGCAAGATAATTTGACATCGCTAATTTAAAGGGAAAAGGGGATCACATGACATTATATCTGTTTCCTATCTACTAGAAACTGAAACTGTCTTAGAAAGGGAGGATTGCAAACAGGAGGGAGAAAAACGAGGAGAGAAGGATGCAGAGTACTTAGTAATCATGAAGATGGAATGAAGTCCTGGATCTCAGCAAAGGACCATTGAGATCAATTAGAATTTCCACATTATATCTCTACCTCTAACCTTTGAGAAGCCACAGGAATTGAAAGGCGTTAACATTTAATTCGTTACTCCAACAAACAATAATGCCTTCTTATGTTTCCTTATCATTTCCATCCCCTTTCCACCCCAACTCAAGAGCCAGTATAGGTTAATGGGCCACTGATATCACTTGACTATATGAGAGCCACAAGTAGAATAGCACATGTGGTGAATTGTGTCACAAGGAAAGTGAATTATATACGGTAGTTTAGCATTAATTTAGAATAAATTTGTTAACAGGTAGTGATTGAAAAACAAAAGCAGATACTAGTCTTAATCCTGTTTGTAAACATAAAGAAATAAGACCATTTTTACCACTCATCAGAAAAGCAAGAATTGGAAGAACAGATGCCTGTAGACTAATATTAAGCAACATTTAAGTTGGAAATCACACTAAAATTATTTACCTTCTCACAAAAAACATAAAGGAAGTAGGAAGTAACACATAGATACACGAGAACGACCATTGCAAGTAAAGAACCCTTGGGCTTTATGAAATACACAGGCAGAATATATAAAATTCACTAAGACTTCACTTTAAATCTTAAACATGCCCATGCCCAACAAGGATATTTAATTGGAACTCGTCAATTCCACAGCACACTTCTGTCTCAACTCCTAAAACCAAGTTTAATCCTCTGTTCCAGTCATTGGATTAGTGCTATGTACATCTACAATTCCATTTTTCATGTTGTTATAATCCAACAGAAATCCATCATTTGCATGTCCAACTTCCCCCTTAATAATGTTTAATGACTTCCACTCACACACTCCTCTCAATGTTGTTGCAAAGACTGATGCACTAATAGAACAATGTATCGACCACCAAATCAATGAAAGCATAAATGAATTAACATCAATAGTTCTGGTACAACTTTGCTAAATTACTTCTTTCCTTTCCAACTTGCAGTAATATATAAGTGTTCTATAGACAGAGAATAAGTGTTCTATAGACAGAGAATAGCTTCTTCGTGATGTCATAATATATACCTTCTCCATTAGCAGAATCAGAATATATAAATTCTCCACAGAAAAACTATATGAATCACAAACATGAAAATGGTTATGAACTCAAAAAATTAACTTGAGTTCATACAGAGTCCATTTTGACAGAAAGAGATCACACCAGTCAGATTGACTAGACTAAATTAGATGGAGAACCTCCTCTCCTGTCTGTTCAATTTTTTCTTTTCCCGGATCCATCATTTTAAATATTTCTCTCAACACAGAAGTACTTCGAACAAATGTAAGAAGTACAATACAAAAATCAACCAAAATGAACTAAATGTACAAAATAATTCATTAACCTACCACCAACTAGTTCAGGATCAAAAACTTAAGATGCACGCGAGAGAGTGATCCAGTGGTCAATGAAGCAGCATGAGAACCATTTGTTCTCAACAGGATTTTTTCCCACCTACCTATGACTTCGAAAGGAAAGTTACACGATAACTATACTAGAGGAAGCTAGCTACCAGATATCTCTAGAAACAGTCAAGGTGTGCTTAAACTGGTTCAAACACTACAACGCTTTAAAACGAAAACGACGATGGAACACCAAGTGCAGAATGCAGGATATACCTCCAAATTCGTCGCCCCAAAAGGAGAGCCGTTGATCATCTTCTTCTTCGTCGAACTCATCACCATATCCGAACTCAGCATCCCCTCTATACCCTGGTTCACTCCCATACCCGGATTCATTACCCAACCCCTCAAAATTCCCACTTTGCACAGCAAAACCATTTAAATTACTCTCTCTCTCACCCTCCTTCTCCTTCCTCAAATTCTTGGTAACCTCACTAGCATCCAAAGTCCAATGCATATCCCCATTCACAAACAACTCCCCACTCGAATCAGTCCCAACAGCAACCGGAAAATCCGAACAAGTCCCATAAGCTGCTGAAGCTCCAACCGAGCAACATCTTCGACGAGTCCCACTCCGATCACTACTCCTCCCTGAAACAGACCGAGACCCACGTCGGCGCCTCTTACCAGCTATCAACCTCCGTTTATGCACCGATAAAGACCGATCCTCCTCAAATAAGCTAAGCTTCGACATATCAAGCGCTTCAATTGGAATCGAACTAGTTCGATCCGCTCTACACTGACGCTTCGTATGCTGGGTTTTTGAAGAATCTGAATCTAGGGTTTTGGAATTTGGAGTTGGAAACTGAAAGGGCTTCCATGAATGGAATTGATATGTACATGATTCAATGGCGTTACGTGAATCTAGAGTCTTGGGTGACATTGAAACTTCATGAAAAACACAGAATCAATGGAGTTTTTCACAAATCTACAGTTCAAATCAATGAAGAAGAAGATCTGAGTAACTGGTTATCAATGGCGATTCAGAAAAAAAAGCTGAGCAAATTTCCAGAAACATCTATAGATATTTGAGGATTTTTAATTATGAGTATTTTTGTACTCAAAATCAAGAAAGATACCAGCTACAAATAATTTTGATTTTAAGCCACTAATTTTTTATATTAAAAAAAAGTCAAAGACACGTGGCAAATGGCAATATAGTTTTAGTATCTTAAAGGTAATTTTTCGTCTAATTTATGTGATATACTTTTTTAGTCGATTTCAAAATGAATAATATATATTTTAATTTATTTTTAATTAAAAAACACATAATATCATCCTCGTTTTTTATAATAATAAAATTGTAGTATATTTGATTTTAAATATAGTTATTATTATAATTTCTGTAATATTCTTTTAGTTTTTTTCATAATGAAATAAATTTAATTGAACGATTGAAATTTTTTAATCTTAAGCTTGTGTCTTGAATTTGATTTGATTTATCCACTACAAACACTTAATATTTATCAGGAATGAGAAATTTTAATTTCTCATTACGAACGATAATTTCCGATTCAAACTTTTTGAATCTTGACTTATATAAAAATAAAAAAAATAAAGATACTTGATTTGCAATCTTTCTTACTTTTTGTTATCAATTTCAAACTTTTTTCCTGATACACGAGACTCGTACTTATATATGTGGAATGAAAAAAGTAGTGAGCAAAACGAACTCTTTTCAACTAATCAAGTTTCAATTTATATGACGTTATTTAATTGATCGAAATATGTCACTTGTATATGTATCTTTAATTTGATTAGTAGTGTTTTTTTATTTTGATAAGTGATGTTGCTTAATAGCTCTTGATTTGACTTGGCGCAGTAAATCATTTGACGTGTGACATCAAAATGGATCTTTAGGGAGATAGACAATTTGGGCCTAACAAAATAATCGTAATTTGTAACCCAAATCAATGAATTAGCCCAATAACGTTAATTCGAACTTAATTAAGCAATCCAATTATACTAGCCCACTTATTTACTTGCACTAATATACTTGAATTTAATTGAATTCAAATTATTTTATAAAATTCAAATTCAATGAAACTTAAATGATTAGAGCACTCCCTCTGTTTCTTTTTATTTGGATCTTATACTGAAAATATAATTTTAATTTTACAATTTAAAAAATATTTATTGTTTTCTCCCAATTACTCTTATCAATAACAAATGACTTTTTATTAAAGTAATGTTTAATATATTAAATTTTCCAAATCAGTTTTGGTATATTTTGAAGTATAAAAATTTCATAAAGTTTTCCTATAAAAGGAGGGAATTTATCTTTTATAGAAATTATTCATTATGTTTTCATCTATATCTTTCCCCATTTTTAGGAATATTCCCAGAAGTAAAACCCAAAAAAAAAGTTGGGGATTAAGAATGAATATTTATCATCCCTATTTAAATGGAATTGATCTTAATTGCAGTCGGTTTCAAATTTTCTATAAATTGCAATATTCTTAAAAACTTGTTTATTTAATAATCTTACTAAAAAAAATTGCAATATTCGTTAAAATTTGTTTAACCTATTATAGTTGTATGTAGTTGATATATAAATGATCTTGAAAAATTGTTATTTTGATAATTTTACTAAAAATAAATTCTAATATTCTTTAAAGTTGGTGTAGCTATAAAATTTTATTTAACAGACGTATGTAGTTAAAATATAAATATTCTTTAAAAATTGTTATTTTGATAATTTTACTCAAAATAAATTCTAATATTCTTTAAAGTTTGTGTAGCTATAAAATTTTATTTAACAGACGTATGTAGCTAAAATATAAATGTTCTTTAAAAATTGTTATTTTGATAATTTTACTCAAAATAAATTCTAATATTCTTTAAAATTTGTATTGCTATAAAAAAATTTGTTGAGCGTATGTAATTAATATATAAATGTTCTTGAAAAATTATTATTTTTATAATTTTACTAAAAATAAATTGCAATATTCTTTAAAATTCGTATAGCTATGAATTTTTGTTTAACCTATTATAGTCGTATGTAGTTGAAAATTTCTCTTAATATTTAATTTCTAAATATTCAACTCTAAATTATTATTTAATTAATTTTAACTGTTCAATTCTAAATTATTACTTAATGTATTTAAAAACTATTATATATATTATAAGCAACTGAATTGATTTTTTCATCTTTGTTGTATCACAATAGACCAAACTATTGCATCAAACTAATAATATTTATTAAATCTTATTTAGATGAATATTATATTTATTTAATGACAAATACTATTTATATATAATTTTTAAATTAACGTGATTTATACGTGCAAAACGCGTACACTAAACTAGTTTAATATATATTAGGACTAGAGAATAATTATTTCGACACATCCTTCTAGTTAGAAGTGTGAAAATTTTTCAAAAAATTTATTGAATGACTGAATGAATTATTAAATTTCTTTTAATAAAATCATAAATTTCTATAAATATATGATCATACCAAATATTTAGAATACTAAATTAATCGAATTGTATCAATACAAAAGAGAAAATAAGATAATGAAATGATTATGAAAAAGTCTAATTTTAATTATACAAAATAATAATCAAAAAGTTAACACCATGTAAATTTTATAAAATAATCAGTCAAATCATATCATTTGACACCCTAGTTTAAATAATAGCAAATGAATCATACCACTTGAGGCCCCCAGATTTAATAGTAATTATAGTTAAAATATATTCTTTGATACCTCTAATTTTAATAATAATCTTTATATTTATTTAATAAAAAGTATTATTTATATATAATTTTTAAATTGCCGTGATTCATACATGTAAATCACGTATACATACACCAAACTAGTGTTAATATATTAGGACTAGAGAAAAATTATTTCGACACATCCTTCTAGTTAGAAGTATTTTTTCTAAAAATCTGTTCAACGCATTGAATGAATTATTAAATTTCTTCTAATAAAATCATATGTCTCTATAAATATATAATCGTATCGAATAATTAGAATACTAAATTAATCGAATTGTATCAATATAAAAGAGAAATCGAGATGATGATATGATTCTAAAAAAAGTATAATTTTAATTATACAAAATAATAGCCAAAAAGTCAACACCATATAAATTTTGTAAAATAATCAATCAAATAATACCATTTGACACCCCTAGTTTAAATAATAGCAACTGAATCATATTATTCGACGCTCCCAGGTTTAATAATAACGACAGTCCAAATATACTTTTTGACACCCCTAATTTTAACAATAGTATTTATATTAGCATGCCCTACCATCACCCTCCCCCAACCCCCACCACCACCGCAAAACAAGCAATGCACCATTTTTTTTAAAGAAAACTTTCATAAATAGCCTAGATTTGAAATTTAATATGGTCAAATAACTATATTTAACATAATTATATAATATAATCTTAGCTATGTGACCTACCCCACCACCTCCCCAAAACAAGCAATGCTCCATTTTTTCAAGTGTATATATTGTACTTGTTCCAAGTTATTCTCACCAAGCCCTCTCCCATTTTTTACTAACTTACAAAGTTTTTTTTTCTTGAGTTTTGAGCCATTTGTTTGATCTTTTTAACCACATCAATCATGGAAGGAAAATGGGAAGTACCATCTTGGGTGTTATCAGTGTGGTACATTGTGCTTCTATGTTGGTACTTTCAGGGTGGTTGTGCCTTTACTCTGCCATTGAAGGAACAAAGATATTTTGGTACTATGGTTTTTCCCCTTGATGGGAATGTCTATCCAAAAGGGTATATTTTCACTTTCATCTGACTTTATCTTGTATTTTTCATAATCTTTCCACACATATTTTAAAATTAGTATTTTATAATGCATATCTACATACAAGTTTAAAGATTCAAATTTTTGAGTTTATCGTCAAAATCTATGACCAAATGGGAGTAGAGACTAATAATAAAGCTTGATTGACTAGATTCGACATGTAAAAAGTTTGATTGTGCCCGACACAATTGGGCTCTATTGATATCCACGCACACACATGCCTACACTTGGGGGACATTTGGTGTGAAGGATTAATGTATATAATCCCAGGATAAACATATAGTATTGATGTTTGGTTGGCAAACCCGGGATAACTTATCTGGAACTAATAAATCAGGATAACTTATCCCAGGATAAAATGAATAAATGACATGGGTATACTTTTAAACCCTTTTTTATATCTCATTTTAAATATTTATGTGTATTTATATTATTTTTAATACGATATATAATAATATTCACAACCTTCCCTCCTTATTTTTATGACATTTCTTTATATTTTTCTATTAAAAATTTGCATTATATAATATAATTTTTATTTACTAATTCTTATTTTTTTATATTTTGATTTTTCATAAATTCCTTTTATTTTAACAAATTTAAAAATAAAAGTTGTATTTATAAATTAAATAAGAAGAAAGTTTTATTTTAAATGCATACCATGCAGACATAAAAATATTTAAGTTATATAAGATGAAAGATTTATTTTAAAAATGAATATTGAATAACTAAAGCAAGAAAAAAATGTTTAAAAAACTAATAAAGTCAAGAGTATTTTTGTAAACAAACAATATATTCTTAAAATTTATCCAACAAACCAAACACTCAACAAAATATAATCTCAATATAATTTATCCCATCATAACTTATATCAAACCAAACGACCCCTTAGAGATTAGCAACTTAACAGAACTCAGGAACCAACACCCCATCCAACCTAATCTCATATCCCGTAAACTTTCAAGAATCACAACCAGAATCTCTTCAAAATTATTTAGAGACTAGTGACAAAACTTTATATAACCCAACTCAAGTTTAGTTCGACTTGACTCAACATTATAACAAGTTTAGTTGAACTCGACACAATTAGGCTCAACTCACTCAGATTACACGTAAATAAATAATAAAAATGAACACCCCACAACTTGGAAACTTCCAAGAATCTCAACCAACAACCCTCTTTGACTCTTTGTTCAAAAACCATTAATAAAATTTTTATTTATCTCGATTTGAGTTTAGCTTGACTTGACTCGACACTATAACAAGTTTAGTTGAACTTGACACAACTAGGCTAGACTCAACTCACTCAGCTTAAAAAGAGGATCCCACAACTAGGAAATTTCCAAGAACTTCAACAAACAACTCTCTTACTCTTTATTCAAAAACTAGTAATAATAAAAATTTCATTTATCTCGATTCAAGTTTAGCTTGACTTGACTCAACACTATAACAAGTTTAAATGAACTTCACACGACCAGACTCGACTCGCTCGACTTACGAGTAAATAAATTGAAGACTCGCAACTAGGAAACTTTCAAGAATCTCAACCAACAACTCTCTTAAATCCTTATTCAGAAACTAGCGAGAAAAACTTCATCTAACCCGACTAGAGTTCAGCTTGACTTGACTCGACGTTATAACAAGTTTAATTGAACTTGACACCACCAGACTCGACGCGCTCGATTTACGCGTAAATAAATAATAAAAATGTGGACCCCACAACTAAGAAACTACCAAGAATCTCTACCAACAACCCCAAGTGCCAATTCACAAAAAGTCATTGTCTTTCCGCGTGCTTTCTTCCATACACATGAAGTTGACGCAGTCTCCATTTTATTTATTGCCATTAACGTTTCACTTCAAACTTCAACTTAATCAGCTCCCATTTTCCTATACTTGTTTGACCCGGTTTTTTTTTTTGGGGGGGTGATTTTTTGATCTATCTGTTCACAAAATCACCTGGAATCAATCTGTTTCGTTTGATAAAAAGTTGAATCATGAGAGGAAAATGGGAAGTAGTACGAATTTGGGTGTTGTGCTGTTTGCTTCTATGTGGGTATTTTCAGGGATGTTATTCTGCTTTTAATCTGCCTCGTTCACCATTTAAGAAACGCTCAAGCTTTGATTCTTCTGTTGTTTTTCAACTTGTTGGGAATGTGTTTCCAAAAGGGTATTTACTTTCTCCACTACTGTTTTGTTTCCTCAATGATAGTATCTATTGTGTTTAGCTGACTGCAACTTGTTGTTACTGTTATGGTTTCTATGGTGTCATGTTTGCTTGAGTCATGGTCTTTCGTAAATAACTCGGAGAGGTAGTGGTAAGGTTTACGGATATTGTATCCCCCGACTCTATGGGATTTCTTGTTGGATATATGTTGTTTCATCTTGAATTGCTAATGGGCGTGTAGCCATAAGGACAAGATTTTGGTCAGAGGCAGATTCGGGATTTAATCTCTATGATGTATCTGAGGTTTTGCTATGATGCAATAGACTTGTTTGCACAAAACATTCCTTTGTGCACTCTAACTTACATCAGCTAGCAATTTTACGCGAGTTTTTGATGTTGGGGATGAGTTCTTGGTTCACCATGAGAAGATTTGTCGTTGCCTCGTTGGTTTCTAGAGTTTGGATTTCCTGTTGTGTTTGTGTATGCAATTCGTAAAACTTGCATATCACTTGTTTCCTGCTCTCTGTCTCTTGAACTCGGATATTCGTTTGCATGTGCAGGTATTATCAGGTGACACTCAGTGTAGGCAGACCCCCCAGACCTTACTTTCTTGACATAGACACAGGGAGTGATCTCACTTGGCTCCAATGTGACGCACCTTGCGTCAGATGTCTTCCGGTGAGTACTTCTACTTCTTATTCCTTCTGCAGCTTAGCTCTTTCAAGTTATGCGAAAGATTATTAGTATGCATTCAAATCTAAAATCATCAGTAAGTATGACATTGCAGGCTCCTCACAGTCCTTACAAACCAAATAAATATAATCTTGTCAAGAAGAAGGATCCTATATGTGCATCCCTTCACTCGCCTCCAAACCATCCCCCTCACAATCCTAACGATCAATGTGACTATGAGGTTGAGTACGCGGATCATGGTTCATCCTTGGGAGTGCTGGTCAGAGACGCATTTCCAGTAAAATTCACCAATGGTAGCTCCATTGCTCCTCCTCTGGTGTTTGGGTAAGAAACTGATAAATCTAACCTTTAAACTTGTCAACCAACAAAAAAGGAATGCTATTTCTTCCACTTTCACTACTAAAAAGATTGGAAGACACTCTGTTACTGAAACTGTGATGCTTGTGATTCATGAGCATGATTTTCGTTCTGTAGTTGTGGGTACGATCAAGAAGTGGCAGATGCTGCGCATGCACCTTATACGGATGGGATTCTTGGACTAGGAAATGGAAAATCAAGCTTAGTATCACAGATGAGTAGCTTGGGTTTTATCCGAAATGTAGTAGGTCACTGTCTAAGCACGCAAGGTGGAGGTTTTCTTTTCCTTGGAGATGATGTTGTCCCGTCTTCTGGGATTGTTTGGACACCTATTGTGCGTTCATCTTCAGAGTATGTTCTATCTGTAGCTGGCGCTTTTGTATTGCACTTTGCGCGATAGATGTGAATAAACGTTTCTGGATTACTATGATTTCAGGACACACTACTCTTTGGGACCAGTAGATGTCCTATTTGGTGGGCAGGCAACTGGAATAAAGGGTCTACCGATAATCTTAGACAGTGGAAGTACCTTTACTTACTTCAATTCCGTAGCTTACAATGCTCTTTTGTCTACGGTAAGATCAGCAAAAACCTCCATCCTTCAAGCTCATCGTCCTTTTGGCTTACGACTTGTGATACTGTTGATTTCAGATCAAGAAAAACATAAACCCAAAGCAGCTGACTGAAGCAGCGAACGATAAAAGCTTGGCTGTCTGCTGGAAAGGCCCTAAACCTTTCAGATCCATTGCAGATGCCTCGAGCTACTTCAAGCCATTGACACTCAGTTTCAAACAAGCTAAGAATATTCAGCTTCAACTAACACCCGAGACTTATCTTATTCGTACTGTAAGTAGAAAGTACCTTTTGGAATTGATCTGTGAATCGTATAATACAGTTCAAAAGTATAGTAGACCACGATACTGATCTTCGTATCCTCTCAGGATCAAGGCAATGTGTGCTTAGGCATATTGAATGGTACGGAGGTTGGATTAGGAAATGTTAATATCATTGGAGGTATAACAGAACCAGTCATCGTTCTTTTGTATACTGTTCAAAGTTGATATCGCCTTTTCCTCGTTTAGATGTTGGTATGACCAACATTTTCTCTGAGGAAGAGCACACCAGTATCGAAGTTATTGTCCACGTTATAACTTTCATTCCTCGTTTTCTCCCAGATATTTCTATGTTAGACAAAATGGTGATTTACGACAATGAGAAACAACAGATTGGATGGGTTCCATCGAACTGCAACAAGCTTCCATCGTTGTCCTGGTAGGTCGTCCAGACATAGGTTTCTCTTGCTTTTACATATTTACTGCTGCTACTGGACCTTACAGGAAACCATTTTTCTTCTTGTATTCACAGAATATATCATGATTACAGTGAAGATTTTGGTGACATATCATCATAGGAAGAAGCAGGCAGAGAGAATGCATGCCAGTATTGAAAACATATTTTAGTTGATTTGTAATACAGAAAATTCACTGTAATCACCCGTAGAATATAAATAATAGCAGCCAGTATATGTATATTCAGTTCATCCCCCTTTCTCTCTCTATCTATATATTACAACGTAAAAATCGGAGTTGAGTGTAAACTGACGAACTGAAGTCAATTTCGTAACTATAATTCAGTCCAGAAGTGAATGTGGCCAATATGAAATAAAATTATGAACTCGGACATGCTCAGGATCAAAGAAGTACCACATATCATTTCCAGGGGGATTTGACAGAAAAAAAGAAAGAAAGAATATCACCTGTATGGTTTAAGATTGTTGAAAATATTTATATCATGAACTCACAACTCAAATATTGAGTTGTGGTTGAATGATAAGAGTTTACTATCATTAACTAGAAGCCTTGAGAGTCGTAATTGAGCCCTAAAAATGGAACAAACAGATCCTAGCAAAAAACATTATACCCTATAAATTAACCCCTTCTTATACAACACAAAATAAAATAAGTCAGGTCAAAGGACCACATGGTTATACACACACAAATAATAATAATAATAATAATAATAATAATAATAATAATAATAATAATAATAAAGATTACAAAAAATAGAAAATCAAGCTCACCATTTTAATTATCATAACCATAAGAACAAATGGGAGGAGAGATGAAATG
>JAPFFP010000094.1:2841534-2853374 GCA_026153255.1 Solanum medicagineum | reverse complement strand
CCACATCCCACATACAAAAAAAAAAAAAAAAATTAAAAAAAATAAAAATGTATATTTACAAAAAATTTAAATATTAAAAAAATTTAATTTTATAAAAGTTCAAATATTAAAAACTTTAATTTTACAAAAAATTCAAACTTTAAAAATTTTAATTTTTTACTCCACCTTGGGCCTTATCCATCCCCTACCCGTAACTCCCCTACCTTTACCCTCCCACATCCCAAAAGAGAATTTAAATATTTATTTTTAAAAAATATTTCAAATTATGAAATATTTTTTAGTGTCAAAAATTAGAAAATTTCTTTTTGAAGATTAGTACTAGAAAGAAGAAAAAAAAGGTATTTTAAATTGAAAAGTAATGGTTTATATATAAAATAATGTAATAGGGATAAAAATGACAATTCAAGCCTTTTGTACTGTTGAAATCTTAAAAAAAATAGCACTCACGCCCCCCTTTTACGTGTAACACACATGCTTCGCCATGTCAGCGCCTTGTGTTTACTTGATAAAAAACAGGTAAGTCGGAGTGCCTATTTGAGCACTTTGAAAGTTTGATTTCCAACTTACAATTTCACTCCATGTTAAGGGCCCAATTTATGTATTGTGCCTAAATTTTAAGCCCAGGCTATTTATGAAAATTTCTCTAGTACTTATTATCAGTGTTCTCGTGAAATCAATTAGAGATAGTATGTTTTTTTAAGGGAAACTTACATAGATATACTAGATTAAGAAAATATTTATCATTTATAGCAATAATAAATTATTTTCACTAAATAGTTATAATATATTTGTATTGAATGCATGATGCATTTTTAACATAAGTGCAGATTTATCATAGTATTGCTATAAATGATAATAAATAAAACGTATCGCTAAAATCAATAATTATTCAACAAAAAAGATCTACTTAAGTAATTTTTCCCTTTTTTAATGGGAGGTGACAAATATTTTGCAAAATTAATCTATGGTATTATTAATGGTGAAAAGCGATAAATATATGTGAAATTAGTCGAGGTATGAGTATCACGTCAAATATAATATATTTTTCCCAGATTAGTACACGTGTCCCAATAGGATAGATGACAACAAGCTACAGAAGATATTTCTAAGCTTCACAGTATTTTCAACCCTTTATATTCTATAAAACCCTAACCTTCGAAATTCTCCTTCTTCTCCAATCGCTCTGTGCTTTCATCCTTCATCGATCTTCTACTAAAGGTATGTTTCTCCGGTCTCTGTTCATGATGGAGGTCCCTTTAATCGGCATCAATTAAACGAAATAGCTGTAAAGATCTGTTTTTTTTCACAATTTCTTCCATTTTTGCCGACGGAAAAATGTATTTCAATTCAGTTAAATTGTTGTTTAGGGGTAGATCTAGCATGCAAGCAGCCTACGTACAAAGAAAAATTGTAATAAAGTATATATACATTTGTAATTGTGTACCCATTATGAGTGTGTTTGGTATGAAGGATAATGAATGTTTTGTAGGAAAAGAATTGGGTTTCTTACTTGTTTGTGTATGATAGGTAAGCAAAACCATTATATTGAAGTTATTTGTATGTAATATAGACAAAAATATCATGGGAGGTTCCGGTGGGAGGATAGAGGTGGTGGGGATGGGGGTGAGTGTGAAGACGAGTTGTTTTGGAGGTTGGGGAAGACACAATTGATGTGGAATGTCACTTCTTGTACCTGTTTTCTCTGCTTCCATTGACGAAGTCATTTTCCTCATTTTTAAGCAACTCTTTTCCCTAGAAAGATATATTTTCCGAAAAATTTGACCAACTGGACATGAGAAACTTGGAAAACATTATTTGAGAAATGTTTTCTTTCTTATTGAACACACCCTATATGTATGTTTGTTACTTTGTTTCTTTATGTATGTGGGTGCACCAATTTGGTTGCTCAAGTTGTGTTTTTGTGATTCAAGTTCCTTTTGGGTTTTATCCAATTTTTGTTTCTCTGGAAGAGGATTTAATTGTGTATATATATTTTTTATCTTTAGGAACAATGAGTCGTTCAAGTAGGACAATTTATGTTGGCAATCTTCCTGGTGATATTCGTGAGCGAGAAGTGGAGGATCTGTTCTATAAGGTACGTGCAGTATACTTAGCTTCAAACTTTAGTTGGATGTCGTTTACTAATGTTCAGTTTGTTTGACTTCTACACTTAAATGTGTGTGGTGTGTAATTGTAGTATGGCCCGATAGCACATATTGATCTGAAAATTCCACCAAGACCCCCTGGTTATGCTTTCGTTGAGGTGAGTTTTGGCTGCAGTGACTAAAATGAAGTTCATTGTATATTTGCTTCTCAAATTTTAAGCTATTTTGACATTTTTATGTTGGAAATAAAAACAGTTTGAAGAGGCACGCGATGCTGAGGATGCTATTCGTGGGCGTGATGGATATGATTTTGATGGGCATCGCTTGAGGGTTAGTAAAATCTTAACAGCATATAGGAGACACGCATATGAATCAACTGTATCCTCTGTTTACTTTGAGAAGTATGTGTGACCTGCATTCTTCTGAGTCAGGGTTTTCTAATTCATGTCTTAATTGCATTTTCGTTCACTTTAGCATTTCACCTAAACCATTATGTTTCTTTATTTAAATGCTTGTCCCTAATTAGTTGGGATTATTAGTTATATAAATCGTCTGTATATGTCCTACTTTACACAGGTGTGTTTCTTTTTTAGGTTAGTTGTCTTTCAAGGCGAATTAACACATCTAATACACGTAAGACTCCTAAATGCTAAATAGTTTTCTTTTTTTGGGGTGCTTAAGCCTTTTGAAATTGTTACATATACACAGGTTGAACTCGCACATGGTGGGCGTGGTAACTCATCGTCTTATGATCGTTATAATAGTGGCTATAATGGTGGTCGTAATCACAAATTTGGAGCGCCCAAACGTACCGAGTATCGAGGCATGTTTCATATTAGTGTACTTGCCTAAAATTGTTTATTCATTTCATGCCTTCTTGTACTAATACACTTATTTATTTTCAGTTTTAGTTACTGGATTGCCCCATTCAGCATCCTGGCAGGATCTGAAGGTGAGTGGTGAATTATCAGGATCACGGCTCACTCTAGTGATTTTCCTTTTCCAGTATTTATCTTCTAGACGCTGAATACTGGTATTGTATGTTTCTTATGTAGGATCATATGCGTCGAGCTGGGGATGTTTGTTTCTCACAAGTTTTCCGTGAGGGGAGTGGTAAGATGATAGGCAACAGATATTAGTTTTTTGCTCCTCTTGATCATCCTTTTGGTTATTTAAGGGTCTGTTCTTTATACCAAAGAAGCTTGCCTATATCAGGATCTATATTGGTAAATTAAGAGTCAAATGCCCCCCCACGCGCCCTCCCTCCTCCTCCCCCTCTTTTTGCTGGTTTTCTTCTTTGAGAAGGGGTGGGAGAAGAAGGATTTTTGATCTTTTGTTTTGAAAATAGCAATTTATTTGCTGGACAAATTAAATCTAAATTGTTTTGATGGTTCCAAAACTTATTGTCTTGAATTAGCTGACTATCTTTCATAAGGCAATCAGAAAAGCTTTCTCAAAGTAAAGTCTTTTATTGAGTCTTTTGTGTTGGAACATAATTGTGGTTCACCATTGGGACACAAGTGTTCTTCCCCACCTTATAGCAGCTGCTAATGCTTCTCTTTTCAGACCGAATCAAAACCAAAATTTTGTTCTACTGCCTGTGAACAGATGATATCAAACATAATAGCATAAGGCAATTCAGTTTGACTTTTTGCATACTATTCTCTACACTATGAAAAGCTCTAGAGTTCCTTTCCTTCCATATTGCCCGCCATATACTAGCTGGGATAATTCTCCATCTGTTTCTGTTCTTGGATTGCTTTCCTGCTTCCTCCCAATTCTGGATTGCTTCTGTGAATTTGGCAAGCATGGTCCATGACATACCCTTAACATTCAGGAATAACCTCCATAGTTGGACAGTGATCTTGCAGTGTAGAAAGAGATGGTTAATTGTCCCAGCAGTTCCCCACAAAAGGAACATCTAGAACACAATGGTATTCCCCTTCTCTTTAAGTTGTCGTGCGTCAGTACAACAACTTTTGATAACAACCAGACAAAACATGCCACTTTGAGTGGCATTTTTGACTTCCAGATTCCTATCCATGTCCAGTGACTCTGATTGGAGTGATTCAGCCAGTTGTATGCACGGCGCACCTTAAAAACCACCCTTCCGATTGCGTTTCCAGCACAAAATGTCTTGACCCCTTGCAGACCATTAAATTGCCAATGGTGTTGAAAAAATTTTCTACTCCGAGAATCTCCCAATCATTTAATTGTCTTCTAAAGATGAAGTTCCACCCTTGAGGAGTCCAGTGATTTTCTATGGTCTTTTGTTGGTGAGATACTAGAAAATATATATCAGGATACAAGACCTCTAGCCTACCTGCCTCATGCCAAACATCCTTCCAAAATTCTGTTGGCACCTTTAAAATAAGCATTGTACTTAACTTGGTCTATGTTCTCCCATTAAGTTAGTATTTCTCAAATCAACATGGAGACAACTCATTTTCTTGACCAATGTGTAACACGTAAGTTACAAGACCAAGATGGAACATCTGGTATGTTACAATTTAATATTTGGTCTTAACGTTGGGTGCACCTAGAATAGGAGTGGATCTGGCTCTAATACCATACCATGTTAAGGAAGTGAACAATTGGGCGTAACTCAACTCCAAAAGGTAGTTCCTGAAGTGGTGGTCCGCCGAAGACCATGTAAGGAGATAACCCTCTATTCCTTCAAGCAGCATGGGACTCGCAACACCTCCAAACTGTTTGCACAAAGGAGAAGTTCTCCAAGAGAGATTTCTGTCGTCGTTACCTTCTGTCCTTGCCAGTTGATGGTCTCCTTCTGTGGTTCAGGCACTACTCATGGTACTAAAGCACATCAAAAACATTTTAAAATGAAGTCCAATACTCCAATCTACCACATATGATAGCAATGAAATAATAAGCGTCTTGCAGTTCCACAACTCTTTTCTCAGATAAAATATCTGTTGCATTAGGGTATAGCTTTTCGCAAGATGTCTCTGTCTGACTTGGGGGTTTGCTTTGCTTTTCCACAACATTTTGCACTGCCGAGCTTTTTAAACGTTTGCTGCATGAGCTTTCTACGAAGTCCAAATTATGAGTAAGCCCTTGAATTAGTAAATTGCCATAGTCTTAGTCACAAGAACTGCTATTTTCCATGCATTGATAGCAGCATGCTTGTACTTTTCTCTTTCTCGGTAGAATGTGCCAAACTTTTCATCAAATACAGTGTCTAATTGCTGACGAAAAGAAAAATAATTTCAGATCTAAGTGGAATTTGATATTTTACTCTTACATTTAGGGATTAGAATTGCTTTTCAATCTTTTAAAGTTTCTCTAGCTGATCGAACCAGATAATGCAATAAGCGCTCTGTATACTAGAGTCTTTATAATTAACACAGTTAATAGACAACAGATGGCAAAGATTGATTGTGACCCTAAAATAGGAGTTTAATAGTTGATTTTATCTTAACTAATATATGAAATTCAAAAAGGTGGTTGCCACTCAAAATCTAGGGTCAGCTGAGATTTATTGGTTAGTTCAAGGTTGTGGTTGTGACTAAAATGGCCGAAAGTATAGCTGAGCAGTTTAAGGCCTGTGAAAATATTGTGCTTCAGATCCCTAATCTTGCTATGACTTGTGGATTTTTTCTGCTCAACTAATTCCTTTTGCGGCGGATGGTGTGCTAACAACTAGTTTTGCTCTTAAGGGACCACTGGGATTGTGGATTATACCAACTATGATGACATGAAGTATGCTGTAAGTTATTTCCTTTTTCTTATTCTGTATGTTATCCTCAATTTTTCTTCAAGATATTTGAAATACGTTTATGCTCGACTAACAAGTATAATTAATGTTCTTTGTATGTAGATTAAAAAACTTGATGAATCTGAGTTTCGGAATGCTTTTTCTCGTTCAACAATTCGAGTATGATGTGATTATAACTCAAATACTTTGATTATAGACTGCTTAATGTCTTTTCTGTTGTTATCCTATACCATATTGCACCTTCTTATGTAGGTGAAAGAACATGATTCTAGAAGCCGCAGCCGCAGTCGCAGCCATTCTTACTCGAGAGGAAAGAGTGGTAGCCGTAGCCGCAGTCGAAGTTACAGTCGTAGCCGGAGCAGAAGGTGCGGATAATGTAGTTTGCAGGTTATATAGCTAGTTACTTCACTTTCAGATGCTAGCATGGATCTCATTGCTATTCTCTTTCCTAGCAGCAAATCTCCTAAAGCTAAATCATCAAAGCGTACAAGATCTCGTTCTAGATCTGTCTCTTCTCAGCCCCGTTCTGGGTTAAAAGGGCGATCTGTGTCAAGGTAATCTTCCTTACTGGTTATATGCTGTCCATTTTGTTTTTGGAGCAGGTATGTAAAAAAAGCATGTAGTACGAGGTTGATGTATATTTTTCTGGAAGTCCTTGTACTTATCTCTCAGTTGATTTGAATCATTTTAATCTTTTCATTGTGAGAGCTAGCTGGGATTAGCTGTTGCATTTTGCACCCCATTCATTTAGTGGGCAAGCAGCTGACCACTTTGTTTCCAACACCCTGAATCTAGACTAGACCTTATATCATGGACATGAGATGGCTGTGAATCAAAAGTTGATTTGCAGTGTGACTGATTTAGCGTTTTCATATAAGTTGCTTGTAAATTTGACAAATTCAAATTGCAAAGCTCGTATACAAAATGATTTTAATTGTTCCCCTCTACTTGTCGGTTTATTTGAGAAGTGTTATTTTGGTTGTATGTTATTACAATAGATCTGGAAAGTTTTGGATACAACAGTCTTCTTTTTTACCATATATATAGAGCAATAAATCATGTGTATTGCATATGAACGTAAAGCTTCTCATCCCTCATTTAGTTTGGATCAATACCGCCTTTTCAAAACCTTTTTGGATATTTCTCAAGACGCTAGATCAATGTGCAGTGGCTCAGTGGGCGCTGGGAAGCTGGTAAGTTGTCATTAGCAGATATATCCTACTCCTAGTGTAGTTTCACGAGGCCTTAATACTTTGGTAAGGTATAATCCTGCATCTTCGTTTTTTGGGGCAGCGTAGGGATACCTAGTGTTAATTTCATTCTGCTTCAGGGTGTCTCCTTCCAAAAAATATCGTTCTGCTTCAGGGTTAGAGATATTTTTGAATTTAACCATGTCAAACCATTTGATAAACCAAACAAGTTACGGAAAGTGCTCTGCACTTTCAAGAGTTCTGTACTTCTGCTATTAAATATGTGGTTAACTGGTCATTCAGTTTTGAAAAGATGTCTTGATACTGCATTTCAGAATCCATTTTAAACAAAATAGTTGTTGAGTGTTGGATTTAGAAGTTGGTTGTTCCTACTACTTGTTACTTTTGCATTTTTGGTAACGTCGGAGAATATTCTGTGTTATCAAGGTACAATCATTTATTATTTCCTTTGTAAATATGAAAAAATCACACTGTTGGTTTTTCTAGATGTTGGATATATACGAGGATCTTGGAATGCGTATTAGGATCTTGAGTGGATATGGTCTTGCCTACAACAAATTTTGTTGTGGAGGTATGCTGTTTTCTAGATGGCAACTTCGGAATCTTTTATGGTGTCTCTCCCGTAATGAGCATCATGAAATGTCCATCGATGCTAGATTGGGAACAAGAAGATCATGGATTTTGATGGTCAAGCTGGACTGGCATACTTAAACTTCACTTTGAATTTGGGATCGCCATCTGCCAAGCTAATAAGACACTAATTGGTTCTTTCACTTCTGTTAATTGGTCTTCAAATAGCACAAATTAAACTTAAATTATTGACTAGAACTCTTCCTTAACTAGGTAACTTGCATGGCTTCATACTTGTCATTGTTTTCTCTTTGGGATGGTCAAATGATTACGGGTTTCTGCATATCTACTTTGATTATGGTCACTCCGACGTGGAAGTGGCATCAAGGCAGTTGGATGAAAGTTGTTAAGCAGAAGGTTGGATATTAAATTGAATTGTTTCTGGACATTTTGCAGATCTCCATCAAGATCCAGATCCCCAGTACCATCTGTAAGTCAATGACTCTTCTAAGATAAAATGAAAACCTGGAAATATTGTATCTGGTGGAATAACCATTTTGTCTTGTTAAATTTGTATCAAGTTATTTGATTACATTCTCTCTTTTTTTTTTTTTTACTTCGAATCATCTCTGTCCGTTGGCATATTATATTTGTTGACTGGATTGGTTTCAGCACCCAAAACGTGTGAGCAAAAGCCCAAAACCTCGTGACTCCAGGAGAAGCCAGAGCTCAAGTAAAAGTCCAAAACCCAGGAGAAGCAAGAGTGAGAGTAGAAGCCCAGAACCACGCAATTCCAGGAGGAGCCCCAGCAGGAGCAGAAGCCCCAAACCACGCAATTCCAGGAGAAGCCCGAGCAGGAGCCGCAGCCGGAGTCGCAGTGGGAGCTTGTCAAGGTCCTCTTGCTGCACCTTATGCCTTTTTTCTAGATTAATGGACAGTCATCCAGTTGCTTGAGGCGTCTGTAACCTACCATTTCTATTTTGTTGACTTTTCAAGCAATTTTACAGGTGATCTATGTTGGATTAAGCTGTCGCTGCAGTTTCAGAGATTGAAGAGTGTTATAGGTGCCTGAAAAGATCAGCTGAGCTGTGGTGTCGTCTTTTCCTGTAAGAAGTTGGATGAAATAGCTTCTGAATTTCTTGGTCCATAACCAAATTAGACTTGAAAAGATTTGCAGTATTTTAGTATTTATAAAACTTTGCAGTATGTATGATGTCAAAAGTCGAAAATTATGTTCTGTAGTTTTGCAGATTTTGCTATTTGTTTCCTGCAGTGAATTGCTACTGATGTGATGACATTATTTGCTTTCCTGTGACTTTTTAAAGTTCCTTTCTCTATTTGTTTCTGTTTTCCTAATGCAACATCCTATCCAATGTAATCTTACGAGTAGGGTCTGAAGAGGGGGGTGTTACACAGCCTTACACTCAGGTTTGCTGGTTCTGCACCATTGAAGGATGTTTATTTCTCTTCTGTTATAAGTCGTTTTATATTTAAGTTGAGGGTCTGTTGAAAAGAACCTTTATGAAGTAGTGAAAAGGTCTGCATTTTATGCCCGCATTTTATTGGGCATGTTGTCGTCGCTGCAGTAAGTCATCTTGTTATATCCGTTTCTTCAGAACAGAAATAGAACTGACTACTGTGTTGATCAAATGGTCTAGGTTTTTACTGAGTTATATCCTTCCTTCCTCGTCACCCCAATGTGAAACAATGTCTCTCAGTGGGTTGAGTAACTCATCATCAAGATTCTTGAGCAACTATTGAATAAACGTATCGATGAAAGGGAGAACTTAGGAAAGAATAGCTAACACACTGCATTTGGTCTCTTATTTCATACATAAAATAGAAATTCAGTACACACGACACCGGAAGCTTCTTTTGCAGCATTTTACACAGGTACTACAAGCTTACATGCCGAGGGTCGAGAAATCAAAATGATACACATATATCAAGTAGAAACAATTCAAGATTTAATCTTTGGCTTCTTCACAATCATCACACTGCAGTGGGCATGATGAGCACAATAGTCACTTACACTACCCAGTACAGTCCTGCACAAAATAGTTTAAGTTATATGCAATGGCGGGATAAATAAATAATTTATACACAATCGGACCACCTATATGCTTAGTCAACAATGATGACAATAATACATAATGCAACAATAGTAGGATCAAAGATAATACTAGAATAATATTAATAGTACTAACAAGAAGACGAGGGAGTAGAGCATGTGCTAGACTAGTATGTTCTCGTTATCGCAGGCTACATTAACTAGAAATATAAACAAGCTATATACCGTCAGAGCATTGAAATTAAATTTACCTCTTTATAACTCCATAACCATGACAACCAACAACTAAAAGAGAGGCATGATGTTTCTCTACAGCTTCACAGAGGACAGTCCTAGCATCACCTTCCACAACCTCAACTACAGCATCATTCACCTACAAAAAGAGTTAAATGAATCAATCAAGTACAAACTTAACCTTGTTTAAACAAAGAAATAGTTTTAATAATAATATTGTTCGACCATTTTGACCCTTCGAGGTGGCCTAATGATCAAGTTCGATTGTCTTCTGGGTCAAGCTCGTCCCCTTGTTATCAAAATAATAATAATTAAAAAAAGATAATAAATTACCGATTTTGCTTTGCATATATCCATAGCTTTCTCCACAACCCTTGCAGCAATTTTCTTCAAATTAGCCTCTATGGCTGAAAAAGCTTCCACACTCCCTGCACAATTCATCAAAAACATAACTAATATATATATTTTTGAGCTTTTTCGAGTTAGTCGCGAGAACAAAACAGCAAGTGAGCGTACTTTAGTTTGCTTTTTTCTCCCTCGAGTGCTTCGTTTATACCAATTTTCTATCTATTATAAATAAAACATTGAATTCTTTCATATAATCATATTAAACGGTTAAAAAGAACATATTTTTATTTATTTAATCATTTTCGCACATCTATCATCCGTGCGCCTATTTCTTTAAAAGCAGCACATGAATTTAAAAAGACTTCCTCATTATAAAAATATTTACTTATTCCACCATCACACAACTCCACAATTTATAATATTTATTTAAACTATATACAAATATCTTAAAAGATTTTTTTCTTACCTATCAAACGCACCCACAAAAAAAAAGAAAGAAACTACATATTTTTTTTTTTTAAAAAAACATCTTTCCACAACATTTTCCATCCTACCAACCACACCCAAAATCACTAGTTTTAAGAGCATTTTTCACTATGTACCCTAAAATCTCATCAATGAAATATCTAGTCAAATATTGTCATATAAAATAATAATAATAATATGTCCAATAAGATTCTGTAAATAAAATCTCAAAAAAATAAAATATACAAAATCTTAGCTTATAGAAATCTATTTTCGAAAGACGCTCGATCTCGTATAAAATATAAACTAAATAACATAAAATAAAAATAATAGCAAGACATACCAGGACCAGCAGCAAGGCCAATGATAGAAGCAGGAGTAGGTTTAGCATGAACTAATACAAGTTTAAAAGGGTAATTAGAACTATAATTTATAAAAAAATGATCCAAAGTCCATTCTAATCCATAAAAACTATGTTCATTATCTTCTATTCCAACTACCATCACTGATTTCTCCTCTTCCTTATTTGCCATTCTTCAAATTCAAAAATAATCTTTTTTTTTAAAAAAAATATTTGATGAAAAAAAGCAGGATATTTGAACAAGAAACATAAAGGGGTTTGTTTTATTATATATATTTTTTATTCTTATCTAAAGGAATCTAATTCTGTTTCTGGTTAGATCATTAAAAGAATAGAATTCCCTAGAATAGGGTGCTAGAAAAGGACAAAAACTGAAGTCGGAATATATAAAGAAGTAAACACATAAAAAAATTAAAACAGAATATATTATGATAATTATATCAAGTTATTTATAAATTTTATTTAAATGTTTGAATTATAAAAAATTGAGTACGTAAATATATGATAAATTAGTTTATTTAAATTCTTTTATATTAGTATATATTTATTAAATAATTAAGTACATTAGATTGTTAAAGAATACGATGAAATGTATATGATTACTTTTCTTTAACTAGAGGTCTCAAGTTTAAGTTTATCATAGGAAAACATATTTAACAGGGAGTATTTTTTCTCAAGATGAGGTTCTATGCATGTTAAATCTGAATTAATCGAATTTTATTATAAATCTTAAAATTAA
>JAPFFP010000094.1:2821324-2841434 GCA_026153255.1 Solanum medicagineum | reverse complement strand
AAAGACCTATTTTATATAGCGATTGATCTGGTATGATTAATCGTTACTTTAATATCTTTTTCTCATTTTTTACTTTTTTTTTTTGTAAAATTAGAGGTAGGCGAAGGGAAAATAAGGAAGGAGATTACAATGCGGAGAATCGAATCCTTACTAACAAAGTGAGAGTTTAGATAATCATTTAACCTATCTTTTCATGCTAACTCTACCAGTACCGTATAATTTTTTGTAAATTTATTATTCAAATTATGAGTTTATATAACGATAAATAACAATACAATCAATCCGCATATTTTATTCACTGAAAGATGATATATTACAATAGAACGGTATGCAACAATACAAATAACCATCCAAACAAAAGGCGCGAAATACTCTTGAACACCTTCAAACTGTTTGCAGAAAGGAGAAGCCATAGCCAGAGCGGAAGGTGCGGATAATGTAGTTTGCAGGTTATATAGCTAGTTACTTCACTTTCGATTGCTATTCTCTTTCCTAGCAGCAAATCTCGTAAAGCGTCGTTCTAGATCTGTCTCTTCACAGCCCCGTTCTGGGTTCCGTATCAAGGTAATCTTCCTTTGCTGGCTATATACTACCCATTTTGTGTTGACGTAGGTTATGTAAAAGTAGCATATATTTCAATGTTAATGTATATTTTTCATTGTGAGAACTACCTGTTGCATTTTGCACTCAGCACTTTGTTTCCATGGACATGACATGGCTGTGAACCACAACTTGTTTTGCACTGTGACTGATTTGACGTTTTCACAAATTCAAATTGCAAAGCTCGTATACAAAATGATCTTAAGTGTTCTCCTTTTGCTTGTTGATTTGTATGAGAAGCATTATTTTGGTTGTACATTATTTACAATAGATCTGAAAAGCTTCTCCTCATTCAGTTTGGATCAACATCGCCCTTTCGAAACTGTAAGTGAACCTTTTGGAAATTTGTCAGTACCCTAGATCTGTGCAGCTGGTAGGTTGTCATTAGCAGATATATCCTGCTCCTAGTGTAGTTTCACGAGGCCTTATATTTTATGGTTTGTGTATAATCCTGCATCTTTGTTTTTTGGGCGGCGTAGGGATACCTAATGTTATTTTGTGCTCCAAGGCGTCTCTTGCAAAAAATATCGTTCTGCTTCAGGGGAAGCCCCAAACCACGCAATTCCAGGAGAAGCCTGAGCAGGAGCCACAGTGAGAGTTTGTCAAAGTCCTCTTGCACGTCTGCCTTTTTTTCTAAATTAATGGACAGTCATCCAGTTGCTTGAGGCGTCGTAACTATTTTGTTCGACCTTTCTTTGCAATTTTACGGGTGATCTACGTTGGATTTAAGCTGTCCCTGCAGTTTCTGAGATTGAGAGTCAGCTGAGCTGTTGGTGTCATCTTTCCTGTAAGAAGTCAGATGAAATAGCTTCTGAATTTCTTGGTCCATGACCTACTCACAACTTAAAACTTTAAACCTTACCTTCTCTATCTACTTGAGAAGATTTGCAGTATGCATGATGGCAAAAATTGAAGATTATGTTCTGGATCTTCCCAGATTTAAAGCTGTTCTCTCTTATTTGTTTCTGTTTTCCTGATGCAGCGGTCTGAAAATGACGCTCCGGTTTGCTGGCCGCATTGGGTCAGTCACTCGATGTTTATTTCCCTCTCCTGTAAGTCGAGTTATATCCCTTCCTCGTCTATTTTGAGAAATAGAACCGTCTCTTCTTTTACTGCTTTGTATGCATTCCTCGCCCGCACAGATGAAAGGGAAAAACTTAGGAAAGAATGGTTCATACACTACATTTGGTCTTTTATTTCATATATAACATTGAGATTCAATACACAAGACACTGAAGTTTTTTGGCAACATCTTTTACATGACTATCACAACCTTACACACTAAGTAGAAACAATTCAAGATTTATTCTTTGGCTTCTTCACAATCATTACACTGCAGTGGGCATGGTGAGCACAGTGGTCACTTACACTACCCAAGAAAGCCCCGCACACAATCAAATGAATTGTAGTTATATGCCCGGCAGTGTAAATAAATCTGTACAAAAATGTGTGATTTCACAAGCGGGATCTGAGGAGGATGAAGTGTACATAAACTTTATTGATCCTTCAGTTTGAATAGTATTTTCCGAAAATAAATTTGGAAAACATAAGAGAGAAGAGGCAAAGTTGAAAATACAGAGGAAAAAGTGGTAAGCTAATCAAAGATATAACAACATTGCAGCAACAATAACATTATCCCAATGCCTCAGAGACTCCCACTCATTATGAAGTAAAGGGGGATCGATTGTACGTAGTTTGACTTTTATATTCAAAATATAGCGCGATTATTTTCGAATAAGCTAATCAAAGACAATACTAGAATAATGAGGAGAAGAGGGAGCACTAGAAGGATGTTCTCCCATAGAAAAGAGCAAAATTACTAGACTACACTGATCATATCTCGACCTGTAGCTTTACATCACCTCTGAGATCATTACATGAAAACCCAGATAGTACACATCAACCGATAATAAAAATGTCCCGAAACTTATCAGGTGGCAATCCGCCTTAACTTTGAGCGTGATATATTATAATTTATTATTATTAAATAAAATTAATAATTCAATAAGATTATAATAATTTAATATTTATTCTTTTGTAAATATTAAATATTAATAATTTTTTTTAATAGTAATAAAATACTATAACAATTTTTTATATATTTTAATCTTTGATTAATAATCTTTATGATATTCAAATGATCAATTATTCATTTTAATATTTTAATTTTTAATTAACTAATTATGTTTATAATTATAATTTTTTTGTGCTATATCTACTTTTATTAATGCAAAATTTTCATGAGTAAATCAAACTAATCGAAGCACAGCCCTAACAGAACCTTTAGCATTTTGGTATAAAAAAGGTTGGTGCTCTTTTACCTCCAAACTCTGCTTGTCAAATATGCATCAGCGGTACGTTAAACGATTCCTGATGCAATGGTCTCAAAATGATGGTGTTACACAGCCTTACGCTCCGATTTGCTGGCGGCATTGGGTCGGCCACTGGACGTTTATTTCCCTTCTCAGTTATATCCCTTCCTCGTTTATTTTGAGAATAGACTGTTTTTCTTTACCGCCCGTGTCGACGAAAGGGAAAAACCTAGGAAAGAATGGCTCATATATACACTACATTTGATCTTTTATTTCATACATAACATTGAGACACTGATGTTTTTTGGCAACAATTTACACAACTAAATAGAAACAATTCAAGATTTATCCTTCGGCTTCTTAACAATCATTACGCTGCAGTGGGCATGATGAGCACAGTAGTCACTTACACTACCCAAAAAAGCCCTGCACACAATCAGTCATGAATTGAAGTTATATGCATTCGTGGTGTAAATAAATTTGTACATAACATAGCTAGTGTGATTTCACAAGCGAGATCTGATAAGTATAGGATAATTATAGATAATACTAGAATAACAAGGACAAGAGGGAGCACTAGAATGACGAAAAGAAGATTAGAATTATTAGACTACTCTAACCATTTGCTCTCATCCTTGACCCATAGCTTTGGATCACCTCTGAGGTCATTACACAAAAACCTATATAATAAACTGGTGCCCTCCCATTGAAAAGAAGAGCAGATTACTAGACTATTCTAACCATCTACTCTAATACTCGACCCATAACTTTGAATCACCTCTGAGGTCATTATACGAAAACCAATATAATAAACATTAACTGATAACCTAGTAAAATCGACAGTAATAGTACTCGTTATCGTAAGTCACATTAACTAGATATATAAACAAGCTAAAAATTAAAATTTACCTCTTTATAACTCCATAACCATGAGAACCAACAACTAAAATAGAGGCATGTAGTTTATCTACAGCTTCACACAGGACATTCCGAGCATCACCTTCCACAACTTCAACTACAACATCAGTCACCTACAAAATGAGTTAAAAAAAAATCAATCAAGTACAAACTTAACCTTTTCTTTCCTTTTTTTTAATAAAAGAATTGTTTTAACAATAATATTGTTTGATCATTTTGATCCTTGGAATGATCTAATGGTTTGGATCTGGGGCTTTCATATTAAGGGTCTGAACTTCGGAATCTCTTATTAGTGAAAAGAAGAGGTTTGTCTTCGCACTGAATTTAGCTATTGCGATTTACCTCTCCGGCATAATTTGCGAGCTTTGCTTCACCCACCCAAAAAATAGAAACTGCGAGTTTCCTTTTTCATTCAAAGTTAACAATAGTAATAATTTAATAATAAGTAAAAGAAGATAATAAATTACAGATTTTGCTTTGCACATCTCCCTAGCTTTCTCCACGATCCTTGAAGCAATTTGTTTTAAATTAGCATCTAAGGCTGAATAAACGTCCATACTCCCTGCACATTTCATCAAAAATGTTAAATCAAGACATAATAATTAACAAGGGCGAATTTACATGAGCTTGAGGAGTTCATTGGAACCCCTTTATTAAAAAAATTATATTATATATACAATATCAAATTCACATACAAGGTGTTTAGCTCAGTTGTTAAAAGGGGTTCAAGATTCTCCCCTACTGTCTTGGGTTCAAACACGTGTAGCTTCTCCTTTTTTTTTCCAAAAGTAAAACTGATATGGGTTCCACATATTAGACTCCAAATTTCAATTCAATCAAAGTGGGAATGAACGAAGCCGCTTCGCTCCAAAGTAAAGGTTTATTAACACATTATTTTTATTTTTATATTTTTATCCTTCTTATCTCCTTTGCTTATTTTATTTTTAAATAATATAAATTTTTCTTAAACATGAAATTGAGATTAAAAAAATTAAGATAAAAAAAATTAAATTTAATTGAATGTAAAATTTTAAAAGACATGAATATTTTTCTTTCTTTATATTTTTCTCAAATTATTTATTTATTGCTCGTCTCTTTTTAAAGAAAGAAATGACACCTTATAATTGAGTAACCGAACTCTAAAAACTGGCGACGCCATCTTATTAATATGTACTATGATATTAATAATTCAAATCCTTTACGTTTTTAAAGAAACTTCACAATTTTTAAAGTAATAAAAGAAAAATAACTTTTCTTTTAAGAAGACTCAATAGAGCAAAATAAAAATGGGAAGAAATGTTAAACGCGACAGACAAGTTAAATTTAATAAGTTATGATTAATTTTTTTTCCTTCTCCCATCCATTTTCTCCTTTTTCTATTTGCTACTTAAATGTTGAACCCCTTTTATAAAATTCTGATTCAATAATATACTTGATATATATTTTTTCTAAGTTGACTATCATTCTCAATTCACAAAAGCAGAACAAGACAGCAAGCAAGTGTACTTTAATTCGCTGAATGGTTTGTTTATATCAATAACAACATTACTCCAATGCCTCAAAGGCTCCCACGGGGTAAGAGGGGATCGGATGTACGCAGCCTGATTCCTATGTTTAAGAACATAGTGCGACTGTTTCCGAATGACCCATGATGAGCCTCAAAAGTTGCATTGACTAACTGTTACTTCACAATTGAAAAAAGGGCAGATAATTTAAAGAGCCATTTTGCTTTATTCCATCATATTCCAAAGTCAAAAAATAGTGAATCTTTAACTCCATCCGAGACGATGGAAAGGATTTATTTATACCAAATTCTATATATATTAGGACTAAGATTGAGTTATGGGACTTATTTCGTATTAAGCTGTTAGAGATAACATACCTTTTGCACACCCCTCAACAAACTGATAAATCGTCTAATCAAATATTATCATATAAAATAATAATAATAGTAATGATAAGACATACCAGGTTCACCAGTAAGGCCAATGATAGAAGCAGGAGTAGGTTTAGCATGAACTAATACAAGTTTAAAAGGGTAATTAGAACTATAATTTATAAAAAAATGATCCAAAGTCCATTCTAATCCATAAAAACTATGTTCACTATCTTCTATTCCAACCACCATCACTGATTTCTCCTCTTCCTTATTTGCCATTCTTCAAATTCAAAAATATTAATTCTTTTCAAAAAAGTAATTTGATGAAAAAAGCAAAATAAAAGTGTGTGATTTAACAGGAAATATAAAGGGTTTATTATCGGTTTGTTTTATTATTATTATTATATTCTTATTCTTATCTAAAAATAGAATTCCCTAGAATATGGTGCCACAAAAGGACAAAAGTAAACATACGAAAAATTTAAATTAAATATACTATAATTATGTTAGATTTGGTCCTGAATTTTATTTAAACATTCCATCTAAATATATGATAAATTGATTTATTAAGATTTTCTTTATATTTATTTTTATTTGGTGCTTTTTTTTTAATTTAAAAAAGAATGTCTATTTGACAAGAATTAATTTAATTTTAAAATTTTCTTAAATATTTACAAATAATTTTAGATTATAAGTTTAAAAAAATCTTTTTTGAATATCGTATCAAATTAAAGGTATCACATAAAATAAAATGAAAAAAGTATATTTTTTAATTAAATAATTAAGTTAATTTTATCACTATAGAATATAATACAATGAATTAGGCTTAACTTTTATAGCATTCTGATAAATATATGATATATTGTTTTTAGTATCACCTATTAAAATACAACTTATTTATCAATCATTATAATGTTAAAAAAATTTAAAATTAATTATCATATATTCAAATACACAATTTGTTTTTTGCTAGCTTATGGATAGACATATGGTGCATGAAGAATGTTAGTTAGAAAGTAGAAGAATTATATGACACGTGTCCCTTCACTTGTTCGTCCTTGAGGCAATTAAGCATGACACGTATTATGTTATTTATAATTATCTTATATACATTACATGCAATAAAAATTATTCTCTTTAATGTGACCTTTTTAATTTGACACAATATTTTAAAATATATATACGTGAAATATTTTTAATTTGAAATCATAATATTCAAAAATTTTCTTCTTATATGTGCATTTACGTGACTTCTCTTTCATTACACTTAAAATTTCTTTTTATTTTAAAAATATTTTTAAATTTGACGTAAATTATTAGTTCTATCTTTGAACATCTCTTTATCTAACTGACTAAATTAAAATACACCTTGAACTATCGACATTGACTTACCTCTACTTTAGTGTATCACCACAAAAATGTAATCAACTCATACTGTGGTTTAATTATATAGGTTTGATTCTCATGAGGGTTAAATATTGATTCTTGGTCGTTCTTATTAGTTTAATACTGAAATTTGGTATAATTAAATTTCAAGGACTTGTACCAAATAGCGCATCTGGTGTAGTGGTATCATAGTACCCTCCCACGGTACTGACCGGGGTTCGATTCCCCGGATGCGCAACTTTTTTCTCGAAATGTTAAACCTTCTTCGACTAATTTATACTTTTATTTTTTCAAATTTTAAATTCCTTTTACATGGGGTCAAAAGAAAAAAAAAAGTTAAAAAGAGCATGCTAATTGAAAATGGTTCATAAGATTTTATTGAGTGGTGCATTATTGATAGGGGCCACCATAATATATTGGTTCTTTATTATAAGGATTCTTTACTTTATTGACAATAATAATTGAAAGAATAATGACAAAATATTAGTCCTAACCTCTTTAATAAATTAGTTTGAGGACAAGGACCTCAATTTACTAAATCTTTTGTATATGAGGTTGGAAACAAACTCCAAAAAGAATAGGTTCTACCAAACTTTTGTATTTTTCTTTGCAATTTGTCTATCTAAACCAAGAAAAAGAGAATAGGAGTTATGATGAGAGTACAATTTTAAATGCATTTAACTTCGCTTAAACAATTGCAAGTGGTGTTGTGGTGTCTACTATTCAATTTACTAAAGTTTTTTACCTTTTTGAGATTCGAGCACTGCTATATTGACTTCTAAAAAATCATAATAAATTCAGTATGAGATTTGTTTTAATTCTACTTGAATTTTTATAAAGAAAGGAGATTGTTTCGATTGATCATATTGATGATTCTCTTCTTTTATCCAAGCTTAAACAAGATAAAATAAACAAATTCATATAATTTAAATTTGTAACAAGTACTAAAATTCAAAATTAAAGAAATATTTGAGAATGAGTTTTTTAAATATCACCAAAAACATAACTTTAAATAAAAAAAATGAAAAACTCATATTAGAATAGAAAGTTGATGGTTAATATAATTAGGATAATATCTAACCTTATCATATAATAAGTTAATAAAGATATTTATATTTTTATATGTTGTATATTTTATTATTTTTACAAATTATTTTTTTTTCTATTCTAACCATTTAATTTTATATCTAAATATTTTTTATTTCAACAATAATATTTTTAAGAGGAGGACAATTTCTCTCGATTCATAAAACCATTGACGTTGAGCGTGATTAATAGTTTACCTTATTGATTGTAGTGGTGATCGCTTTTAAAAAGAAGTTGGCCTTAGCTATTTAAAACAATATCCCAACACTATTGCATTTCATTTTCATATTATCTGTTAATGAGATTCAATTGTGATAATGGAAAAAGCCAGTGGTCCACAAATTGGCGTGAATTCAATCTGCGTACACTTAAAAATGTACACAGATACATTGTCGCAATTTCAAAAAAGCATAACGGAGAATTCAAGAAAAAGAGAACATCTTACAATATAACAACAAAGACTGGATTCACGAGTGTGAAAAACACAAGGACAAAGTACACAAGTGTGTGTACTCATGGCCTAAATTTATTAACCAAGCCGTTGTTCAAATTCTTAGGCGTTACTCGTCCGTCCATCGCTAATCTTACTGTTTTGACATCTCAAGTACCTTAGCCCAAGCTGGCCTAGCCAAGATATCAGCAGCCCAAGCAGCAACATGAGGCCTAGCATCAAACAAGCTCTTCACTTTAGTCCCCATCAAGTAGTGCAATGACGGGGCGTGGTGCAAATCCGCCAGCGTAAAGCTCTCTCCCCCTAGATACTTCGATTCCTTGAGTCGAGACTCATACACGTCGAGGAGTTTTCCAAGCTTCTCTTCGTTCTCAGCCACAACTGCATCATCAGTGACCATGCCCAGCATTGGCTTGATCACTATCTCGAAGCTTAGTTTAGAGCCAACGGGGTCGAATTTCTGGGATTCAACCTCCATCCATACTGACATGATTGCCATTTTCTTTGGGTCATTTGGTAAGAGCTGGTTCCCTTTGTCTGCATATGTGTGAGCTATGTATTGTGTGATAGCTCTTGACTCTGCATTGGCAATAATTCACAAATCAACATCTGAAATAGGAGCATTGTCTCTTGAAACAATAGTTTCCTCTTCAGACCCCACTCGACATGTTGTTGCACAAAGTCATACATATTAATGGTATAATTAATTAAATGAAATGATTTTCATCAAATTAGGAACCATTTTTTTGTCGAGGATCTATTAAAATCAACCTCTAAGATAGGTCGTACTGTATGAAAAGTAAGCAAATTCAATATTTTTGACACGAACAACATGATATCTACTCAAATCTCATAAAGTGTATGCAGACTTTACCACGAACAATTATATCTATATACTTTTCTATGACACTTTGAGCAACTAAACATTTTTTCCATACTTGAGGACTAGGGGTGTCTAATAGAAGGATTGGGTTGAAATTGAGAATGCAAAAATGAATTGAAATTAGATTATCACCCATCTAAATTTACTTTGGGCCTCAACTAAAATTATCTATATTTGAGTTGACAATCTTATCGAGAACCATGTGTCCACTAGAGGAATCGAAGTTGTCACAATTGAGTAAGTTTTTAGGCATAGATTATGGGGAACTTACCAAAAAGCTTGAGATCTCCATCTTCAAAACCTGGAACTTGACCAAATGGCTGCATAAATCAAACAAAATTATATGGATATTATTTCCCAACTCGATTTACAGTTTAATCGCACAACCAAAGATCAGGATCCAAAGGTTTCTTCTTATGTATCACAAATTAAATCAAAAAAAAAAAAGAGATCAAATAAAACTGGTGAATTGACCTACATTTAGTGAAATGAATGGTTCCTTTTTGTGCTCCCCAGCTTGCATATTAACAGGGACAAGTTCAAAATCAAGGTTTTTTTCTTTGAGAGCTGCAACAACTCTCATAACAGCAGGGGACATCATAGGGCCATGAACCTTGATCGCCATTTTTCTAGTTCTTAGAGAGAAAAAAGAAATAATTTGGGGGAAAAAAATGATTTTCTTTTTTGTTGTTGTAAGAATGAGTACTAGGGAGGTGGTGGAGTATAGTTTATATAGATCCAATAACTAAGGGTACTTTGGTCAATGAGTATTAAAGAAAATATTTTTTATTTTTTTATTTAAATATATTTGTTTCTTAATGATTAAGTTTTATTTTATTTTGAATGATAAATATTTGTGTGATTTTAAAAAAGATGCAGTATTTTAAAATTAAATTATTATCAAATATTAAAATATATTATTTTTTGGAGGATGGACTAAAAATGAAAGTGCCTCATATGAAATAAAACGCAGGGAATAGTTGAAAATTGGAATAATATTTTATCTTATTCGAAGATCAATAGAGAAATATAGCAAAAGAAAGAGTGACCTTCATATGGTATTAATTGATCTTGAGAAGATGTATGACAGAGTTCCGAAGGATGTTCTATAGAGATGTCTAGAGGCGAAAGACCTTCTGATGGTGTATATTAGGATGATAAAAGACATTTACGATGGAGCCAAGATTCGGGTAAGGACAGTGGGAGGAGACTCTGAGTATTTTTCTCTCGAGATGGAACCCCATCAAGGATTTGTGTATAGCCCTTTCCTTTTGCCTTAGTGATGCATCAGCTGACATGATCTATTCAGGAGGAGGTTCCTTGGTGTATGCTGTTTGCGGATGACATAATATTGATTGATGAGGCTCAAGATAAAGTTAATGATAGCTTGGAAGTTTAGAGACATACTTTGGAATTCAAAAGGGATCAAATTGAGCAAGTCTAAAATGAGATACTTAGAGTGCAAATTCAATGTTGCAAAGGATGAAACGCATATCGAAGTGAAACTTACACCACTCAATCTAATTCCCAAGAGAGAAATCTTTAAGTGTTTCGGGTCGGTTATCCAGGGTAGTGGTAATATTGGTGATGATGTCACACATCGTATTGGGGCAGTATGGATGAACTCAGACTTACCTCTGGAGTATTGTGTGATAAGAAGATACCACCTAAGTTTAAAGCTAAGTTTTACAGGATTGTCGTTAGGTCATCATTGTTATTTGGGGTGTAGTGTTGGCCAGTCAAAAACTTGCATATCGAGAAGGTACAAATTGCAAATATGAGGATGTTGAGATGTATGTGTAGACATAATAGGGGTGATAAGATTAGGAGTGAAACCATTTGGGAGAAGTTACGACCGGGGGGAGACTGTGATGTTTTAGACATGTATAGAGAAAAAGTGTCGACGCTCCAATTCAGAGGTACGAGAGGTTGGATTTAGGAGTTATGTGGAGGGTAGAGGCAGGGCAGAAAATATAGGAAGGAGGTGATTAGACAGGATATGATGCAACTTCATATCACCGAACATATGACCTTGGATAAGAAGGAGTGAAAGTCGCGTACTACGAGAAAATGTTAATAGGGTAGGATGATGTATAGCCTTGTATTATACTAGATTAATAGGATTAGTCGTGTACTCATATTGTTATATCTTGTGTTGTTATTGCAAGTATATATTTATTTCTTTTATTGTATTTATATTTTATCACATGCTTTCTGCTTCAGTCATATCTCTTTTATATCTAGTATAAGGTCTGATATTTCTGAGCTAAGGATCTTTCGAAAATAGTTCTCTATAAGATAGTAATAAGATCTGCATATATTTTATCCTCTCCAAACCTCGTTTCACTGTATTTTTTTTTTGTTGAAGTTTCTTTGAATTTTTATGAGTAATTTTAAAATAAAAAATAACAATAATTTTTTAAAAGATATGTATTGTCTCCGTCCTTCTAGAATAACTAATGGTTGGTGGAAGTTGTGTATTTGTCCGACATGTGGTGCTGATATTATTGAAAGTTTCTCCTACATTTATCGAGTGTTCCGCCTAAATACGGAAAAATATTTTTTTAATTTAATTTTTAACTAACATTTATATCTTTTTAATTATAGATATATAGATGATATTCAAATTTTATATTATGTATTTATGTGGATAGCATATTATATGATTCTTTTTAATCCCATATGGTGACTTAAGTGTATTATGTTGCATAATAAGATGTGTATATCTATTTATTTAATGTTATATAAATTTAAATATTTTATTTATATTTAAAATTAAAAAATACACATCAAATAACATCTTAAAATTAAATTTATATATTAAGCCTTTATTAAGAGTAGTTTCATTATGAAACTCTGAAATTAAAATTACTTTTTCTTGCTGAAATTAAAATTGATATATTATTTTGCATTCAAAAGTCTTTTTCACACGTAGAATTAATTAAACTTTACAAAGTCAATATTTTTTCGTTCATATAGTTTTTTGAGTAAGTGGTGTGTGGGGCCAGAAAGTTCCAGAATATTATCAAGAATATTATGTGTGCGCATATATCACATAATGATGTCATCCCTACGTTCCATAATAATAATAATAATAATAATAATAATAATAATAATTTCTTTTCAATCTATTATACATAAGTGTGAATAAGGAGACAACTAATGGATGATATGCTTGCTTTAACTGCTTATTTAAGTAGACAATTATCGATTAACGTATCTGTTTCAACTGCTACATATCATATTTCATATTTATAATAACTTTAAATTAGACCTTACCTCAAAAAATGTGATGTAAATCACCTTTTCTAATATAATACAAGTATTAATAATTAATTTTATAATTTAAATTCACGATTTATAAATCATATAAAAAGATTATAATTTTATCATTGCTTTCGTGATAGAATAAGCTATTGGAATAATAGTATATAATAGAAAAATTATATTTTTAACTACCTATAAAAATATTTAAAAAATAGTATGAATTTTTTTAGTTTTATTGTTTGTTTAGTGGCCACGTTGGGGGTACAAGTAGTTGTACAAATTATCATTTTCTAATTTCTTTACCTTTTTGCATGTGTTCCACTTTTCCTAATAACTTTGACTACATTATTCTTTTTATATTAACTTCTTAATTAAAATATGAGTAACCACTTTTAAAATAAGGGTGGATTGATTTGTGGACTAAATTATATTAAAGCTGTAATTATCAACTTAATTTATCTTATTGAAATGGAATATATCATAATTAAATTTGATATTATATTTAATTAACAGTATAAATTTATCTTTATAATTTCAGAAAGATACTTTTAAAAGTTGTAACGATGGGATAAACAATTCTAGTTTGCAATAAAGAATAAGACAACAAGAGTGTACACTTTTTGGATGGTTGTTCAGGTATTTTTACAATATATCGTATTACTCCACATTTTATCGTATTATAGCATTTTATTTTAAAAAATATAATAATTAAATGAATTGTGTTATTTTTGATCATTACCTCAATAATATAACACAATAAATTCAAGTAATAATTAAAATAAATATTTCTATTTAAATTAAATTAAAAATATAATAGGTACAAGTTACAACCATCCAAACAAGGTGTCAAGGATCATTTAACACCTACTAGGATGAGGTATAACTATATTGGGCCAATGTTAACAACAAAGGTATTGCATCAAAACACGATGTATCGAGACGTTGAGTGATGTATTCAATATCAAAATGCGATGTATAAGAATGTTGACTAATATATTCGAAATCAAAATGCAATGTATCGAAACTGTGAATGATTTATTTGAAATTCTAAAATTTTAAGAAATTTTATAATTTCAAAATGAGAAGGGATAATAAATAATTAGTTCTCAACGCTACAAAATTTGTGTAAAATTACCTTTTAAATGTGGAGTCTCCATACCAATTTATATTTGGGCCTAGATTAGTAATGGGCCATTGAGTAAGAAAGAAAATAGTGGGACAATCCTATTTCATAGGATAAACTGTTTGGACACTGCTATTTATTTGTATGTTATATATATAATTTTTTTTTACAAATTGTTTAACTTGTATTCTATTTTGACAAACAACAAGAATTTTAAAGAAACAAAAATTGTAACAACTCAATAAAAATACAACAATTTGGTCATTCTTCTCTCTCTTTAGGTAGATAATTATCCGATCATAAATATTTTTATTTTATTTTTTGAGTGAGTAAAGTTAATCGAAGGCCAAGATAAATTTGATGGTGATGTTAATGCACATAAAACAAGCCAAGAATACAAAGAATATTAATAAAGAAAAGGAATTGGAATTATATATAATAGAGTAAGATAAAGGCAAATAATTAATTTTTACGCAGATACTCTGTTTATTTTTACCTGCCATATTCTATTTTATGAGAGTCCATTTTGGAGATTAAATTAAGTTTTTTGATGTTTTAAATTTAGAATTTAGGTGTTTGAAAACGCTACAAATTGCAATTCATCTCATATTAATATGATACAAAGATACATTTTAATAAAATGATTAAAGTTTAAATAATTTGACTCTGGAAACGATGACAAATAAAAGTGAAGGAAGGAAGTAATTAACTTAATACATTAGCCCCAATAATTAGTGTCCTTATTTTCATTAATTTAAACAACTTTGCCTGCCACATTCAAACACATGGATGCCACCTAGCTAAACCTATGTATATTATATTATAATTTATAGACTCCCTTGTTTCTTGGAAATCAAAGTGACAATTTCCTGTCAAAACCTACTTAGAATTAGGTCATCAAACTATAGTATTTATACTTCAAAAGATAATTAGCAAGTAATTAGGAAGGAGGGGTGTGGGGGGACCATATAATCACTAATTGATGAAAGCAATATAATATACACATATAATATAAAGTCTAGAAAACCATCTTTAGCATCCTTGAAAAACAGACTCATATAAATGTAACCTAACTTACATCATCAATGAGAATCTGCCTGCCATTATGTTTCGTATAGATGCTAATATCATAAAGGTTTAAACTTTGTACGACTCTAATGTGCATCACAAGTTTTTAAATATTGCACGACTTTCATATAATACTTACGAATTTAACTTATATATACAGATAATATAAAAATACATTATTGACTTATTAAAACATGTCAATAATGTTATAACAACAATGACATATTCAGTGAAATTCCACAAGTGGAGTTTGGGGAAGGTAAAATGGGTGCAAACATTACCACTATCTCATAGAGATAGAGAGGGTTTTTCCAATATATATAACGTGCACATATATTTTATTTGCTTAGACACATAATTACTTGTAATTAATCTGATAACATAAAATATTTCTTTACACTGTCAGTATGTACAAGTTAAAAGCAATTGTTTAGACCAAATAAAAGACAAGACATATGCTTATAAAGAAACAAACCCTACACATGATGGAGCAAGTACTTATAGGTTTCTTCTTATAGAAAGAAAGAAAAAAAATGGTTGATAACAATATCAACATATTAGTGTCTAAATATGATAAAGAAAGGTCAAATTACAATTCAATTAGTGATCAAGATGGAGTGATATATAAAGAGCAAGATAGGTTGTTGCCAATAGCAAATGTTGGGAGAATTATGAAGCAAATTCTTCCACCAAATGCCAAGATTTCAAAAGAAGCCAAAGAGACTATGCAAGAATGTGTTAGTGAGTTCATTAGCTTTGTGACTGGTGAAGCATCTGATAAGTGTCACAATGAGAAGAGAAAGACTTTGAATGGTGATGATGTTTGTTGGGCTTTGGGAAGTTTAGGTTTTGATGATTATGTTGAGCCATTGAGGAGGTATTTACACAAGCATAGAGAGTTAGAAGGTGAACGAATTAACCAAAGCAAAGGTGTTGGACTTGGAAATAGTAATATTGAAGATCAAAGGGAAAGAGATCAAGAATTAACACAAAGGGGATCTACAATTCCATTCAAAATCACCATCATGGATCATAAGGGGGAAAGCAATTTTCTCCCTACAAGACCTTATTAGACTTTCCTTTTTCTTTCTTGTTATACTTGGTTTAACTGTTCAGTATCTGGAATTTATTGGTCTGAGTAATTTGGATTTGCGCTTGGTGAAGTCCACTAAGGAGGAAGCGCTATCTACCAGGAGTTTCTGGTCCAGATAGATTTTCTTGAAAAGAACTTCGATTTCATCTTTGTTTTTTTTTTTTTTTTATATCTTTTAATCTGGATTCTCGTTGCATAGGGTTGGAGAACTAGATGCTTCCTCTATTGGAAGTTTGTCTATTTCTAATAAGACATGAGACCTTGGGTACTTCTTTTAAGTTATGACGTAGACATTTGCAATGTTAATCTAGTAATTTTGTGTTTGATGAGTAAATTAACTTGCATTTCCTTTTGGCCATGGTTTTGTTGATGTTGGGTTCTTGTGCTTTGCTTTCCCCCTCTTTATTGATCATCTTATATTTATCCTTCATAAAATTAGGATAGACCTACACTAAAAGGTGTTCTCTAGCAACTAATAAAATGAAAATAAACCTATGAGAATTTAGGTGTAAAAATTTGAGCAACGATATAGAATTTAAGAGACTTTTTTCTATTTATCTAAAAATGTTGATTTACAAAGTTACTGATTGCTCGTGCTGATAGGAGATTCTATATTTACTGTATCGAATGAATAAAGTTCATACAAACTGACACAATCACAAAAAAAAGTTGACAAACTCACAAAATAAAGGTATCAACTAGCCAACTAGGTATGTAATCAAAGTTTCATTTTAGAAACCCTAGAATCTAGGACCACAAATTTGAGTTCTAAAAATGCTTAGGTTGTCACTATTAAAGTCTTAATCGAAGTTTCATTTAAAATCTTATTTTTAATTAAAAGAACTGTTTTCACTCCCTTCAAGTGAGGATTTGCATTCTTGGATAGATTCATAGGTGGAAAGACAAACAAAATAAATAATATTAATATTGAAAGGGACAAAGAAAGAAAAATTACAATGTATCTGTGATTTCAAGATTTTATCCAAATTACTTTTGATGATATGTCACTCTTGTAAAAATATATATATATATATAAATAATCTATTTAAAAGGATTTAGATTTGAGTTATATGTAATGACAAACTCATATAAAGATTTTATAATGTAATTGTATGAGTAGGTCAAATATATTAGTTATTATAGTTTTTTTTGTTTATTTATTTATTTGGTGAATATTAGAAGTGTTTGGTGAATTCGTGTTTCATAATCCTAAATATCAAGTAAATAATGTTTATCATGATGAATATTGATCACCAGGTCATTTTCGATGAACTGACCAAAAATCAGATTAATAGGAGTTTGTCAATTAAATTTCACAAAGTTTACATGTACTGATACACATAAAAAATTAATATTCATATATTCATATTTTATGATCATGAAATAAGAAAAAGTTGACACTCTTCATGATCAGTATAGGTCACGAGGCCATTTAAGATGGATTGATCAAGTCAGTAAATTAAATTCGAAAAAATCATCATATAATAATATAATCATGAATTCGTATTTCATGATCATGAAATACAAAAAAAAAATGACATTTTTCATGATGAATATTGATCACCAAGTTATTTAAGATGAATCGATTAAGTTGATAAATCAAATTTTGAAAAAATTATCATATAATAATATAATTATGAATTCGTGTTTCATGACTCTAAAAACTCTAAGAGATGGTGTGATGAATCACTACTATTAATTAATGATTTTATTAGTACAAAAGTTTATATTTCACAAATTAAAGAGCATAAGCAAAAAGCTTTTGCTAGCATGATATCTCTATAGACTATGTCCTTTCTACTTTGCTTTATCCCCTAAACAATTAAATTGATTAACTTAATCTTGTGAACGTACCAATGTAACTTATTAAAATAAATAGTGAGAAGATGAATATTATATCTTTTGGCAAAGAATATTTTCCTATTTAATGAACCTTATGAATGTTATCCTAATTAGTTGAGCTATTGGGCACAAAATATTTGATTGTGATATATCTTTTTATTATTTTTTAAGCTTAAATTACGCGTCTAAATAAATATATATTATTTAATTATTTATTATGGTAATAGTTTTAAATAATTATCATCGTTATTAATATTTTATTAGAGTTGTTAAAGGTTACTTTCGAATTTGTGTATTGACAGTGAATTATAGGAACGAAAATACCTATAATAAACAAAACTACTTACTATATTTGTATATATTATCAACAAATTATATAAATGAATTTGGATATTGGTAGTTAATTATATAAACAAAAATATTCATAGCAAATGAAACTATAACTATGAAGTATAATTAAACAAACTATAGCTAAAGAGCATGATGAAACTACTTACCAACAACAATATATAAATTTTTTTCCTTTTTTAATTCGCCCACTATCATGTCTAAAGTCCAAAACACTAAGGGGTCGTTTGGTACAAAAATGAATAATATAAGGATTAATAATGCAAGGATTAGTTATGCAGAGTTTATTTTTTATCTCGTGTTTGGTTTATTGTTTTTCATTTAATTTTGTATTTGGTTTAAAACTTTTTAAAATATTATGCCCTTGAACTATTATGAGATTTTCTATTTCATGTACTTAGATCAAAATAAATTATTTTTTTGGAACTTCTAACTAGTTAGGAGAATAATAATTTTGCCATTATGTTTGCTATTTTTTCACTTGAATTATTTGAGAATAAATAATTGTAATCTTAATAAATTCATCACTAATAAAATGACAATCTTTAATTTAATAAAGATAGACCAGCTATTAATACATTAAAATAGAAAAGAGGGTAAAACAATTATAAAATAGACAATTTATATTTAAACATAAAAAGTTGAAAGTTGTAGTTTTAATGTAGTATATCGTACACCACTCAACTCTGAGATTATATTTAATATCATTAGACTTTATTTTGTATCAATAAAATCACTCAACTAAATTAATTATAAAAGAAAGTGACATGAAAAAATATTTTTTGTATATTATGTAAATATGAACCCACAAATAAATAAAATTAAAAATTTGACATGATAAATTTATTAATTATTTATATTATGTAATTATGAACTCACAAATAAATAAAATTTATAAGCTAATTTATTTAAATAAATTTACTAGTACAAAATTATAAATATAAAATTTATAAGCTAATTTATTTAAATTAATTTAATAAAACTTAAAATCAAGAAAATAAAAAAGTTAGAGGGACATTTTTGTCTTTACCTATCTAATTCCATGTATTAAATAGAAGGGATTAACTAATACCTCCAAATAGAAGGTATCAGCTAATACCATGTAGGATGTATTAAGGATTAGTTATACGTAAACTCAAAATTCATATCAAATACAGTATTAAATAATACGCATCCTATAATTTATGGATTAAGTCACCAATATCTCCTGCCAAACATGTCATAAGTGTAATAGTAGAGTTTTTTTTTTTTTTTAAGTAACTAATATAATAATAGTAGAGTTTTGCAACGTTAGAGTGTGCGTAAATTTTTATTGTTTTAACTTAAAAGGTAAAGAAATTATATTTAATAACTCGTAACTCCAAAAATTAAAAATTAAAAAAAGTAATAAAAGCAAAGCATATCACAACTCACTTAGCAATAACTAAAAAAAAATAATATGATCGAAATATAAAATGCAATAAAGGACTACCGAAATAAAAATAAAAAACCTACATTAACCATATTAAATCTACAAATACAAGTAAATAATAAAACAATATATAATTATGTATTAACTTTTTGTACTAAACAATATAATGATTTCACTAAAAAGATAAAAATTAAATTATAATTTTTTTAAAAAATAAAAATAAAAAGTGCTTTTTCGTGCCTACAAGAGATGTGAGATGCGTGGCAGAGACGAGCAGTTCGAGATGGGCATCATTATCCTATTATGTTGATTTAAAAAATTTTAAAAATTTATTTTTAAAAACTAGACATCCGGCTTGTACTAGCGCAGATTAGATATATATTATTTTTTATTTTAATTTAAATAATATATAAATAAAATTTAAATATTATGATGTAACATAT